>CM055435.1:8045841-8461445 GCA_029228465.1 Salix viminalis
GTACCTAGGGACTTGTATAGTGCCCATCTTGGTCGAAGATTTTGAATGTACAATTATTCACTGAGCGTACAATCATCATTCAAATTTAATAGTTGTAAAGGATGAACTATCAACTGTCTTTTTCAAAAAAATATGAAAAATAAAAGATATTTTCAAAACAACTCTACATCACAGTATACAAAAAACACACTAAATTTCAATGTATAATCTGCCCTACAGGTGTTTAGGTACGTGCTTGTAAAATACTCTTATATTTTTTATTATTTTGAAGCACAAGGAATATTATAAAAATATATATTTTCCCTTGGGACCGCAAACCGTCAGACTCTTTTATTTCCGAGGACCATCTATTAATTCAGCCTCTTCCAATAATAGTTTGCTAGTAACGAAAATTCTTGGACGCCGTTGAACCACAAGTTTAGGATGGTGGCCTGGTTGATTATATATAGCTTTCTTATGATATCATTAAAATCCTGTCAAGTTGGAGCCTAGATTGTGATGTGTTTTTAATAATTCTAGACAGCTATTCTGTGCTGTTGCGTTGCTTTGAAAAAAATATATGTGAGTTTCTCTATGGAATAGTCCAACTTGGGCATCGTAGCATGAGGACTGCTACGGATTTTCATTATAGTTGTTAATATCGTTCCGATTTTTTTATTGGTACGGAATATTTCGGTTTCGGAGCGTTCCGGTGTGCCGTTTTGGGATTGTACTTTTGATATATATATATATATATATATATGTGTGTGTGTAAAAAAAATTAAAAAACAAAAAAACAAAATATAATTTTTATTTTTTATAAAATCAAAGTTGACGCAATAATTTTTTTTTATAATATATATATATATATATATATATATATATATATATATATATATATATATATATATATATATAAAAAGCTTATGGTTACAATACAAGTTAAAGTTACAAACTTACAATTGATTTGTCCAGCTGGACAAATCAATCCTATCCCACATCGCTAGAACGTGAAATAGCTTTAGAATATGTAGCTTTAAATTTTTAAATCTATCCCACATCAGCTAAATAGGATTCCAGGCAAAGGGTTTTCCCTATAAATATAAATCAGGAAGTGAATATTAAACATGTTCAACGGGTCTGTTCTTAGGCTCAGTGAATTTTATGTATAAATAAAAAAATTAAAATATTAATTTAATGAATATAATTAAAATTCTTGAGAAGGATTTTTTGGCCGAAACGGAATGCTCGGAATGATTCCGAGGCGTTCCAGCCAGAATTTCCGGAACGGACTGGAATTAGAACCGAGACGAAAATGACGTTGTTTTGTCTCGGTTTTTTGAATAGAATGGCACGCTCCGGCCGTTCCGACCGGAACGGAACGAAATTAACAACTATGATTTTCATAGCGTCTCTTTTATATTTGTTTGAAACTAGATTTTAAAAAAGAGTTAAAAGGTTAATTTTTTTTTATTTCCTTACTAACATAAGGATGCTTTAAATTAAAAGATCAGGTTATTGTTTGTCACTTCGTTTTTTTTTAAAAAAAAATTAAATTCATTAATATTTTTAAATTATTTTAATATGATAATATTAAAAACAATTTTTTTAATTTTCTAAACAAAAATATTTTGAAAAAACAATCTCAAATAAACAACAAAAGCAGGCCCTAGATCATGATGGCTTTAGCTGTCCGTCCCGACTTGTTGCCTAGCTGCCATAAACATAAATAGCTTCTCTATGTATTTTTTTTACGGGTCCGATGCTGTAGTTTATACTTTATACGGTTCCCACTTTAACTACCTACCTACTACTGCTGTGTGAATATAGGGGTGGCACCATTTTTCAAAAATATTTGAAAATTTTTATTTTTATTTTAAATTAATTTTTTTTGATATTTTTAGATTATTTTAATATATTAATATCAAAAATATTTTTTTAAAAAAATATTATTTTAATATATTTCTAAATAAAAAAACGATCTCAACTATACTTTCAATCACTCCGAGAGAAAAAGAAAACAAAAGAGAATAAGGGAACAATATGAGGTGGAAAAAAAAACCCACATTCTCTTATTTTTTGGCCTGTGAGCTGTTCTGCCCTAATCTTGCATGCTTGGATTAGCATTAATTACTTGACATTATCCAAAAGAATTGAGAGGTAAGAATCTAATTAATGTCGTTTCCACTCATGAGGAAAGCAGTGAAGGGTAAAAATCATCTCTGGGCAACCGAATGGACACAGAAAGAGGATAAAATTTGCTTAATTTTGAGAAATTACGTAGTATAAAACGACAGGGTGATGTACTGGCCGTACTTATGGTTGTGTTGGTTGTATTGTACGCGAGAAATACGTAGAAACTTGTGTGGTAAAAAAACGTAAAGGAAGGCCTGCATTGAAGCTTAATTCCTAGATGTCAAACCCAGTTGACAAAGAGGGAGTGAGGGATTGAGAATTGTTTTGTTTGCGCAATGTATAAATGCAGATAGCCATCTGAAAAGTTAGTTCAAATTTTGACGTTGATATTTTAGAAAATTTATTAATTTTTTTCTGATTGCATTAAGTTAACGTGGAAAGTATTCAACATCATATAAAAAAAACTTAATTTTAATTATCAAGTAAATTACCATATAATACATTGTTCAAATAAAATCCCGAACAAATCGTATTTATAATGGCGCGCGCGCATTAATTTCTGGATGATCTCATTGCCCAATGCATTAATTTCATGGAGAGTTGTATTTAAAATATTTATAATAATTCTGGAGCTGTAAGATGTAAAGGCTGTCAATTATTAGTTATATTCATGGTAGAATTGAATCCAAACATTGAGCAGGAAGATTAAAAGTCTTTACCAGGGCCGTGGACAAAATGGGCAATTAAGTGATTCCAGGACGTATTTGTTGGAGTAAGATAGGCAGAGAAAAGAGAGAAATTCCCTAAACTAGAATTATCAAAATAAAAGTAAAACCCTCCAATTTTAAGATAAGCACACGTTGAATATGACATGCAAAATAAACACAAAGTTTATTGTTCACCAACGCCTTTTTTCTCTATAAGTTTGTTGACAAAGTTTATTGTTTTTTAAAGTGATTTTTTTTTAAAAAAAATATATTAAAATAATATTTTTTTATTTTTTTAAAATTATTTTTATATTGAAAATGATTTTTTTAAATTTCAAATAAAAAAATAAAAATTTCAAATTTTAAAAAATATTTTTGAAACGTGTAAAACACTAAAATAAATTTGAGCAATACTCCGGAGACAGCGGCTACTAATACTGGACAGTCCCACAGCACTCACTCTGTCCAAGCAACGCGAGAATAAAAAAGAACTACACGAAACAGTAAAAACAGAAACTAAACAACAGAGACCCAAAAGCAAAGAGAACGCAAATCTAGTACTGGCAGCAGCAGCAGTAAATTAGTAATAGTACTAGTGTACGTGTGGTGTGAGACCGTGAGATATAGTGGAAGGTGCTAAGTCCAATTATCCACTGAGTGAAATACTTGAGAAAATATAAGAAGGTTCCAGGAATCAAGGGTCAAGATCATGGGAGTGGACCAATAAGATAAGGAGTCACCGAAGCTAAAAAGTTTCCTCACTAGACTCCAGTTATTCATCTCTTATTTGGAATTAACTTTCAAAACTCCAAAAAAGATCTCACAGAACTATCCGAAGTCCAAACCCCCACACTTTCTCTTACACTAGCTAATATTGTGTGAGTTTAGAGATCCCAGTTAGCCCTTTTCATGGTCTGCTTGAGGGTGGCGTAAGAAAGTGCTCGCTATATATTTTCTACATATATTTGGTGCAATATGATATCCCATCATAAAGTTGGTGTAGAAGCAGCAAGAGATAGAAGATATGCTGGGGCTAGAGCTGCGATTATCTTCTTATTCTTGATTCTGTTCATTCTTGCTCAGTTAGGTTTCTTTCTAGCTGTTCATGAAGAAACTGATAAGCTGGTGAAATCCCTACCAAGAAAAGCCAGGTTTTCTGAGACAGAATCTTTTCATGCATCTCCAAACATGGATCAGCCTGTGAACATTGATGGAGGAGATTCAGACTCGTTATATGAAGACGATAAAAGAATAGTTTACACAGGTCCTAATCCTCTTCACAACTAGGAAGGAAGAATTGTAGGCTGAGGTACTTGTAAGGTTTGGTGCTAGAATTAAGTTCAAGAGTCATGAGATAAATGATCGACTGTAAGATGGTTTCTGCTTTCATCTTTTTGTTCTTTACTTTTGTTATTTCCTTTGAATATTGGAGTGTATGAGAGAGAAGAGAGCATTGGCCTTAGCCTTTTCAGTCATATGTTTAGTAAGGTCGGGTCAGTGTGTAGTAATGGTGTGTGAGAATGAGGGCAAATGAGAGGGCTAGTGTTGATGCTCAATCTGGATTCTTTTTCAGTGTTTTCTTCTGCTGTACCCTTCTGCTATAATTCATTGTCTTTGAATTTAACTGCAGTTACTGTTATTCATCTGCTTAACCACACATGCATGTCCAGTTAACTCATCAACTAAATTTGAATTCTTGCTCGATCTCCTTTTGATTATTACTCCCAAATAACATTTGCACAGAAAAAAATGGATGCATAACCTAGACTCGTAGCCTTGACTCGCTTAAGAAACCATGCGATAATAAAATACACGGAAGAACCTGCTAAACAGTGTCTGTGTATGCTTCACGCAGTAAAGAAGAAGAAAGAAATTCTACTTTAAATATACTATCTCTTTCTCAGTTGAAAGGAACTTTTCTTTTTCTAATCGAAAGTGGAGAGCAAGGCCAGATGCCTAACCCTTCTTTCTTTCTTTCTTTCCTTTTATACGATCTGATTGTCAACAAAACTCATCAGTTTCAGCACCCCAAAAGGCAAAACAAAAGGTGGAAAAGGTGGGATTTGATGTATATATTATTTGCATGGAGATTGATCAGAACAGAAGTGCATGCTAGCTTGCTGCTACTCCTAGCATATGTTTGACATTAATGTTGTGGTGGTGTGTGCCAATCACGTATTCTGGCTGATTATTCCTGCAAAAACCCTTTTCTTTTAATTATTCTGGCCAACACGCTTTCTCGAGTCTTGGGACACTGTACCGCCCATCAGCTATCATAATAGTGCCAGCTTTAAGAGTTCGAATAAATTTGTACTAATCAATACTGGAGGAGTCCAATCAACAGTGTTTTGTTTTCTGCATATGCGGCATGCCTGGAGTCAATTAACCATTTTCTTGTAGAATGTGAAGGGAAGTCTCTATTCCATGCCCTTTGAGGGAGATCCGATTGTTTGCTGGAAAAAAGAGTAGGAGGAGGTCCCATTCTCTCTGATTCCATTTGAATTTTTGGTCTTATGTCACCTCTGGACAAACCAAGCTCTCAATCCGTATTTTTTCATTGGAATCAGTTCTGTCAGGTGAACTGTGAAAATTTCCATGCATTGGCTGGAGAGAAGGGTAGATATTTTCTTCAATCGTAAGTTTTGACAAGCTCAAAGAGATTCTGTGGAAGCCGGAGAAGCCAAGTACTGAAGATCACTTTAATATATTTTATGGAATAGCGGATAGTTTTTCCCAGTGCAATGAATGTCTGTTTGTGGCCATTATAGAGCATTTAAGTGTACGAGTTAAAGAGTGTGATGGGAGTGCAACTACCTCTTCTCCCTCTCTCTTATCAGTCTTTTTTATGGCGTCCACCAACCCCAGCTCATGCTTGTTTAGTGATTTTTTTTTATAATGTATGTTTTCGGATGAGCTTGTGTATACCTCGACTAATCTCACGAGTCTTGAAATTAACGATCATATAAATCTCCAGTGACTTTGAGATTTGTGAGACTCGAACTGCTGACCTCCAGAGAGCAAATCTAGAGCTTGACCAGTTGAGTTGCACCCCTCAGGGTTTTGTTTAGTGATTGTTTGAGAGTATATTGTGATTGTTTTTTAAAGTGATTTTTGTTCAGAATTGTATTAAAATGATATTTTTTATCATTTGAGAAATTAATTTTGATATCAACACATAAAAATCATCTAAAAATACAAAAAATATTTAATTTAAAATAAATCTTTTTTAAAAAAAAATACATTTTAAACACAGCGATAAGGGGGCTTAACTTGCTAGCTTGCATTTCTCATTTTGATATCTCCCTTTGCGCTACCTATATATATTATTATCATTTTTATCACCAATGAAAAGGTGATGAGAGCAAACGAAGGGTCCCACAACGGTACGCTTGGCTGGAAATGATAAATTGAATGCACTGCATCAACCACCTAAGAGGTTCTATTAATGTTAATCAATGGAGGTCGCATTCATCCTACTCGAGTGTGATAAAGGTAGCTGTGTTTGAATACTTCTGCTACTTTTCAAAATCCGCCTTCGTTTTAGCATTCCATGGCATATTTAGGCGTTCGATGAGAATGTTTTGTGAGATTGTTCTCTCGTTTCACAAGCAAGCCATTGGCCTTGAATTTTAAGTAAAATAGGAAGAATAGAAGCGTTAAAGTAAAACTTAAATCCGGTGAATTATTATTTTGTCTTTCCAATAAAAAAATCAATTGCCTGATTATTGAGAATAATTTAGTTTTTTCACCGAGACCAGCATAATTTGATTTTTTTTTATAATTTTCTAAAAAGCATGGTAGGAATATTGTATTGTTTTTAAAAGCAAAAATTCTTAAGATGTTGATTAATTAGGAGTAATTTGGTTTACTATATTTTTTTAAAAAACACAATGTAAAAACTATTATATGATGTCATATGATCTCCAATGTACTTTTTCCTCTCTTTTCTTTTCTTAGCAGAATATAAAGGTGTCATTCCACTTGCTTTTTGTATCAACCTTGCCTTTTTTGTTTTTTTGTTGTTATTTATTGTGTTTTTTTTCTTTTTTTTTTATTGATTTTTTCCAGTTGTATCTCTCATCATTTGATTTCATTTATTTTTTATTGCAAATTTAATCCTTGTATTTTTATCGTTTTCTAATTGAATTGTGTTTTTAATGTTATCCATCGATATTTAATTTTAAATTATTTATATATCAAATGTATAGTTCATGTTCTTTTTATTGTTATTTCTTTTGTTGTGAGACTTTTTTATTGCGTTTATTTTCTAATTTCCTTCGTCAATATTTTGTAGATTTGGAATCCTTATACGTTGTTTTTTAGGTTTGTCTCTTGTTGGGTTAGATTCCGGCTCATAACTAGGATAATAGGTTTTAAAGGTTAAGACATGTTGACTTTTATTCTTTTTATATTTATTTTTAACTTTTTTATTTTTATTTTACCTTTCAATATTTGGTTTATCATGAATTGATCTTTATTTTATTTTTATTTTTTTAAGAGATTATTTCAATCTCGATCCTATAATCTCATGGTCAACAAGTTCACACATGTTAACATAGATTCTTTTTTTACTTTTTTTTTTAATTTTCTACCTTGAACATTGAGTTACTTGATAATTAAACTTCATAGTTTTATTCAATTTGCTTTCAACAAGGTTATCCCAGTATCATGATCAAATTGTATATTTGACATGCTAAACTAAATGGACCTGAGTTGTTTTTTCCACTTTTTTATGTTGTCAATTTTTTATATTAGATTACTTATTATCATTGGACTTTGTTTTCATATCATTTGAATTATTTGAGCTTATTAAACTTGGTTGAGTCATGACCCGAGACTTAAATATTTTTTTTTCATCAATGCTTGCATTGCCTTCATTTGTTTTGTTTACATTGAAAAATTTCTAGGTTGCCCACAATATAACACAAACCCCTCCCTAGTTGAATCTATACATGTAAGTATGATACACTCGATTTAAAAGGGTGTAGATAGATGCCTAACAAGTAGCAAACAAAGTAATGAATAATGCTAAATAGATAATAGACAGAGGGTCCATGTTACACCTCGGGTTGAGTTAAATCTTTTTATGATATAACAAATATATGATGGTGATTAAGTTAACTTCGGGTTAACTTTACTAACACGTACCTAACATGCAAATAGAAAAGGAGAAGAAGAAAAAACTTGCAAAGCTCAATGCTTAGTAGCCTAATATCAAATGAAGAAACAATAAGAAAATAACATGGTGCATGAAAAAAACCAAGTCAAACCAAGATAACTCGACTAACCACCACCTACAATATGATATCAGGATAAAAAAAAATGAACTCTCATAAGAAATACCTAGCAAGCAAGACCGAAGCTAAAGAAATTAAAATTGAAAAAACAATCTAAACTAGCCTAGGCTAACTTGACGAACCCATATTTAGGATAGCATCACAAAATTAAAAGCAAAAAAATAACAAAGCTCAAAAGTCAATAAACAAATGTCAAATGATGAGACTATAAAAAAAAACCATTTTTATAAAACAAAGGTTGAGACAAAAGAAAAAAATTAATTCATCCAGGTTAATTCGATCAACTTAACACCCGCAACATGGAATTAGAATGGAGAAAAATATACTTTTAAAAGAAGGATATGACAAAAAACATAAAAGTTAAATAAACAATGTCTTTTTTTAAATAAGCTTACCCGATTATTATCTTGACTAACCCACACCCAAGATAACCCCACAAAAAAGAAAAGGAATCACATATCAATAGGCAATAATTTAATTATAAATAATGAAATTGCAAAAAAAAATATTTTTTTTAAAAAACACGAGTTAACCTGACTAATCTGCTACTCGAGATATAAAATTCGATCAATTCAACAGTCAACACCCGCATCATGAAATTAGAATGGAGAAAAATATACTTTCAAAAGAAGGACATGGCAAAAAACATAAAAGTTAAATAAACAATGTTTTTTTTTTAAATAAGCTTACCCCGATTATTATCTTGACTAGCCCACACCCAAGATAACCCCACAAAAAAGAAAAAGAAACACATATCGAGAGGCAATAATTTAATTATAAATAATGAAATTGCAAATATTTTTTAAAAAACACAAGTTAACCTGACTAACCTGCTACTCAAGATATAAAATTCGATCAACTCAACACCCGCAACATGAAATAGGCCTGATGCTATGATGATCATCTCTCACTGTCCAAAACAACCATTATCATCATCGATCTGGCGGGGGCCAAAATCACAGATGGGCTGCATGAGGTCTAATTATGAATAAATATTTTTTAACTGGGAGAATCCAAGCCCACATTATGAGAAGCCCAGCATATACAGGTCCAGTACAGGTCATCGAAAGGAGTTAAGAGATCTACAACAGTGGAAAACCAACCTGGATCACCAAGCCCAGTACGAAATGGAGCCCACATCTCATTCCAATTTCAACCATGGCAAAAAAAGTCAACTTCTTTTTATTTGTTATACTCTACTCTTATTTTTTTTTTCTTTTATAAAATGAGACAGGTCTCGAACAAAACTTCAGCTGCATAATCACGGGATGCCCACCACCGATTCTTGATAGACCGAGTACAATACGTATCTGTTTATACTACAGGGCCAAAAGCGGACAACCTCAAAAAATATCTCGGACTGTCTTTAATAGCGAATATATCTAGAAAATTTAAATATATTTGATATTAATACTTTCAACTCCTTAAACAGACACATGAAACGACCAATGGAAAACAAACACGTGCGCTACTAGGTGGCATTTCAGTCACTGAAACGAAACTCTTTAAACGTGCTGAATCCTGGTTGCTTAGATGATCGCCCATTTCATTTCTTAGTGATTGAGACTGTTTTGTGGTGTTCTGAAAATAAAAAAAAAAAAAAAAAAAGTTAATTGGTGAAAAGAGTGAAGACAGACAAACAAAGAAGAAGAAAAAGGAGACAAGACAAGAAGATAAAAGAGGAGGAATCGTAGATACTGGAGGGAGAGAAGGTAAATGGCTTGTAAATGGCCATCAAGAGCTCCTGCCTACTCCGCATCTATTACCACCAAGCTCTCTCCTTCAATTTCGTTCACATTTCATTTATCTCCTTCTAAACGACATCGTCTCACCACCGTTTCTATACACAGTAGCAATTCCTTCTCCTCTCTTATTTCTTCTCGTCGCAGTCCTGATTCAGGTGTTAAAATACGAAAGTCAACAAACGCAATAGGCTGCTCCGCTTCGAATCAGAAGAAGAGCCAGAGTATAAATTTTAAGACATTGTTTGGGAAGAAATATTTGTGGCGGAGGATACTTTTCGCGTCCACGAAAGTCAGGTCCATCATTCTACTCAATGCCATCACCGTTGTCTATGGTACGTTACCGTTTTTCATTCTTTATTTTTATAACATTGCTTTTGCTGTAGTGGCGAATTGGAATTAGTATATAATCAGTAGGAGGCATTCATTGTAACCAATGCTGATTCATTTAAATCATCTAAATTTTGAGGTGGATTTGGCATTTGATAGATAGCTCAGAAATATGCTAGCTGACCCCCAACTAGTTTGTGATCGAGGCTTATATATATATATATTACGTTCTTGATTTTAGATCCAAGCTTGCAATTATTGAGATCCCATCATCCATTTGAGATTCTATATATGTCCTTGTATAATATCCATTGATTTTAGGTGTATTGTCTTTTGTGTATTTTTATGTTGTAGCGAGTAATATTCCAGTCGTGAAAGAAGTTGAAGCAATAACGGATCCAGCATCTTTCACTGTTGTGAGATTTGTTGTCTCTGCCATACCATTTCTTGCCATTCGCATTGCAATCATGGGATGATGCTCGAATCCGTAATGCAGGGATAGAGTTAGGGTTTTGGGTTAGTCTAGGGTACCTAACGCAGGCACTTGGTCTGCTCACATCAGATGCTGGTCGTGCATCATTTATATCTATGTTCACTGTAAGTTTCTTGATCAGCCTCTAGGTTTTACATCATTCAAAGTTTTGTTTTTGGTAATTGTACTTAAAGGTACAAAATTTGGCGTATTTTTGTATGAATTCATCAGGTAATTGTGGTTCCTTTGCTTGATGGTATGCTAGGAGCAATAATTCCTGCATATACCTGGTTTGGAGCTCTCATGTCCATTGTAGGGGTTGCAATGCTGGAATCCAGTGGATCTCCTCCCTGTGTAGGTTTTCTCCTCGTTTTAATCGGTTGTTTCATTATTTTCATGTTTGTTACATTTCCTTGACGGTGATCAAAGTGGAAGACCAAGCATTCCTTGTATGTTAATTTTTCTTCATCTGCGTTGAATAAAAGGAGGCTTGGTTTCAACCTCTTATAATGGATTTGTATTTGCACATTACCAGATTGGTGATCTCTTGAACTTCTTAAGCGCAGTGTTTTTTGGCGTGCATATGCTTAGAACAGAACATATATCAAGAAGCACAGATAAAAAGAACTTCTTAGCTCTTCTTGGATACGAGGTGTGTCTACTGCTCAATTGTCCACACAGCACAGAAATGTAGTCTGGTTTTCTTGCATGGTTTGAAAAACAGATTCTTCATTTAGGTATGTGTTATCGCTATCTCCTCAACAATATGGTATTTCCTTGGAGGCTGGTTTGGTGATGTCCAAACTTGTGATCCATCATCATGGACATGGGAAATGATTTGGCATTGGTTGGCTGTTTTCCCATGGATACCTGCACTTTACACTGGCATATTCTCAACAGGGCTATGCTTATGGATAGAGGTACGATGAATTATGAGGCTCTCTCCTTAATTTGCATACATTCCAAAGAAAACTGCTAAATTCTGAAATAAGTTTCTTCTGTCTTCTTTTTCCTTCTTCATTCTTGTTTGTCATGCTGCTGTATTTCTGCATTTCAACCAACTTGACAGAAAAAAAAAGAAGAAGGGGAAAGCCCATCCAGGACTTGAGCATTATGACTTTTTAAATTTAATTCTCATAATAGTTTGTCCCAAGTAAATAACTGAACCCTCAAAAATACCTCTCCACTTGTCCTTCCCACCATGTTTCCGGGAAATTTTTCTCTGTTACTTCCCTTGCAAGTGCAACTGTTTGAATGCCCTTTACTAACTTGGATCCATCATTCTCTGTGTTTGGCAGTTTTTTCCATGTAGTCCTGTATAGTTTGTCTACTTTCGCTTATGTGATCTATTGATCTTTTGATGTCAGTTGTTGAAAGAGGACCTGTGATGGAAGATTTTTTTTCCCTTTTCCATAGAAAATTCATGTTTATGATGTTTAAAGATTAAAAGCACCTGGATAGTTCTTTTATATGTTTTGTTTTTCTTGGGGACATTCTGTGGCAGGTATACTTAAGAAATTCTGGTTTCCTTGTGGGTTTCTGAAATTCTCCAAGACTTCAGGTGGTTCAGTCGGGATTTGGGCATTCATGATAACAAAATTACAAATGGATAAAAAATCTATAACATTTTACAAGCGAGACAGATATTATATCGTAACATCAAAACCATTATTTTGGGGATTCAATTTCAATTAAAATTAAATGGGAAATCTATCTGGGAAAGGAACTGAAATCTCCCAATTCTCAGTGACCCTAAAATGGCATGATGATTTGTGGGATCAGGACGACTCTTGCCTCTTGACTGAAAGACCATTGTTGAGTTCAAACAACATGGCTTCAATCGGATTTAGAAAATTGTGCCTTTTAAGTTTTTTCCCATCAAATAATAGTAAATGTGATCATAATTTGCTATATTTCTTAACTACACAGATGGCTGCCATGCGTGATGTTTCAGCAACAGAAACAGCAATAATTTATGGTTTAGAGCCAGTCTGGGGTGCTGGATTTGCATGGTTTCTTCTCGGTGAAAGGTGGGGTGCCGCCGGTTGGGTTGGGGCTTCTCTTGTACTTGGTAAAATATTCTACGCTCTGGCTCTTATTCGTTGTTACTTTCAATTTTTTCTACTGCCATACTTACAGAGTGGCTCAGGATATGCTTTAGAACATAATGTCAGCCAATCAGTTTTCTTCTTTAATTTAAAATGCATACTATTCTTTCATTTGATTTCTTAGTATTTAGATTAACAAGGTTATGCACTTCTCAAGTTTATTTTTGCACAGACCGGCCATTTTTTCCCCTTTATGGATGAAACTGCTACTCTCCTATCCTCTCCTCTGCTAGTTTAGCTTCATGGCTGCATTCATGTATCACTTCCTCTTTCTTTTGTCCTCCCAGAAAATTCATTTAGATGGCCGCTTACAAACATGCAAAACCAAAAGAATATGTTTTTGTAAATGTAAGTATTTCTAGAACCGGAAAGTTACGTGAGCTTGAGAAACAAAAAAAAATTGATGTGGTTAGTAAGTAAATGAACCCTTAAATGGTGGAAATTATAGAGCAGATTATAGCTTTTCTGAGGATGCTGTGCTGGATTCAAGAAACTGAAAAATAGCCACGTGTTAAACTTGGGGATAGCAAAATGTGGATATCATTATTACCTAGTTGCTGGCATCCTAAAAACTTGAGCTGGGATTGAGCACGTTGGCCTCCTTATCTAACTAGATACTAAATACTTGCTTCTTGTTCCCTGATTGTTGATGTCGGGTGGTAATCTTTCAAAACTTCTTGCAGGTGGAAGCTTGATGGTGCAAATATTAGGATCATCATCTTCTGGTGTATCTGGAAAAGATGAAATGAGTAGTGAGAAGGTTGATCTCCTCCTTGTTTCGGATAAGCAAAATGGTTTGTCTACCTCACCGGTTAGTTCTAGAAAAGATGTTCCTAAAATATTAAAAAAGTAAGACTCATCAGTACCCTTATCATCTTATCATCCCTTCCCCTCAAATTTTATACCATCTTATATAGTTGTATAGAACCGATGCCCTAATTTTGAATAGCTACCGGAGTCCTGAGCTGGTGACCCCCGAAGCAAGATTCTGACATGTATATATGTGCATACATATTTGTACAAGGAATGGAAAACAGAAAAAACAACTACATAATACTTCCTTGCTTGTATTTCTATTTTCGTAATCTCAGCATTTCTTGTATGTTCTTGTGTTTCTGCTAGAAGAAAGGAAACTCCTGTTTTTTTGTCCTCTCTCTTGAAGGAAACTCCTGTTATTAGAGAGTGAAAGGCATATTGGGTCGCTCTGCAAGAGGTTGGAGCAGCCCACCTTGATAAACTTACCATACCACTTGCTTGTGCAATTGCTATATCAGATTTATGGACTGGGAATAAGTGTGTTTGAAATACATTAAAATGAGTGTTTGGAGTTGTTTTTTAAAGTGTTTTTTTGTATAGAAATGCATTAAAATGATATTTTTATATAATTATTTTTGACACTAGCCCATTATATATATATATATGTATATATATATATATATATATATAATTAATTAATTTATAGTAAAAGACTAAAAATAAATAAAAAAATATTTATTTTCAAAATATTTTTAAAAACACATTACCAAACACAACTAAGCTAAAATTACTATACCACTTGCATGTCCAACAGCTTAAATATTATTTGAACGTATTTATTCTGTATTGTTTCTAAAAGTTACAGCCTCTTGCCTAATATTTCCATGTTAAAATCACACCAACCTGTACAAAATTCATTGTCTTTCCGAATTGTTAAAAATTAGTTGGGATAAGATTTGGAGATTAGATAAAATCAATTATGGGGTTCTTCTTCCACAACGTGGCTTGATTTTCTAATCCAAACTGCTTTTCAATGCTTAGTTTTCTATTCAATTTCGACATTATGTTTACCGTCACAACTTTTAATCCCGTATATACCATCGAAAACACAGAGACAAACAACTACCCATATAAGATTACAGCGCTCATCATCTCACGGGCTGTCAGTATATGTAGCTAAAATCCAATTTTCTGTTTAAGATAGATGCCTCCCAATTCCAAGATCATCGCAAGTATTTAATGGTCTACAATCAATTTCGTGCATCACCCCCCCAGAAATCATAAACATGACAGGCATGGATTATATGTCTCGTAATTTACCAGCTCCATCGTTAATTCACAAATCAAACAGTTACAGAAGGGCATGGAAGCCAGATGTCAGCAGAAAATGAGTCTATAAAGACAAGCCATCCAAATTGGTTTTCTCAAATATTGTCTTCTTGACACGTTAAGGAATCATGGCTCTGTAAGGTAATCTGGGGAGAGTAGTAGAACTCAAAAGTCAAAACTCCTGCCGCGAAAATGTCATTGTCTATTTTATCTAAATTTATGAGAAAAAATTTTTATTCCTATAAATTATGACCGTCAATATATTTTCAAACTTGGTTTCAAAGATTTCCAAAGAATATACCCTTATAAAACCCAAAAAAACATGGTTTTGGGCTGGATTACTGCACTCGGAATCAATTGTTACCAGAATATATATACCGGGAGCGTGATAGTGAGGGATGTTGTCGCCGCCACCCTCTAATTAATTGGAGGTGTTGGACACGCCAATACCTCCCCATTAACTAGTGCCGATCAATATGCCCGGAACTAGTTAAGTTGATCAAGAAGTTGCGCTGGACTCAATTGAAATAATATTTAAAATATGATAATAATTATTTTTTAAAATATTTTTTTGTTATTCTTAAAATTATTTGTAATATTATCATATAAAAAAAATCATTATCAACTCTATCAAGCCACTAAATAAACTGATTAAAAAAAACAGAACTAAAACATCAATATTATGGATAAGAATCCTGGATTTTGTGGTCATCATGCCTTATCTCTCAGCATTCTGGAGATGAAACAAATTCATGCTACATACAAAAGTGTTTTCTATCAATATCATTTACTGTGTGGATATGCATATCCCTGAAACTTTAACGCCTACCTCCACATCTAACGTCGCAATAAATCATTGCCGACTCATCTCCTAAACCTCAATTTCATGTTGTAGATGCTGTACAATTTTTTATGCATAAATAAAATTCAAATTCAAGAATTTCTAATAAAAAGGAAATATTAATATCAATTGAGCTACAACCTATTGACATATTAGACCAATTTGTTAAAAAACCATTAATCATGATTTTCAACTTACTAAATTTTGGATTCATGACTAAGTTTTTTTCATGATACAAGTTACTCAGGATGACAAAATATGATAAAATCCATGAGTAGCTTTAGTAAAATGCGTGCACACATTAACTAAAATATAAAAGGTGTGAGTGTTTTACTGTGTGGTTCATTGTAGATTGTGAAATAATTTACTGTGAATTTTAATAGTACACAGACCATTTTGATCTTAATAATCCCGATTGTGTTGGTTGTTAGCCGGGGATGTTTTTGGTTTTTTATTTTATTTTGAAAATGCGCTAATAACACCCTACTCGTCAGACCCCAACGTTACATCAACCGCCCACTAATCTGTCAATATATATATTTTCATCCCACATGCCGTGTCAAATTTTTATTTATTTTAATTTTATTATTTGATTAAAAATAATTATATTTTTTTATTTTAGACCTTATTTTTTAAATTTTTATTTAGTATTAATTCTTTTGGTTTTTTCGGTTTTTCTTGGACAATATTTATTTTTTATCTGTATTTATGCATCTATGCTTTTAGTTTTTTATTTTTATTTTTTTTTGTTTTATTTTTTGTTGGAGTTTTATTTTTATTTCGTTCAATTTTGAAATTTTAATTTATGTTGGTGATAATTTTAAAATAATATTTCTCCCCTTTTCTATTTGTTCTTTTTTTCCCGGTTTTTTCTGTTATTTTTATATGTTCTTCAGATCAGATGATTTTATGGTGTCATTGTTTGCGCAATGATAATGATAATTTTAGTCATTATTTTTTTGTAAAAATGTTTTTTAATCTTTGGGGCAATTTAATGATTTAATTGTTTGAGTAGTAATGTTGATGATAATTTTAATTGTTATAGTCATACTAATGATGGTAATGTAGAGATGAATTTTCAATGATGTTTTTTTTTTTTTTTTGTAGATAGAAAATGAATTGCTTATTTTTTTATTTGGTTATTGCAGGTGTTTTCACAATTTATATTTTATTTTTTGTGTTTAATTTAAATTGTATTATAAATTGAATTAATCTTAATACAGTGAATTGGTAATTCAGGTATGATGATGATAATTTAATAATGGTGATTTCGTTGAAATCTATTAAACAAAAAAATTTATATCGATTTAAATTTTTTATATATTTTATAGAAAACTCGTACTCTATAAGAATTCTGCGTGGATTTATTATTTTGCTTAAATTTATATTATAATATAAAAATCTTACATAAATAATATTTTTTGCTTTGAAAAAAATATGATTTCGGTCGTGATGAGACGTGGGATAGGTGGCAGTATGTATATATATATATATAGAATCGGGGAGACAAACTTCCAAAAAAAAACCCTAAATAGATAAGGTCAATAAATGATGTAATTATTTACTAGTCTAGGTGTATAATAATCCCGATGTCTTTATAAGGGCAAGATCCCGGAGCATTTTCCCAACAACTACTAAAATTGATTTAGTCTTTCAAATTTGATTATCTGCAACAAAATGACACTCTCTGGTAAGATGGAGGCCGAAGTAGAGATCAAAGTTTCTGCTGAAACATTCCATGATGTCTTCAGCTGCAGACCACACCACGTTTCCAACATGAGCCCTGCAAAGATACAGAATGTTGACCTACATGAAGGTGACTGGGGGGCACCGGGCACTGTAATCTCCTGGAGTTATGTACATGGTAAGGCTCTGTCATCATAGATCAATCCCTGACCAAAAACCATATTAAGGATCGCCCTGCTCACGCTCCTTATAAATCATATATATCTTCTTGGTTTTGATCATATATATATATATATACACACTAACCATAAGTTACATCATAATTAATTAGTCTACAATTTTGTATTAGCATGAGGAAGTGACTTGGATTGTTTTTGTATACGCTCACCTAAGGTGTTTGATTTGATCATTCTAGAGCAGCTATCTATAGCTATGCTTTATGAGAAGAGAACCGACTTCTGTCTTCATCTAAAATTTAAAATTTCTGTAACTTTCCGGTCTCGTATACATATATTAAGAGCAGTATGACAGATCAATGCAGTGATTCATGACTGACACTTGATTTCTGTGTGCAAAAAAAAATAAATAGATGGGGCTGCTAAGATTGCTAAGCACGTTATTGAAGCTATAGACGATGCGAAGCTGTCGACCACCTTCAAAGTGATTGGAGGAGACATCACCACGGAGTTCAAGAACTTCAAATTTATGGTTCAAGCTACTCCCAAGGGAGAGGGCAGCTGCTTGGTTCACTGGACTTTAGAATATGAGAAGCTAAATGAGAATATTCCTGATCCTCGTACATTGCTTGAGTTTTGCATCCATATTAGCAAAGACATCGAGGAACATCACCTTACCCAGAAACCAACAGCACAGGCATGAATGACCGGTCAGCATCACACGCGCTGCTGCTGCTGCTGCTGCATGAATGAATTAATATGTATTAATGTATTTAAATTATCAATAAACTTGCGGGGGGTCTGCTGAAACCTAATGGTGTGGGCTTCGTATTCATAGGTTTCAGTAACCTGCCGGCGGTCTGCTGTGGTATAATTATGTAAAAGGGGGCTCTGTGTGAAGTTAATGTAAGCTTTGATGTGTGCTTCTAAATGTTAAGAGTCTCACCTGCTATTAATTATTCTCTCTTCTCTTCGATATCCTACCTGGGAAGTCTATTATCCGAACATGGTAGACAGACCTTCATATCTCGAGTCACAGCCCAGCACCATCCTGAACTGCGAAATATTCAAGATTCAAATTCGAAAAGTGCACATCTCTATTACACAAAAAAAAATTAATTAATTATTTTAATACATTATATAAAAAACAAGAAAAATATTTTAAAAAACACGGTTGTATTATCAAACACCCTCTAACTATTATTCATTTTGATTATTTTTTTTCTCCTTTGTTTGACCACGTTTGGCCAAGCGAGCTGTTAGGTGTAAAACTTTTGATCAATTTATTTCCTTTACTATACACATGGTCCAATTAGAAATTAATATTGGTACACATGTCATTGGCTGGCTTTTTAATTATTTACGGGCTAGTATATTATTATTATTTTAGTTTTTCCTTTATTTTTTTTACTTGTTTTTTTCGGAAAAAAAAGTATCATTTTTTTTTATTTTTTACAATTTGAATATTTATCACTCTATGTTTAATTTGTCTTTATCTTCATTCTCTTATAATTTGTTTTGTTTATATTTAAAAAAAAAAAACATAGTACAAAACTAAAACTAAAAGGTGTTTCATTGTAATAATTGCAATATTGCACTATTTTGTCTACTACATCAAAAAATAATTTCAGATCTTAAGTTTTTATCAATATATATTATCTTTATTTTATTTTATTGTATATAAAAATTGATTTTTTAATTTACATCTATATTTTCTAATTACATCAAAAAATGAGTTAATAACACTTCCATATTAGTTTTTTGTGTTGGACAAAAAATTATTCGGCTGCAGTGTGGCCATTGGAGTAAAAGCTTTAACATTTTTTTTATTCATTAGCATCGACAATTCTTTGTGGGCATTGAAAATGGAAATTTGAGATTCGAATGCAAAATGGTTTTGATGTCGAGAACGAGAGGAACCCTTTTCATGTGGGCATTATTTTGCAATGATATCTAGGATGTTGGGGTAGAAGCCATGGATTCTGTGTTCAATTTGGCGTTACAAGGAATTTAAATGGTGTTATATAGAGCACAATAAATTTAAATGGTGTTACAAGGAATTTGAGAGAATGCCAGCTATTTTAACCCAAAAAAAAACTTATAATCACCCATTTAATTTTTTGTTTTGTTAGGCCGTAATTTCAACTTCAAGATACTTTCATATTTTTAACCTTCAATTTTATTTTGAGAAAAATAGGTAAATAATTGTTTCATGATATTTGATTTTATTAATTTTTATATAATACAATGCAAGCCAAGCTCGAGAATGCCATTATCCATGGAAAGAAATCAGAATGTGAATCCATAAAGTGTCGGAACAGTAACCGAAAGAATTGTTTGAAATATAAACCAAAACAAGAAAGAAAGAAGACACCAAAATAATGGAGAAAATATCCAAGTAATTCTTGGTTAATCTCTCTATCAAAGAAAACAGTAGGCCCTCCAAGCAGTTTTCGCAATGATCAATCGTTCTAAGAATAAAGAATCAACAAGGCAAATTACAGCCATCGTCTTCTCGGTTAGGACGCTATAAATGAGCAGCCGCATCTAACCCAGAGAGGATACCGGTGAAATTGGTAAAATATTCGATCAGTCGAGCCTCTTCGCTCTGCTGCTCCATGGTGCTTCCCTGTCTGTGTTCCAAAAATAATAAATATCAGGGTTAGTTTAGTTAATTTAAGCATACATGCTTGAGTAAATCATTGAAGTTGCTTGTCTATTGTAAGAAAAATGAAAGTGGCAAGCAGTTGTAAGAGACTAGAAGATGTTTTTCACATTTCTCGCCAGCCAGAACAGCCAAGCACCGATTCCATGTCACTAGACATCACTGGTTGCTTACTACAACGACAGCAATACAGCCAGAGCCTGAATCCCAAACTAGTTCGGTCCAGCTACACGAATCGTTTTGCACCATTCGGCAAGATCGCAACCAAACCAGCCGCGATATCAGGATATTCTGAACTCTTATTACAAGTAGTTCGATCATTTAAACTCGGTTCATGCAGGGTCAGGCATTGCATACGACACAACATATATCAATCACGTTTATCTCGTACCTCCAATTTCCAATCCCCGACAACCTGGAACGTTAATCCACTCGATTTGAATCACCAGTTCACCAGATTCTACATTTCTTAATCTGAGAATCATGTCTTGCAGGATTTTGCCGTTATCCCAGACAATGCAGCTCTCATCGGCAAGGCTGTTGTTCCGGTTTGGCTTAACTCTTGAGACCACACAACCGTTTGGGAGATTTTGCAACCCCATCTTTAGACTCGCGATATATGCTTGGATGTCTATGTCTGCTTCACCCATTTTATCATCCACAGTAAATCTGTCTTTGTCAAAAACTGTCTGCAAAGAAAGCCAAAGCAGAAGGAATCAGGATTGACAGCGATAAAATATGGTTATGTTTTCAAAGAAAGGAAAATGGTCTCGCTGAATTTACCATCAACTGTTTGTATGCAATACAGCACAGAAATAATTCGATTGCTGAGTGATTTCATCATGAACATACTACATATCGTGGACCAATACTTACTAAATTGATTGGAGCATTGAGATCTGTGATTGAAAGAGTAAGCTCCTCGTTCCACTCTGGATTGCAGTTTTTTTTCACCACTCGAGTCTTCAATTTCTGCTCCAAAGTTGAGGGGGGTTTAGCGCAGAGAAAACACACCGAAAACAAAAAGGAAAGATAAAGAAAACTCCCGTATAGTTGAACTTTCTATTATGCAGTGACTATATGCAGGTTTCACTTATATTGATGAATTATAGCATACTTATTTATGCTTTCTAGTTCTAGATCACCTTCATATATTGAAGGCAAAGCTTCGTATCAAGATAAGCAAATACAGAAAACCCTAGAGCAATTCTGTCAGATCATGATGATGAGAACACATTACCGGTCCTTCATTAACCATAAAGTTTCAAGCAAAATCAATCAGCAACCAAGCTATCGAAGAATCCTACAAAAAACAACGCCCCGTCCTCCTAGCCCATCGATATTAACAATGGCTTCAATTAGGTGAGCAAGTTTCACCCTCTTCTTGTTCATTTCTATAGCAATAATATATATGAATATCCTTTCGTTTCCTGTCTTTAATTTCTTTCAGTAGGAATTTCATTTCTATAGAGGTCTCAGACAGCCAACTCAAAAAGATTGACAGCCATTTTGTGTACGGAAAATCCAAAAAAAATAAAGGAAAATAAAAGAAACTGGGGAAATTAGCAAATCATATAGCCAAATTTGAGGAGATCAAAAGAAGAGTAACAAGCCTGCTTTCCCATGGTGATGACAACATAAGGATCACTGGTACCAAGATCGCGAACGGCGAGATTGTTGCCTCGTTTCACCCGGATTCTGAGAAGGCCAAGAAGGTTGTCCATGGCTGGAAAGCTCCCACTGATTATTGTTCAGGTCAAACAGATACAGAAAACTATATTTGATGGCCTGAAACAAGAATATATAAATGCCCCTTGAAAAACAATTATGGTAGGCACATTTTTTTCTCGGGGGGTCAACTGCCAGGGAATCTATAAACAATCTTCCAAAATCCAAGTAGCTTGATCGGTTGCGACGTGTCTTTTATGTGCTTCAAAATATATGTTGGCCAAGAAAAACTATAAACAGTAAAGACCCTCGTATTAGACAGTCCTTTGTGGCCCGCCGCTATGCACGCCCTTCCCTCGGTTGGTTTTGTGAAAAAGACGTGCTTTTCAATTACAGGAATAGAGAGAGAATAAACAAATATATGGAGACTTGCTCGATGTCCACCCGAAATCTGGCAAGTAATCATCATTTTATTTTATTTTATTTTATACGGAAATAACAAAATGCAGAGAATATTAAATAAAAAGATATAGCGTGACCCAGATTATTCTGTATTGCAATAATATAATTATTTTTTTTTTAAATGCATAAAATTTAATTCTTATATTAAGGGGTATTTTAAATTTTTTTCATAGGTATTGCTTGATCGTTTAGGGTGTTTTTGTCTTTTTTGTATTTTTTGAATAGTTAAACTATGTTTTTACTTCCAGATGCAGACAAAAAAAATAAAGAAATACCTAGGGTATTTTTAGTTTTTAAAATTGGTCGTAAAGAGTAAATTAACATCTTTACTTTCATATAAGAGAAAAACAATTACATGACGTTGAGGGCATTTTTGATTTTCTGATGAACAGTTAGACTATGGAAATGTCATCAAAAATGAAGAAAAAAAACAGAAGGTTGTGGATGGGACATAATGGTATTTTGATTCCTAGTTTTTTGTTATTATCTTCGCCTCGAAGAGTGTTGAGGTAATTCCATGTTTTTTTTCATGTTTTTTTTGTTTATCTGCAGGCACGTCTTCTTGACACGTCAGCTATTATTTACCTTGCGAGCCTCTCAGAAGATGCGTTTGGTGTCCTGCAGCTAATGAAACATCCTGTCATCGTGTCTTCAAATGTACCACCTTGTCCTCTTCCATATGATTTTGCATGTGTCGATGTAAGGAGAGCAGACTTTGGTTGGTGGTTGGTTTTTTTCTTTTTACACTTCTTTTCTTTCTCCCGCATCGATAAGATACATATCGGTTCTCTTTATTGAAGGGTTCCTTATTTTTTTATTTTGTGATACTTCTTGCTTTATTCTATAGAAGTTTTTGGGGCTGCCTTCTAAAACCCTGGATTTTAGACTTCTCAAAGCTCGATTCTTGCCCCAATTAAGTACACGTGCCTCTTTTAGCCACACAAGTTTGACATTTCTGAACAAATCTAGCCCAACGTGGCTGGGATTTATTTTTTCTTGGGTTTTTTTCTAAATTCTTTTTACAGTTTCAATATTTAGTGTGATACATTATTTATTTTTATTTTTATTTTTTAGAATTGAATTGATGAAAAATTTAACTTAGTATTTTTTATCCTATAGTAGAATATATAAAAAAAATCCATCTAGTGGAGTTCGTAGCATGGATCACGGGGGTTTGATAAATTAATTAAATATTAATCAAAGAATTAAGTTGAGGTTTTATATATATATTTCTTCCAATTTCAATTCCATCATTTTTAAGGGTTTTCCTTAACATCAATCTGTTGATTTGGTTATATCTTGATCGGTTCAAGGAGGTTAATTAAATCTTGACCAATTGTTCTTCTTATAAAGCTTACCCGAATTTGATCTTAAATTACTGGGTTCTAGGCAATTCTATTAGCCCATGACAGATTTGATAACTATAAATTAATACGTAGTTAGTTGTATATTAAGTTTAATTTAGTCTTATGTTGGGCCAAGCTATTCAAAATATAATTGGGCTTTGCCTTTCTGTAATATGGGCCTTAAAAATTATTGAGCTGTGAAATGGGCATGGCCGAACGAAGCAGAATGGTTCATGTCATGGTCCCCGGAAATATCTTCTCGCTAACGAGAAACAATTTTCCTGATGTGTGACGACGCCGTTACATCCACCACGTTTATTCCTCCTCTGATAAAACTATCCCGGAGGTCTAAAAATAACAATCTATCCAAGCGATAATGATGCCTCTGCACTAGTAAATAACTAGCTGTGACATTTGGATTACAAAATCTGCTGAATGGGAAAAAAAAAATAGTATCTAAATCATTAAAAAAAAATTAGCATTACGATGGAACTGGTATAATGATTTAAATTTTAAAAATCTTGTCGACACTATTTTTTATTTTAATTTTTAAATTAAATTATTTAAAAGTTGTCTAAAGACTCTAAACATGATATTAAATACTAGAAAACTATGTATTGAAATATAATATAAATAAATAAATTAAATACTAGAAAAATAAAACTATGTATTAAACATGATATTATTTAAAAGTTGTCTAAACATGATATTAAATAAAATAAAAATAAAAATAAAACTATGTATTGAAATATAATATAAATAAATAAATTTTTATATTGAATGATAATATTAAAAAGAAAAAACCACACACAATAAATTATATGGTTCCTAGTTTACTAGAAAGTAATTCTGTTTGGTATTATATTTCAACAAATATTATTTTATAATAAATATTATTTTTAAATTATTTTTATATGGTGATGTTAAAAATAATTTTAAAAAATAAAAAAATAGTATTTTAATATATTTTTAAATAAATAATATTTTTAAAAATAATATCAACTATAATCTTAAACCGTCAAAATCAGAATATTATCTCAGCGTTTCCCATCCACCAATTTGTCTGTGATGCCAGGTGTGGACATGTGGTTCGGGTTTTGATACGTGCGGATATAAGAGCATGGAGGCTGCAGGCCCACAGATTCTTCAACACGCTTTTGGGTTTTGTAAGCTACTCGTGTTATCAGTACTTGCGTGCATCTTTTGTGGGGTTTCCTGCGTAGGTTCAAATCATGCCATCCTGGTCCTCAAATTTCGTGATTATGATTTGTACGATGTTGAGTGCGAAATTGCAAATATACCCCCCCGGGAAGATATCTTTGTGCTCGGGGGGTGAGGTAGGTTTATTTATCGACTCTCTTTAGGCTTTAATTCAGTAACACAAAAATAACACCATTCATAAGATATTTTATAGCCATGCGGACAGTATTAACGTTGAAAGTAGAAAAATTGTGTATTAATTAAAGCCCACGTTGTCTGGCGGCTCATTGCCATTTTTCTGGAACTGTCCACAGACCAGCAATTATCGCAAATTCACCACGTGCAAGCCTAACTTGCTTGAAAATTATTCAGGTTCTTGTAGAAGTCAAGTGTTAACCCAGCCATGCGGACATTGCTACTAACCGTTTGCGACTATATTTGAGTTTGTTTTTAAAAATTATTTTTTGTTTATAAATATATTAAATTAATTTTTTTATATTTTTAATATTAGTTCATAAAAACTATTTAAAATAAAAAAATTTATTTTTTTTTCAAAAATACTTTCAAAATATACGTTCGACACTAATGTGGAAAGTAACAAATTGATGATAAATACAAGATCTTTTAATAAATAATAAATGTTGAGTTTAAGCTTTTCCTCCGTACGTTCATTTGATTGGGAGATTAAGGCCTTGTTTGTTTCAAGGAAAGTGAATTCCCGGAATTCACTTTCCTTGCTTTCCAATGTTTGTTTCTGTTGGAAACAACTTTCTGGAAAGTAGTTTCCAGACAAACAAACACAGGGAAAGTGTATTACTGGTTGTTTACCAAACACGGAAACAACTTTCGAGGGAAAGTTGTTTCTAGCCAAGGAAAACCTAAGGCTTAAAATCCGAGAAAGTGTATTACGGTTTTAAGGGACCGTAATACACTTTCCATGAAGCTAGCTAGTTATTGTTTTTTTTTAAAAAAAAATAGAAACATGTTAAAGTATTATTTTTTTATAAAAAAAAATAATAATTCGATATTAACAATTAAAAAAACACAAAAACTAATAATTTAAATCTTAAAAAATTCTATTTTTTTTTAATCACCCTAAATTAAAATTTTGCATTGAGATTTTGATTTAAAATTAAAAAAAACTTATTTTTAAGCTTTTAAAATTGGAAAAAAAATATATTAATAATAAGTTTTACTTAAAAAATATTTCACAAGCTTATTTCTCTATAATATGATATGACATATATTGTTATATTTTATAAAATAAGCTATGTATGAATATAGGATATAATAAAAAAAATTCATCATTATACTTTTTAGATTTCATTTTTTTTTATTTTAAGTGATTAAATATTTTATATTAAATATTTTATATATATTAGATAATCTTGAAAAAAAAATTAATTTATTAATAAATTATTTTTCCAATTCCTTTTCCATAACACAAACAAACACTGGAAAGTGTTTTCCAGTTCATTTTCCATAACATCGCCAAACATCGAATTCACTTTTCAGAATTCACTTTCCAGAAACCACCTTCGGGAATTCACTTTCCAGGAAACCACCTTCCGAGAATTCACTTTTCGGGAAACCACTTTCCAGGAATTCACTTTCCGGAAACCACCTTCGAGAATTCACTTTCCAGAAACCACCTTCCAGAATTCACTTTTCAGAAACCACTTTCCAGGAATTCACTTTTCAGGAAACCACTTTCCAGGAATTCACTTTACAGGAATTACTTTCCAGGAAACCACTTTACAGCAAACAAACGGGGCCTAAGGTTGTATTATTGACGACCTTCATTTCCAAAATTAGCAAGTACTGCATCGTGTACTATTGAAAATGAGAATTTATCGGTAATGTCCTGAACCGGACGGTTTTTTTATTAAAAAAAATAAATCTTGAAGGGCATAAAATCTTTTTAACATAATTACTAAACATAATAATATATATTAATTTTGAAACCTCTTATCTTAAGTTTTCAATTAAATTATGTGGAATTTAATTTCATTTAAATCCATTGATTTTATTGATTAAAATACACCCTCAATGACCACTAAAAACATGATTTAGTTTTAAAATGAACTTCAAAGTGATGATTTAAAAAAAAACAGAGACAATAATATATTAAATCAATCTCATATCCCCTCAACTTGAGTATTTGACTCTATTGGGTTTAATAGTTCTCTTATTAATTATTATTTTATTTTAATTATATGATAAAAAAAATACATGTTTAAAACTAAACATCAACCAATAAATATAGATTGATTTTAGACATTTATCACTGTAAAAAACAAACAAAGATAGTACGGGTAGTGCTTGGACCTGGACTCGACAAACCCAAGGCCATGACTTATCAAGTTGACCTATCGGCACCTCATCAAAAAACTATACACAACTCGTTGACTATTCATTTTCTTACCAAAACCAATGTTGTTTTGCTTTTAAAAAAACAATGGGAACGACGTCGGATGACTCAATGACTCGATTAGAACTCGTGATCCAAGTCTTAGAACGGGAAATTTAGCAAGATAATTTTTAAAGAGATGTCACGTCTTTTAGATATTCATCCATGCTAAGTTATTGCTAACTGCTAAAACTAAAAGTGGAAAAACATTGTAGCATTCCATGATGTCTTGTGAGGATAACTAGTAAAAAAATATGATTTAACTTAAGTTAAACTAGAAAAAACTTAACTGTGTTGAAATGATCTATAAAAAGAAGATCAAAACAAATCATGGATCTCAATTCTAAATCACTATTGTCGAATCTAGTGAAATTTATATAAATAATGTATAATAAGTTGATTTGACTTATTTTTCTGGTCTTATATTTTCAATTAAAATTGAGATAACCCATGAACAAAATCATAAAATAAATCATAAATCTTTATTTTCAATCAAACATGATATTGAATAATCAAACTTAAAAAAAATTGATTATAGTTTTTTTAGCTAATTAGATTAACTAGTGACATTCACTACACAGGTTGACACACGATGAATTTAATAAAAAAAAATTATTGAATAACTTACGACTCGGTTAGTGGACTAATATAACCTTTTATATAAAAGATAAAAATGGTATAATTTAACAGGGGTTAAAATGTAAGAACTTGCAACCATGATCTTAAAACCAAGATATATATATATATATATATATATATATTATAAAACTCAATTCCCAGTCGAATAAAAGTTGAGTGATTAAACTGTAAAATAAAAATAAAAAGGAAAGAATCAACCCGGATTAATTTGTTAAACATTAATTTTTAAATCATGCAAAAATAATATAACAGAAAATAAACAAAACAAATCATAATGTCTGAATCATAATTGAACCAACATTAAAAAATTAAGAAAAAAATTAATTACCTAGATTAAACTATCAAACTCACGATCTGTATCATGAAAAGTTTAATAACTTAATATAAAATAAATATGATATTAAGTAATTAAATTAAAAAGATAAATACTAATTAAAAGGATAATAAAAAAGTAAAATACTATTTTAAATCAACAATGATCTGGGAGGAATAATATAATAAAAACCTCTCAGCTTATAGCTAATTAAAAAAAAATATTGTTCAAGGAAAAAAACAATATTTAAATAAATTATATTTTACGGCGAGGAATGCAGTAAAATCCTCTCCTTTTTTGATATGTAGTTAATTAAAAACTAAACATTGATTAAATAAAAAAAGAGCAAATTATGGTGTCAATGAAGAGATGTAAAATCCATCTGGGAATATTTAAATAATATATGTTTTTATCTTTTTAAAACATTTTTAATAACAGTGTATCTAAATTAAATAGAACAAAATAAAATAAAAATCATTGTATATATATAATAAACAGAATGTTAAATTAACTAAAATATAAAACGTGTGGCGAAATTATTATGCATCTCTTCAATGTTTACCTGGACACAATTAACTGTGAATTGTTATAGTAAAACTACTATTTTGCCCAGTACTGAAAGAAATTAGAATTTTTCAGGGGATATGGATGATATTTCTGATTTTTTTGCATAGTAAAATTACAAAAATAACCCCTTAAAACGACAAAAAACAACGTCTGGAATCAAGGGTATTTCAGGATTTTCACCCCTATTTTTTCGTAGATATTTCTACGTCCAGGAGTCTATAGGTAATTGACCACTTTTTTTTTATTCCTCTTGAAACACTATAGATGCATCGTACGGTATTTCAGGATTTTCACCCTCAGTTTTTTTTTGTAGATATCGCTGGGTCCAGGAGTCTATAAGTAATTGACCAATGTTTTCTTTTTCCCTGAAACACTACAGATGCGTTGTACGGACACGCCAACAGTGTTTCACCTGCGCATGCTTTTCGGACGGTGCGTGCAGAGGAGTAAAGTAGTGGAAACTAGCCTTTCATTGTGTTAACGGGTGCGCCACCATGTCCTCTCAATACAGATCATGGATCTCAATTGTCAATCACTATTGTCGAATCTAGTGAAATTTATAATAATGTTTAACAAGTTGATTTCACTTATTTTTCTGTTCTTATATTTTCAATTAAAATTGAGAAAAACCATAAACAAAATCATAAGTAAATCATATAAATATTGATTTTCAATCAAATGTGTTTAACTTTATTGTTTTTTTGGTTCCAAGGTTTTGATTTGTTGCAGTTTTGTCATTCAATTGGAATTAATTATATATTGTTTTTCATTTTGGCACTTATTTTGTAATTTTTGTATTTAATATTGATTCCTTTTGTTCTTTCGGTCCTTCTTGGATAATATTTATTTTTTGTCCGTATTTATTCATTTATACTTTTAGTTTTTGTTTTTAATTTTTATCATTTTATTTTTGATTGAGGTATTATTTTTATTCTGTTCAATTTTGAAATTTTAATTTATATTGGTGATCATTTTAAAATTAGTATTGCTCATTTTTTTTCTCTTTCTTCTTTTTTTTTGTTGTTGTATTTTATGTTATTTTTATCTTTTTTTTTCAAATCAGATGATTTTATGATTTTTTGTTTGCGCAATGATAATGATAATTTTAGTGATTATATTTTGATTGTATGTTTTGTATTTTTTTAATTATTTGGACCAATTTAATGATTTTAACTGTTTTTATTTTTTATGATAATTATTTTTGGAGATAGAAAATTAACTATTTATTTTTTTATTTGATTATTGCAGGTGTTTTTACAATTTATATTTCTGTTTTTTGTGTTTAATTTAAAATTGAATTATAAAATGAACTAATTTTAATATAGTAAATTCAATAATTCATATATCTGAATCTTCTTGGTTTTTTAATGATAATAATAATTTTATACTGGTTATTTCGTTGAAATCTAACTAAGAAAAATAAATTTATATCCATTTAAAATTCATATATTTATAGAAAAAAAACTTACACTTCATATAATTTTAACATATATTTATTATTTTGCTCTAATTTATATTATAATAAAAAAATTATATAATTAATATATTTTTGTGTTGAAAAAAATATGTTTTTGATAGTACGAGACATGAGTGTAATGACTAAGTAATATATATATATATATAATCAATCAAGTAAATAAATGCCAGCAATATGGCACATTTTACGAGGATGTTGAAATAAGGATCAGGGTAAAGAAGATGATGGTGATATAACAGTGGTGCTGGGTAGCATCAACTACAGGGGGATTCATTTTTCGCGAAAAACGGGAGAGGAGAGAGAGGTTACGTTTTGAATTTGATGGTGGGAAGGGATGAGGATGGTTTGTGATATTATATAAAATGTTTTTTTATTTATATTTTACCAATAAAAAAATTAATATATATTGTCGGCTGAGAGATATATCTTGTTTATATTTAATGATGAGAATGTAATTTAAATTGTTTTTGTAAATGTTTTTTTTATTTAGAAAATATATTAAAATAATATTTTATTTTTAAAAAATATTTTTGATATCTGCACATTAAAAATATTTAAAAACAATAAAAAAATTTAATTTTAATTTAAAATTTAAAATATTTTTTTAAATTTTTTTAAAATATTTTTGAAATACAGTATTAAATACCCCTTTAATATTGTAAATTGATATGTGTTAAATTTAAATTTATTTTCAAAACAAATTTATTTTTCCATTTCTGCTTATATCTTTTAAATAAAAAGTATATTCTAATTATTTCTCTTTTTTATCTATAAATATTACCTTAACTAAAAAAATGGATCAAAGTACGATAAAACTTAGGAAGATACCGAGATGCATCAATAACCCGATCAATACCCTGTCTAAGAGTGTTTTTTTCTTTCAAGTTTCAACTGAAATATAGAAACTTTAATTTATTACACTCCTGAATACTCATTCTGTGTATTTTTTTATTATTATTATTTATTAAGGTAAAAAATATTTTATTTTTTGCTAAGAAAAAATAACCTAGTATATCCTACATGTCCGCGACAAAATCTGAGATCAAGAAAAATATCTAGAAGTTCCTGAAAAACATACAGGTACTTAAGAGCTTACAACGACTGTAAGAAAATAAATATCTTGAATGAGTTTCTGTAACTTTGAAATCAACGAGAGCACCGAACTTTATATACCGTGACCAGATTTTATTTTAAAATCTCGACAATAAACTGGCATGCATGGCACGTGGTGTAAAAAACTAAAAACAACAAAGCAGTCATCATTCCAAGAAGGCAGTCTGAATAATTTTATAAAAAAAGTAAGATTGAATAATATTTTTGACTGGAAATAACAATTAATTAAACTAAAACATTTAACAGTTCTTGCAAGCTGTCATCGAGAGTGGAGGCAGGCCGACTATAAAGAGAACGTGTTTTACAGTTAGAAGTTACAAGTTACAACGCGAAGAATTACAGTTTTACAGAAGGAAATAAGAAGAAACGAATTGTTTTGAAATAAATAAATAAACGTATTTCCCCTTGCCAAAGGGTTTCCTTTTCGCTGTCGTCGTCAGAAAAATTTATACGATGACACGCAAAGTAATTAATGTTTTTATTTTATTAATTATTTAGTAAAATAAATTGAAACAAGCAAGGAAAATAAATTCTAGAGAAGTTAGGTGAGCTCGGTGCTAAGCAAATGACGTCGACGATTACTCGGTAACAAAATTAGAGGAGAATCCCTCTCTCTTTAAATCAGCCTTCCATATCAAAACAAACAACACGCAAACCCTAACCCTCATCCCCTACAAAGCCCTTCTCCTTGTCCCAAAGCACTCCACCGTTTTCTTTCAGATCTAGATTTCTCCAAAAAATCTCTTACCAGTTAAAGAGGGGGAAAGAAGCTAAGCGCCTGTATTCTTTCTTGTCGTGTAGAAATAGATCGTCAAAGAAAACGAAGATCTAGTTGTTATCGTCGTGAATGGTGGAAATCTTAAGAAGTAGTAGTAATTACATGCTCTCCCTTTGCCAATCAAGGGCGGGCGGTGTCTCTGTGGCCTCTGCTTTCTCTTTCGGGTCTTGCAAGGAAGGCTGGTACTATCGCTGCATCGGTGTCGACCCGTAATCAGAGAAAAACCAACAAAAGTCGTTTTTGCTCTCGCTGATTTTTAATCGCAAAAAAGTACCCAGTTCTCGGTTTTTTGTTTGAAGAAAGAAGGAAAAAAAAACAAATCCCACTTTTTTTGTTTAGATTCTGCTATTTCTTTTTTGTTGATTTTTTTAGAGAAAAGAAAAAAACAACACAATGGTTCTTTACAAACAGAAAAAGAACCAGGCAGCCAAGGGCAACAGGTTCTTGATTAGCGTCACGGTGCTAGGGAGTGCAGGACCGATCCGGTTTGTTGTGAACGAGGAGGAGCTGGTGGTTGCTGTTATTGATACTGCCTTAAAATCATATGCCCGTGAGGGTCGCCTTCCAATTCTAGGCTCTGATCTCAATGATTTCCTGCTTTATTGCCCCAATGCTGGTTCTGATGGTAAGCTACTTGGTCCAGAACCCAGTTTTTTTGTGCCAATTGACAATTGTTCTCTTTTGTTTGTTTGCGTTTTTTCCTTGGAATTTGAAACGTTCCTTTGTTCCTGATTAATTTGTAACTTATTCTGATTGTGCTTGAAACTCGAAATCCAATTTGTCTGTTGTTATAATTTGATTGCAGCCATAAGCCCATGGGAAACCATCGGATCACTTGGAGCTCGCAATTTTATGCTATGCAAGAAGCCACAGAATTTGAAAGGTGGCGGGGGGTGATGGGAAATCTAATGCAGCAATTGTCCAGAAGGGGAGTGGGAGCTGGAAGGCATGGATTAACAAGTCACTCAAATATTAAAGTACCCTTCTCATTGATGGACTTTCCAGTGGAGGATATGATATCTTCTCGGCAATTTATTGAAGTATTTTTTGCAATTTCATATTAGTCTTGCCAAGTTATTCAATTTGGTCGTCTTACTGGTTGGTGTGGCTGTTTCATTTACCTCGTCATTTCCCATTAGGGCCTTTTGCTCTAATTCGAGATCTGAGAGAACTGTGAAGAATTCCTGATTGTTCTGGGAATCAATCAAATTGTTCTCCATGGATGTTTTTCTTTGAATAAAATACTGGCATTTCTGGCCGTCTTTATTAAATCTCTCTTTTTTCCATCAGTTGTTAATTTTGGTTTCCCTTTGGGAATTTAAACTCTTTTGACTGCTTACTTGTTATTCTAATTACAGGGATTAGAGCAATTTCATTGATTTTTTTTATCTGAAGTCCAGAAAAAAGCAAAGGATTAAATTGTAATTTTCTTTGTTGGATTAGCAGTTTCTAGCGGAATGTTTGACTCTTGGCCACTAATGGCATCTTTGAACTGGATATACTGGAGCTTAAATCAAGCCTTCACAGGCAAGCATCTGTTCCTTTCAGCCATCTCTTAGGTTCAGAAGCAGCCTCTTAGTGCTGTTTTTTTAATAATACTTTTTGGGAAAAAATGATTTTATTTTAAATGATTTTTTTAATATTTTTATTACTTTAAAAAATATCATTAATATCGACCACACTACAAAAAATCTCTTAGAATTCAACGACAGCATTTGAAAGGAATATTTCCTCATCCTTTCGATGCCATCAAGGTCGGTTTGGAGACAGCCTTTGGTGCGCAGGACAGACAAAGACCAGCTGCAGCTTCTTGCCTAGAAAGTTGCCTGCCCTTTCAGAGGCGGAGTTCTCATGATCAATAATTCCCACCACTTCGCTAGCTATTTAGGGGTAGTTTTGTTTTTTCACAAGGATACTTTAATTAGTTATTGGGAAATTATTTGGAGGCTCGAATCTGGCTTTTGATTTTTATCGAGCATAATATTCTGGCTTTTGACTTTTTTATTGAGCATATATAATGATTTAATTAGTCTTACAAGAACCCAGTACTTATTTTATTTTTAAAATATTTAATTTTTTATGTTTTAATTTTGTTTTTATGTGATTATTTTGTAAAAAGAATCGAATCAAATAAATAAATATTGTTTCCATGCAAGTGAAAAACAACCTGTACCATAATTTTTAATACCACGTTAACCAAGCCAAAAAAAAAAACATTCTATACTCAGTCACTGCCTTAACTGACATGACAAGGCAAAAAAAAAAAAGCTAAGGGATATTTTTGTTTTTATATTTCTCGTTATAATCAAGACATTTTTGGGTAATTTGATCATTTAAAAAATATAAAATATTGATAAAAAAGTATGAGTGCACTTCATTTATTTTCATATTCGATTTTTTTTGTTTGTTTTTTTCAATTTTATCTCTTACTATTTGATTTTATTATTTATCAAAATTAGTTCATACTCTTTTAGCATTTTTTTTATCCTTTAACTAATTGAATTTTATTTAAATTTTATCCTTTGATATTTTTTTCATCTGATTTGATTTTCATTCTTTATAATGTTGCTTATTTTATTCTAGATATTTTTTTATTGAGTCACGAGTTTCAAAGGTAACAAAAGTTGACTTTGATATTGTTTTAGGTGATTTGTTTTTTTGATATTTAACCTTAAATATTTGATTTTTTTTTATTAATCTTCATGTTTTTTTTTATCTTTTATTTCTATAAGGTTAATAAAGTTTTATGTTCATGGTCACACGATTATCAAGTTCACACCAGTTGACTCGTATTTTTTGATGTTGTTTTCTTAAGAAGTGAGTTTCATGCCTTAGTATATTCTTTTATAAAGGATTTCAATTTGTTTTTTTTTTGGGTTTGCCTTTACATGGGTGGTCATATACTCATGACCGTAATCATGATTTTCACAAGTCAACATTAACTTTTTTATTTTATTTTATTATTTAATGTTATATTGTTTTTATGAAATCTTCTTCATTTTCTCTCTCTTTTATTTTACATGTGCCCATGATTATGGGATTAACGTGTTAACACAATCTTATTTGGATCTTTATTCTTTGTTGTTTTTTAATTATTATGTTTAGTTTAATGCCTCAATATTTTTTTTTTGTTTTGATTTTTTATTCTTATGGGCTTGTCATTTACAAGATATATCCCAACTTCATGACTACGATCTCAACCTTTACAGGCTAACACATGATGACTTGGTGTTTTTATAATATTTGTTTTCAATCTCATTTCTCAACATTTAATTTTATAATATTCAATCTTTACATATTTTTTTCATTTCCATTTCTATGTGATTGTCCCAATCTTGTTCTTATGGTTATAGGGTTAGAAGGTTAACATAAGTTAACCCGTGTTTTCTTTTAAAATATTATTTTTTGATTCTTGCCTCAAAAGATTATTGGAAATTTCGCCTCAATTGTTTTTTGGTTTTACTTTTATACAAGCACTCTCAATCTCATGACCATGGTTATGAATTTTGAAGATCAACATAAATTGACTTTGTTATTTTTTAAGCCTTTAAATTTATTTATTTTCCATTTTTATATTTCAATATTTTTCTCTACACGATTAGTCCTAACCTCATGATTATTGTTACAAGTTTTGAAAACTAACAAAATTGATTTTGGATCTAATAGGTTATTTGATTAATTTATTTATAATTCGATTCATTCGATATTTATTTTTTCAATAAATTATTATTTGTGAGTTCGTGAGTCGATCTATTTTTTTTTAATTTTATTATTCAACATTGAGTTATTTTATAGCCAAATTTCATTGTTTAATTGAGCTTGCTTTCATTTATGACCTTTTTATATATTTTATTGACCCATATAATTACTTGATCAAATAAAAAATATATTATAAGAAATATATTTATTAAACATAACTAAATGCACTCCCCTTGATGCAATATCAAATATCAATCCAATTGAATAAATACAACACATAGATAAGCATTTTGATTTAGAATTTAAATTATCACACATTCAGAAACACTTTGAAAAAACTTGTATATTTATTTTTTCTGCTTAAAATAAAAAATTAACCAACACGAAGTGTGGATACAAAACAAGTATTTTACTAAAAAACTTTTTACAATCGAGGGTTTAATTGCAATAATTTTAATAATAATGACTAAATGGAATATACCAAAAAACTATAGGAGGGATTTTTCAAATTATGTAAAGAGCTAAAAGAGCTTGGGGTCGGTCATGTAGCATGTGACTCATGTGCACTGTGGACTAGACTTTTGTCGTCCGTGCGTTGCGCGAGTTCGTCCACTTTTTTTTTTCCTGAAGTGAACAGTGTATTAACGAAAAAGCCCCCCGAAAACGACAAAAAACGCCACCGGTTTCAGGGGCTTCGCGGTAATCGACCATTTCCGGGCCGGTCCGGCCCGGTTCGTCCGGCTGGTTTTTTTATTTTTTATTCTTTTATTGAACAGTGCATTAACGATTTCGTCCCTCGAAAACGACAAAAACACGTCTGTTGGGAGAGGGGCTTCACGGTAATTAGCCAATATTTTATTATTTGTTTGAACAGGTAACTGTTAGCGCGTCGACTAACGCGCCATTCGTCTCCGTGCTCACGCGTGTTTCGGATGGCGCGTGCGGCCTGCTCCGACGTCCGAAAATGCCCAACCGGCGTCTAGAATGATTTTCAGGCATGTTATCTTCCACCTGGGGCGGCGCGTGTGGCACTATGGTGGCCGGAGACGCGTCAATGGTCGTTTGAATACCCCCAATTTCTCTCTCCTACCTGCGCCAGATGACGTCAGCTAAGCTGTTTTTTGTCAAAATTCATTTCAGTCCCTGCACGTTTCAATTTGTTTTTCTTGCCCTTAATGCCATTATATAGGTTTTCATTTGTTTCAGTTTCGTCATTCCATTCAAATTGATTATATATTGAAGTTTCAATTCAGTCATCAGGCTTTTAATTTTGCGTTTTGGGCTGGAATTCTAAATATTTTTTGTATCAAAGTTTTAATTGATTTCAATTTCATCCTTCCATGCAAATTTATTATAAATCCTTAATATTTTCGGTCCCAAAGTTTGATTTCTTGCAATTTTATCCTTCTATGCAAGTTAATTATGGATTTCAGTTTCATTTCGGTCCCATTTCTTTTAATTTCAGGTTATGTTTTCAATTATTTAATTTGAATGTTTGGATTTGCTTCAATTTTGTTCTTAAAATCACATGTTGTATTTAAAGTATGTCCAATTCATTATATATTTGTATATTTATGTCAAATTAAAGTATGTTAAACTAATTATATGTTTTAATAGTTATTGAATATTATCGCCTAAGAATGTATATATAGTGAAAAAAATTATCTAGGATTTTTTTAAGAAATAAATTTAATATCAGTATTCTTAAATACATTTAATATAATAATACAAGAAATAAATCTTATAAAAAAAAATATATTGTCTTCGAATTTTAATTTTGTGCTCTGTTTTTTAAAGTTTATTTCTTAAAAAATATTTATAATATTTTGGTTTTTAATATTTCATATCTAATATTACTGGGCAAAAAATACAACTAAAAAAAATAACAAATTTACCTAGATTATCTACAATTAAAAAATATTCGAGTCACTTTCCGTTTCGATTACACTGTTTTTTTAGATGGCAGATAAGTAATTATAGCACGAAAAAAATTTAGGTTTATTTCAAAAAACAAATTACAATATTTTTATTTATAATGTGTTAGATCTAATATTACAAGAGAAAAAAAACAACTCATAAATTTTTTTTGACAAATTTACCTAGATTATCTACAATTAAAAAATCTACGACTCACTTCCCATTTCGATTACACTATCAAGTATGTGAGACTAATTATATATTGTAATATTTATTGAATATTATCGCCTAAAATTATATATATAAAGAGAAAAAATGACCTACGATTTCTTGCAAAAAAAAATAATATATGTATTCTTCAATACATTTAATATAATAATTTGATTAATAAATCTTATAAATATAACTTTGGCTTTGAATTTAAATTTCTATTTCATACTCTCTTTTTTTCTTTTAATAAACGATAACCTTTTTTTTAATTTTTTTATTTTTTAATAACCATCGTGTCCAAGTCTTTTGTTTTTTTTAACCGAGTTTCTTTTTTTGTGTTTTTTTAACTAGAGTATCCGTAACAACAAATTTCTAACAAATCATTTCACATTCTTGCCAAATTTTCTAACAAATTTTATCAAAAAATTTTAGCAATAGCAATATTCAATCACTTTTTGGTTGAAAAAAACCATTTTTAACAGATTTTTTCAATTACAATTTTACTAATTAAATATTAAAATAACAAAATACAAAATTTATAAAATCAATCAATTTTCTACATAGATAAAAAAGCCCAGCGGACGGGCAAATCGGCTCGTAAGGACTAAAACTTCATGAAAATAAAATATCAAGATTAAAAAAATTGGAAAAAAGATGAACTTGTATGAAAATTTGCTTGATCCTTCTCGGAATCCAACAGGGAACAAGAATACGTGTCCAATCTAGACCAGTCCACTTCAATTTCATTTTACCCGTTATGCTAAACAGCCCAATTATATCTCTGACAACCTTTTTCTCTTTCGTTTTTCGGAACAACCAGAAGATTTAAAATCGCATGAACAAGGAGAATCAAACACACGAATCACAGTGATAATCTATACTTTTCTCTCAAATCCAATCTATCACTGGAACATCTCTGCTACAAATGCTCTAAAAGAAGCAACATGGTCTAGTCTCTCCCAGTAAAAAGTTAACCTCCTCTCCTGGATCTACAACTAACAATGGACTGTCTCATTAACTGTTACCCATTGTCGTTAAGCTCCAGCTGCTGTGATTTTCTGAAGCTTCAATTCGCTGTTTTGTCATTCACGACATTTGAGAATCGTTGCTGGTCTTCCATGCTGGGCCAAACCTAACTATCCGTTACTTATAATTAACGGGTTGGTTACATGGACATAGCGTGATTTTATTTTCTAATTGTTCCGATGAATTTAGAAAAGAAAATCTCCATCAATCACTCATTTCTATATTGTTTTTTAAAATGATTTTTTATTCAGAAATATATCGAAGATATTTTTTTATTTTTTAAAAATTATTTTTGATATCAGCAAAAATTAATTTAAAATAAAAAATAAAAATAATTTTTTTTCATTTTTTTCGATTTCTTTTTTTGAAATGTAAGTGTCAAACAGACACTACTCTTTTTTGTTTTTTGTTACTTCTACTTTTAAGCTGTTAACAGTTTTAAAGGGTTGAATGAAGTTGGAATGCTGCTTAATTAAGCGAGCCTGGAACCAAAAAATGGAGCAAAAATGCCAAGCCCAGAAAAGATAATGACCAGGATTTGAAATTACGTTCATCATAAATGGAAGCCCAACCAAATCAACAGAAGCAGGATCCTTAATCAAAAAGTTAACAGGGAAGGTCGTTTAGCCATATCAGAAATTAATAGTCCGAGACGCGAAGAAATGCTTGGGAATCAGTCTTTACCAGGCCGTTTGACTCATTTCTTTGTCTGTATAGAATGCACCATGAGCAGGACGTGAGAAGATTATTATTATTTGAAGGGAGCCTGACCTGAGCCATGTTTATCTGCTATTCTCATTAAAAAACACCTGTTTTGTGGGCTATGTTTTTGTTATTGCTGAGCCTGCAAAGTTTATATTTTCAGCTACACTTCAAACTCTGATGAGAGCACTCATTCATGAGTCTGTTGTCTGAGAAGAAAAACGCACAGAGTGGCCGTGGCAAGGGTAGATACAGAATAATATAAATTATATTTTGAACTCTCATTTAATAATTTAAGATTTTAGATGAGATAATTTCTTAACAAGAACAACTCAAAGTTTGTTTAGAAGGTAAAATAATATCTGTCCGTCTAGAGGTAGGAGTTCTACATGGATTAATAAATAAATCTAGAAAATTCAACGCTGACTTCTTTCATCGAAGATCAATCATTTACAATTTGCTTTATTTGTCTGCAAGCAATGCTTTTGTGATTTATTTAATGCAAATTAATCACTTTCAAAGTGGCAATGCTAACGTTTTGATCATCAGCACACTCTCTATTATTTATTTACATCTGTAATATTCAAATAGCGTCCGTCAACTACGTACCATTCTACAACTGTTTTGGAGTCGATTTGACCTCTATAAAAAAGGTCTGCGCTGTGTTGAGAACCTGATAGAAAGATCTTGCTTATCCCTAGCCTGAAGAAATTTGGACCCAGGAATAATTTTTCTATGAAGATAGAAGGAGATTTTCTTCTTCTTCTAGCTTGCAGACACCATCAGAGATCTTTCTGATATGATATGATGAAAAAAATGTGAAAATCTCCTTAGATCGTTCTTTCAAGTCAAGCGTAGATGAAGGCAAGCGGACTATTTAAGACATCATGTCGCAGTCACAAGCCTCGCCGACATCTTAAACTGTAGCAAGCTCACGAGTGAAGTGATACTGACGTTTTTCAAAACTGGCCCGTGTCTAAAATCCACGAAAATGTTTTGTATGAGTCGAGAAAAATTGGAATGAACAAAATGACAGCCTACCCAACCAGCGTTTGCGCAGTACCCTGCCTTCTCTCCTTCCACTTGTTTTCGAGTTCTCTTCCATGATCTATTATTTTTTGTAGTCAACAATACAGGGAACTAAAGACTATATATATCTATACATATAGAGAGAGAGATAATGACTATGATTAATCGATTAGTAGCTCATCCGGTTTTTATTTTCAGTTTTATCTTTTAATATTTATTTTTATTGATAATTAAATTTTTATATTTTTTTTTAATTTTGCTTTTTAATTAAGTTAAATTTTATAATTTCATGACACGGGTTGCTAGTTTGATGAATTAACTTGGTTTATTTTTTATATTTTTATTGCCTAATTCAATATTGAGTTTATTGATATTAAATTTTATAATTTTTTTATTTGATTTTTATGAGGTTACCTCGATTTTATGATATAGATGATAAGTTTATCGGTCTAACCCAAGTTGACATGGATTGTTTTTTATATAATTATTTATTTGATTGTTTTCAACCTCATCCTTTGATATTGATTTAATTGAGATTTATAATTTATTTCAATTTATTTTTCTATGTGATCATTTCAATTTTATAACTCGAGTCACAAATTTGACATGTTGATCCGAGTTTATGAGAATGTCTTTTTTTATATATTTTAACTGATTTTTTTATATTTTTATTGTTCAATACTGGTTTGATTGAGATTTGAGATTCATACTTTGTTTCAATTAGTTCTCTACGAGGGCTATCACGATTTCATAATCAAGATTGCAAGTTTATCATACTAATATATTGCCGTCTCGATTTTTTCTTATTGATTATTGTAGTCAAATTTTATTCTTATAAATTATTTATGGTGTTTCTAGACCCATCAAGCTGATAAAATCACATCAAGCTAAACTCTATACAGTTTATTTTATTAAAATACATGTTAGCAAACACATTTTGTTTTTAAAAAATGATATCACTCGGTGCGGTGAGGGAAAACAATCGTGTATTAAGACAAAAGAGCATTTGAGCTTTTGAAAAATGGGATTTGATGTGATGTCCACAGATTAGTGAAGTGGGGGGGTCAGCTAATGAGAATTTTCCGAGCTAATGAGAATTTCATTGCACCATTGCCTGTTATTGAAGCTGGCCCAATCCGCAGAGGCGAGCATGGCCGTTGTGCACTAAATTATTGCCCCCCTGCAGTGTCGACAAATCCTGAGAAATCTCTTTGATGGTGATTTGCTTGTTTTTATATTCACCAAGATGACAATGGGCAGAAATTTTGAGATAGAAGGGCAGGTTGATAAGAACTATTTATTTATTGAAAAAAATATAGATCGATGACCATTCCGCCATTAGGTTTCTGACCTCTGCTTTCAATCAGCTTAGGCTTTTGCTTCTTGAGGAAATTTCTCGAAATATAATGATCAGTAATCACATAAGCTGCAAGAAAGTACTGTCTTTTATGGTTTGGTGTTAATCAAGAGTGTTGTTTTTTATTTAATTTTAATATCAGCGCCATCTAAAAACACAAAAACAAAATACATGGAGAGAGAATGAAAAAACATTTTCAAACTGCAAAACCAAACAGTCGTAAAGCTGTGAACAGGTTGATTACAGGTTCTGGTTAAAAGGGGAGAGATACGATGAACATTCTTGATTTGGACAAGAAGTGGCCACCCAATTTCTCAGGTTATTGACAATAAAGTAAGCAAAAGTGAGACTTTTATCATTTTTGTATGAGTCTGTTTTGCTGACACAAAAAGAGAATTCTCAGTGATCCTCCTGAAAAAAATTGCAGACCTGGTGGCAGCGGTGAGAGTTCAGCTTGAGAATCAAAGCCAGCCAGACCTCATCACTTTTCCCGTGCCCTAATTAACTCGGCTCCCCTTTCCACTTTGATATTGAATCTATGGCAAGTGCCAAAAATGACCGCCGGAGGTGCTGCTGCTTCAAAAGAGTTCTCCAATCTTTTATTACCACGATATATATATATATATATATATAAACACACATATATATACCTTTTGATTCACCCTGAGAAATACAGAAGATTCCACAAACAAAAACCTGAAAATGAAAATACCTAAAGAAACAATAACGAAAAATTTAAAACAAAATGATAAGAGGGAGGGAGGGAGGGAAGGGGGTACTACTACTAATTAACAAAAGGTAATCCAGAGAGACAGAATCAGTTGTGGGATCCACTTTAACTCAGTCCCAGCTCAGCATATCATACAGAACCGCACTAGGGTTTGGTTTTACGTCAATAATGAAAAAGAGTTGACCTCACTCGGTTGCATTTTGACTCAGAGAGTTCTGAGTCATTGTTAAGCAGCACCAACTACTGGGTGGTGGTTGTGAACCCGCCAAGCCGAGGTTGTTATGAGTGGGCGAGTATGCCAACCCAACATCAAACACCCGTTATTCTCTTCCACTCTATACCCGTCTCCGCCAGCAAACAGGGCCAATAGCATGCTAGCCTGCTTAAACGCGTTTGAGCCGAGATGAACCGGAGCAAACCCAGCCGAAACCAGCCGAGTCCGCCACTGGGTCAGAGTCTCATGCCTCTCAACTCGGCTATGTCCTTCACAAGCCACAACATTGCAAATCTGCTTCGCCAAGTAAATCTCTGACATCACCTTATCTTGGCTACTCACTGATCCCTCCAACGAATCGAACAGAGTCGAGTAATAGTGCAATGACTCGGTGAACCTGTCCAAGAAAACCGGACCATTATGGTTTGCTTCTTGCTCAACGACAGTAACAATCTCCGGTTTCATTTGTTTCACAACTGATAAAACCTTCTTCATAGCTCCCGGTATAGCCAAGAGTTTATGAAACTCGAATACCGAGTTGACAGCTACAGACTCGAACTCAGGAGGTCTGAGTTCTAGCATGGAAGCATCGAGATCAGCCAAACTGTTAGCCACAAAACCTCTATACTCAAATTCCACATGAATGGTCTCTGCCAACTGAGCCAGCTTCCACCCCACCTCTTGAAGTTGGTCCGTGTTATCATGAGCCGGTGGTCCAATGCCGGTTAACCGAAAAGCAGGTGGGCCACCAGGTCTGAGAGCAAGAGCTTGCATTAAAGCGGGCCACTGCATACCTTGGTTCATGGAAAAATCAATTACATGAACCCGTTTTTTCCCTTCAAAGGCTTCGAGAATCGCTTGGTTGGCCGTGAAGTGAGCGAACTTGAGATAAGGGCAGGTCTCATAGAAGTGTATCTGAAGAATATCTGTGAGAGAGTGGTCGACTGAATTTTGAGGGTATAATTTGTAGATTCTCCAAGCTAATGCCTCGGCGAAGTAGGTGGCTACCTTACGCATTGCTCCGGCCTGAGAAGCAGCTAAAAAACGGATTTGTTTGACGAGGGCATCTGCCTGATTGAAGATGTTTTCTTGGACAGCTTCGGCACAGGCCATTAAGAGATGGACAAGACGAACACCGTTTTCTTGTGAGTCAACCAGGACTACAGGGACGAGTTGACTCAGCCGAACCCATAAAAGAACCTACAGTTGTGGAGGGCGAGGATGACGAAGCGGATGTTTGATATGGGTCTGTTTTTAAACGTTTAGACTCTCTAGAGTCAATCTGGGGTTGAGAGCAGGCAGCCTTACCTGGTATGACTTTCAGATCATATCCCGATGATGTTGATTTCTCGAACAGCTTTGGTTGCTGATGATGTTTGTGGTCGGAGAAATCGATAGAAGTGACGGTGGAAGATTCAGCAGGAGCAAGTAAGGAATCAGCAGAAGGATCGAAATGGAGATTTGGGTTTAACTCGGAGATCATACTTTCAAGCCAAGTAGACAGATCGGAGGGGTTGTAGTGAACAGAATCGGATGCAAGATGGGATAGACCATCTTCTTGTGCATGACCCATAACTTCTTCAAGCTGTTCAAGTTTTTGGGCAACGCCAGCCATGTCTGATGACCGTACCTTGTAACCCAAAACAGCTAAAAGTTCATCCATCCCACCATCTGCTTGATTTCCCTTCGCCTCCTCCCACGTCTTAGCTTTCCCGTTATTAGAAGTCATGGTGCTAGTGCCGGTGCTAGTGCTGGTAAGAGAATACCCACCACCGGCAAGAGAAAATGGGTCTGTGAGTTGTTGAGGATGGAGATTTGAGTGTTCTCTTTTCATGATTCTCTGAGGGCGATGGAGTTTTGGATTGAGTTTTTGTTGGGCTTGCGTGGGGGTGGTGGTCGAGCTCAGAAACCATAGAGCGGTGGTGCTGGGTGGAGGAATCTGGGCATTGGGGAATGGGGTTTTTTTCACTGGGACTAGGCACTTCAAGATCAGGGAAAACTTTTTAATATTAAAATATGCAGAGATAATAATTAGAGAGGAAAAATAACGCTCGTGATGGGGGCGCAGGCTCCAATGAAACTATCAAGGACGACAGCAACCGCTACCATCTCAAACAGATAAAGATGAAGGGAACACTTATTTTCAAAACAAAAAAAAGTCATAGGAGGGATTTGGTTAGGAGGCAGCCACCATCAGTCTGTTTAAAAATGTGGTTTAGGTGGCAAAGTTGTAATAACTTGGAATTAATAGGTTTATTTTCATGATGGTTTTATCTTCGAGTTCTGTAATTGATAATATAATAATCATAATAGGATTGTTAAATTTAAAAGCGGTAGGATTAATCAAAATAAACATAAATTGATATGGACACACGTTGATAAAAAAAAATATGATTAAATTTTATTGTTGTGGTTTAGGTGACAAGGTGGTAATAACTTGGAATTAATGGATTGAGATGATCACTAAAATCTTACATGATTATTAATATCAAGGCTCATGAGATTAATCAAGATACGTGCAAACTATCACAGACACTCACATTAATAAAACAAGTGCTGTTAAATTTATTTTTTTTAAAAAAATATGTTTTTTTTATTAAAAAAAACTTTTATAGCAGCACATTAAAATAATTTAATCACACCAAAAGGATATTAATTTCTAACAAAAAAATATATTCAAATTTTTTCGAAAACTTTTTTTTCTTCTAAATACCCCATAATAGGAGCACCTTTTCTTTTCTTAACTTTATTTGTTTTTAAAGTGTAAGAGCTGAATTTAGGTTCATTGTTGTCTTTAATTTTAGTTACCACGTGTACTTGAAAATCATGCCGTATTACAGGAAGGGGAAATATGTGTGCTCTCCACTAATGCAAGCATTGGTGGATTATTTTCGCGAGCAGTTTTCTACCAGTCAATGAACGTGATTTTGGGTGGTGTACAGGTGTTTGATATAAAAAAAACTTAATATATTTTTAATAATTAAATAATTTTAAGTACTTTAATTGTGTATTTATCACTATATTTTAAAAGTGTTTTTTTTAAAATTAAAAAAATATTTTTATGTTTTATTTTAAATTATTATTTTTAATATTTTAAAATTATTTTTATGTCATGATGTCAAAAATAATTTTAAAAATAAAAAAAAATATTTTAATATATTTTTAAATAAAAATCAATTTAAAAAACAATTGAAAATTCACTTTGAACAACCAATAAATTAGGCTCTCCTGGTGGACAGGGCTTGGACTTTAGGATTCAATTTCTACAGGCATAATAGGGCTACCATCTATCCTGCGCGTAGAGTGATAATTTTTCTCCCTGAACAAATTAATTAACTGCTAATCTCGTCCTCCTATCTGATTTGAATTACATTTTCAGTCCCTTCGAAATGTGCTGAATTGGTTCACGTTGGATCTCGAAAATGGTACTGAATCACATGTACCAACTAATAATTTTTCTATTGAAAAAAGGAAATTATTAATTTTAAAGAAGTTTAACCTGGACCTTCTTGTTTGAGGAATCTATGTGCTAGGCCCTAAGCTTGAGGTGACGGTTCTTTTATTAAAATAAAGAGAGATGTTTTAGGTGCATAGTGAGTTAATTATTATATGGGGGTTATTTTTTAAAAGCATCTTTAATTTAAAATGATTTAAAATCATTAGTTTTATTATTTTATTATTATTGTTTTCATTAGTACGGACACCGATAAAAATAAAATCAAAATAATTTATAAAAAAAATCATAATCAAGTAAACATTGATGACTGATTTTAAGAAAAAAAATAAAAATCATTTAATATTCAAGGTCGGCATTATCTTGAGAAGTAGAGCATAAATTTATAAAGGAGAAAAACAGTATATTCACTAAGCAAAGCAACGCCAGGAGAATAGACAGGGACTAGTTGTGGATTTTAAAATATAAAATGTTAGGTTTCGATCACCATCAAAAACAGAAACTGGATAATAATTTGTTTCTTTTTTCATATAAATTATAGATAACATGAACTTTTATGCGTGGGAGGTAGACCGATGATGTTCTCTGCATCAAAGAAAAAGAAACCAAACATGTATGCATAGATGTGACACAACTCTAATCTTAAAATTTGGGAACTTACATTAAATCTTATGTCGATCGATTTTATATTTAATTTCATCTGTAAAATCCCATGTATGCATTCAGCTATATTTCATATTACCGCGGCAAATGCATTTATGTTTTTTTTAATAAGCCGCCGCAGATTATTAATAATTAAAAAATAATCTTAGTTTTTTAGAAAGAAGGTAGACTAGCAGCTTTGTCATTATTAAACCTTGCAACAAGAATCTTTGAACTATTCAATTTAAAGTACTTGAAAATCGTTATATCTAATCTACGTCATCACTATATATCTTGAATAATATACAGTAACATGTTTGATGATATGTTTTTTAAAAATTAAGATAACTAAAAATTAGACTAACCAGAGTTAATTTATTAAATTTGTGATGTGAGTTAAGAGCATGCGATAATCTTATAAAAAATCAATTATAAAAAAATTAAATTTTTTATTTAATTAAACATTGAATGGTAAAATCTAAAAAAATCATCTTAAGAAAAACAAATTAAGTCAACTTATGTTAACCTATTAAATACAATAACCTAATGATATCAAAAGTTAAAATTAATAATAAAAAAAACTCATGAAATTGGAATGATTTTATGTAGAAAAAATTGAAAAAACTTGTAAAATTCGATCAGAAATAACCTATTATTGACTTGTAAAACTAAACAAAATGAAGGAAGTAACCTATTTTACTAACCCATTTTAATTTGTATTCCTCATCTAGCTCCTCGATTCGATCTATAAAATTAATGGAAAAGGCTAAAAATTAGTTTTGTATTTGTTTTCCTCCTCGTGGTGATGCCCCCTTGTAGACAGAGTGTAGAGTGTAGAGCCGTTCAGGAAATCCCATGACCTGCTTGGCGCGTGAGGTAACATCGTCTTTTTATGATTAAAACTCAAATGTCAGAGGCTTGCCCTACACGAGGAGGACCATTTGACTAAGACGGCCCCGCCGTCACGTCCACCCCTCTTTTCGTCACCTTTTTTATTTTTATTTTTTTAAAAAAAGTCACAGATTGCATGAAAGCCTCCAGTAGCCTTCCTATTTTAATAATTTGCATTTTACCTCGTAATCTTCACAATCCAGGACCAATTAGTTTAGAGCTTCTTTCAGACGTTTTATTTTATTTATTCTCTCTTTTTTTAAAAGAAAATACTTACAATACCCGGTCAAAACATTATATTATAAAATAAATTAAAAGATCCGAGGTTTTCACTAGCTACTCTCTCCTCCTATTTTTATGATACAAAATATTCCATTCCTGATGTCTATTTTTTTTTAGTATTTTTCATATCAATCATTAAAATTCATTTATTTCAATAAGATTACAAATTATGTTTAATTAATGAAAACATGTTTTGTGTTTGTGATGAGATTTTAGAAATTCACCTGATATTTGTTTTTGAGGCTCTAGAAATGTGAGCCTTTATTTTATAATCATAAAAGACATCCATACATGATGGTAAAAAGAAAATAAATAAATTAATATTTGATTTTTGGGGCCTTATAAACATGAACCTTTATTTTCTAATCATCGAAGACATCTATATACGACAGTAAAAAGAAAGGGAAAAAAGTCGCAAACAAGTGAAAAAATCTTTTAGAAGTGTTTGACATTATGTTTTAAAATGTTTTTGAAAAATAATAATTATTTTTATTTTTCATTTAAATTAATTTTTTTGGTGTTTTAAAATCAATTTTTTATAAAAAAAAATTGGTGAGAAATTTTTTTGATGTTCATACGTTTATATCAAAAATATTTTTATAAAATAAAAAATATTATTTTAATACAATTTTAACTTAAAATACTATAAAAAATAACTCCAATCACACTTTCAAGCCAAACAATTAATTGCAAATAAAAAGATCGCTTCTGTTATCTTCACTCCACCGGTTCCGGTCGTTAAAAAGGAGACTATCGTCTCGCAAGCCTGAAAATTATCGCAACATCACCTGCATGCAATGTGAATTTACCATCGATTGCCTCACTATTTTTTCTTAACATTTTTTAATACGATTGATCTTAAATAAACTCACTTAAATGAGATTTAAATAATTACTCGTTTGTGCCATGATTTTTAAATAGGATAGTATATTCTTTACTGTAATATTAATACTCATTTTTTAATAGTTACATATAGACACCGTATGCTCAACCTTTTTTAAGCTTTTTGAATCGAACATTTAACACGGAAAATGATTTATTTTATAATTAAAAAAATTAAATAGATCATGAACATGATTTTTAACATGTTTAGGATTTTTTTAACTTTCAATCCACAAAATATAAAAAGATTGATTGTTAAGTTGCTTTAACTATCATAAAATACATATTTTTTAAAATAAAAAATAAACAATGACTGCTTAGAAATATTATGGTAGTTAAGATAAACAATAGATATATTAATTAAAAAATATATTTAAAAACAACTGTATTTTTTTAGTATAATGTTATTAACAAAAAATACTATCAAGACCTACATGTTTTTATACATTTAAATAAATCAAGTCTTCTCATAACATAGCATGTGCATGCAAACTAGCTAACAAATAAAAACTGAGGGAGAATATTATACCCCTAGATTCAAAACAATTTTAATTGGAATCGTGTTCTGCTGAATTTGCCCACGTGGCATAAAATAATTGAACTAGAAGATAGGGGTAATATAGTCTTTCTATTACTATCTGTCTTTCAGATTTTCTCCATTAGATTATTTAAATGTCCCGTGAACAGAAAGAAAACTGTTGCGGTGTGTAGAGGGGCTTTTATATCCTTTCCCTTTGTTCTGCTAAAGTTAAATTACTTAATCGGCCCTTGATCTAAAAATAACAAAACTATTCGTCTCTTCATGGTGATATTTTTAATGCTTGACCAGGTTAACGGATATCATTTTTTATTTATTTTGACTTTTGTTCTTCCACGCTAAAAATGTTGCTTTTTTTTTTTTTAAAAAAAAAAGACATTTGTTTCTAGATTCTCATTTTTTAAAGTTGGTTTATATAATTGTTTTTTTTCCGTGGCAGAAGTTTATGCCACGAATCACATTCATTTGTTTTTAAACAGGCTCGGATTATTTTCCAGTGTTTTTAAAATATTTTTTATTTAAAAATATATTAAAGTAAGATTTTTTAAAAAATTATTTTTAACATCAATACATTAAAATAATCTAAAAATTATAATGAAAAAAATATTTTTTTAAAAAACATAATGATAAATAAACACTTTTACCTATAAAAAATATATCAGTCTTAAGCATATCACCACCCACAAATGTGGCCAATTTAAAAGTGTAAAAGTGTGGTTTAGATGGTTTTTTAAATTGTTTTTGTTAAAAAATATATTAAAAAGATATTTTTTTATTTTTAAAAAAATATTTTTGACATAAATATATGAAAATAATTTAAAAACATAAAAGAAATTAATTTTAAAATAATAATAAAAAACACAGATAAGATGCATAGGTTGTCTGTATAGGCTACCGGCAAAACTATGTTAATTGTTTTAGGGGTGTCAAACAATAATGACCGGAAAAAAAAACTGAGTTCCAGCGTGACAATTTTTATATTTATGAGTCCGTTGTAAAAAAAGACGACCTGACATACATCGCCACCCCGGCTCCACGTGATAGCTACACGTGTAGACCCCGAGCTGCTTCAAGGTAGCACGTTGTAATCCATCTCCCCGCGGGCAGCTTTGTTTTGGGGCCCACAACCCATGTGATCATTACAGGTGTTTAGATTCGTACAGGGGCCCACAATCCGCAGCCAGCCTCGGGAGCTGGAGGCCGTTTATTCGTTTGATTTTCAAGGCCATTATTCTGGTGGATCTAGGAATACGGATTTGCAGGGGTACCTTTTTTTGTTTTCTTTTTTCTATAGGGACTAGGGAGGTGAACATACTTCTATCGTTTTTAATGCATAAATACTAAATTTATCTTTCTAAAAATCGATGGAAAACAAACAGGTTAGAAGATTTATCGAATCTCAATCATCGTCTACTTCGAGGTCCAGATTTACAAGGTAAACTCGTGTCTTTATTGAATCAAGCTCCCGTCACGTTATGCTACCTACCAGTTCACACTTCACACAGCACAGCTGAAACCTTTTAAAGATGGTGTTTTATTCTATGTTTTATTCTATGTTTCAAAAATATTTTTAAAAAAAAATTAAAGTTTTTTTATATTATTTTTATGTGTTGATGTCAAAAATAAATTTTAAAAAATAAAAAAATATCATATTGATATATTTTTTAAGAAAAAATATTTTCAAAAATAACTACAACCACACTCTTAAATAAAACTCTTAAATAAACACAAAATAAATTTGATTTTTATTTCTTTGGTTTCATGGGTTTAAGCTTTGTGGCCAATATTAAAAAAAAACATCATTAATTCTTTTTTATGGATGTCGGGTCTTTAATCATCGCACTACACGAACAATTATGACCTTGGACACGGTCTGCTGGAAGATCAACGTGTCTCTTATCTTCTTATTTCTCAACGTTTAAAATGCACAACCCTGGTTTCACATAATGTCGGAAAAAAGATGGAAGATGGATTTTTTTCTTTTCAGAGAAGACGAAAAATATTTATTTAATATAAAAATGCGAGGTCATGAGAATTAAACGGCTCATAGAGAATTGCAGATATTGAAGACTGCAGTTGAAAATTAAAGTTAGAGGGAAAAAAAGAGTCAGCACTCAGCAGAGCGAGTGTAAAAATGCCAAGGTTTTAGGGGGTGTCTGAGAGTGTGATTTAAAAATATTTTTGAAAAAAATTAAAAATTATTTATTTTTATTTTAAATTAAATAATTTTTTGGATTTTTATATTATTTTGACGTGCTAATGTTAAAATAAATTTTAAAAAATAAAAAAAATATATTATTTTAATATATTTTTAAACAAAAAATATTTTAAAAAACAAATATCCAGATGAGGAGGAGGTCAGAGAATTGTTTTTTGTTTCTTGATTAACAAAGGTCATGTGATTATATTAAGTAGTGTTTGTTTAATGTTTGGAGATTAAAAAAATAGATATGAGAGGAATATGAATATATTTAATCTGATAAATAGGATAAATATATAAAATAAAATGCATGAAAAAAGGAGTTGCCATTGAACAGATCTTTCCGGCTAAAAAATGTGGAAGCGTGTTGAGGAAGAAAACTCCTTTAAAAGGAAAAATGCAGACCCGTCAAGATCTGTGAAAAATTATAGGGGGCCATGGCAGGAGAAGTGGAGATTGGAATCATAGGTGATCCCTCTGAGTTTTGTCGTCTCCTTTTGCCATCCCGGGGCAACTGATTTGACACCATTACCAGTGAGTGAACCACCAGATCCAAAGATAAATACTACAGTAGCTAGCACTCAATGCAAGGAAGAAAGGTAAGCCTCAATAGTCGATTTGTCGTCTATTTTGAAAGGACATGTTTGGTATTACATTTTTAATTTATTTTTTTTTTAAATGATTTTTTTTATTTTTTAAATTTGGTATTGTTTATATTAAAAATATTTTTTCTAAAAAAATAAAAATATTATTTTAATACATTTATAAATAAAAAAATATTTATTAAAACAACATCAATTATAATTATATTAAGACAGTTCTAGAATGTGCTGTCCGCTTTTTCTTTTTTTTTCTTTTTTTTTACTATTTTGCAATGTAATAGAGATGATCAAAGTACTTTTTTTTTAAAAAAAAACACAGGTTAACTTCAATGCCATTCAAGCCTTTGCCCCGTCAATTTTAGCATGCATGTACTCACTGTGCAGTGGGAGCAGAGGATTGGCCTAATTGCACTGAAAAGTGATATGACCGATTCAATTAGAGGATTTTCAAGGTTTTTTTTTATCTTTAATATATATATATATATATTAAAACTTAAAAAAAAATGGATGTTAAAGTTTAAGTTGGATGTAGGAAATTTCAAAGGTCCTCTTCTAACATGGTTTTTGCTGATACGAAGTAAGATCTTGGAAACCAGTCTTTAGATAGAGCCTCTAGTTCTATTGCAGAGGATTATAGTTCAATGATATATATATATATATATATATATATATATATATATATATATATATATATATATGTGGACGTCTGAGTCACTTTACGTGTATCTCGACGAGTCTCACGTGATTCTAGAATTAACGATCATATAAATTTTTAAATGATCATCATATTAGTAATTACAAGATTCAAATCTAAAACCACATGAAAAATAAATATTTTTAATCTCAAATTTTTATCACTGTATCACATAGTAAATAGTTAGCTCGAAGATATTTCTATGAGAGTGAGCGAGTGAGAGAGTAGTTGTAATCACTATAGCCATGGATTTTTGACCCCAACAATGAGCTACCATGTGGGCTGGTAACTAGAGGTGTGTTAGTGACCTTGAAATTTCTGTGCCGGAAATGGAGTCGTAACTGGGCTCATTGCCAGATAAAATGAGTCCATTAAAAATGCTAAGGCAGGCTGCAAATTTTCTTTGGAACCCAAATTTCGAAGCAAGTTGTGATGGCACTTCAACTCGAGCCTTGCCTAGGCCTAACATTTCCTGGGCACCATCTAGTAGCTCGGATTAAAGATCAGAACTTTAATTTATTTTAAAAAAAACTTTGATTGATTTGGATTTTTTCTACGTGATTTTGAGTACTTTAGACTCTTTAGAGCTGTTGGATGATAAGTACTTGAAAGATGAATTTATTAGTAAGACAAAATCCTCACCGTTTAACAAATTGAAGAAATAATATTGAAATATATAATGCACGAGTGAAATACTGATCATGACATCGTTTAGCAAATTTAATTATTTTTCATGCTTACTCTTTTGTTATTTTTTCTTCCTCCCGATAATTTGATAATTTTTTTTTTGTTTTGCCAGTAATAGCAATGATAATTTATTTTTTTTTCTTTTGTTAAAGTTTCTGGGATATTTTTAGTCTTTCATTTATTTTTGTTTCTTTCATTATTAACATAATAATAATAATAATAATAATAATAATAATAATAATAATAATTTAATTGTTTTTCTTGCTTACTCTTTTGTTAATGTTTTTTTTTCCCTCCGGATAATTTGATAATTTTTATTGTTTTGACAGTAATAGCAATGATAAATTTTTTTTTAATCTTTTGTTAAAATTTCTAGGATATTTTTAGTCTTTCATTTATTTTCTCTTTCATTATTAACACAAAAATAAAATAAATAAATGATGATGATAATAATAATAATAATAATAATTATTTTTCCTGCTTACTGTTTTGTTGATGTTTTTGAAGATTTTTTTTCCCCTCAGAACAATTTCATAGTTTTCATTGTGTTGAAAGTGATAACAGTGATAATTTTTAGTTTTTATTGTATTTTTTTTATCTTTTGTTTTTTTTTGTTTTTACAATTTTTTTAATCTTTCATTCATTTATTTATTCTATAATAATAATAATAATATTTTAATTGGTTTTTCTTGCTTGCTATTTTATTCATGCTTTTTATTTTTTTCCCTCGGTATAATTTGATATTTTTTATTGTTTTTATACTAACGGCAATAATAATTTTAGATGTTAAGACTCCGATATTGCTATTGTTATAATATTTTAAATTAATATTGCTTCATGTTCCCCTTTATTTTTTTTATTTGCTCTTTGTATTAAATGATTTTGATAATTTTACTATCTGCATAATAATGATTTCAGTAAATAATATTTTTTTCTGATAAAAATATTTTGCTCTTTTTTCTAATGTTAGTTCGCACTCTTTTGTGATTGTTTATGACGCAATACCTATATTCTAAAAGATGTAATCTATGCTTGCATAACAAACTCAACTAAAAAAATTATACATTTTATCTCCTAATCTATAACTTTTATTTACTTATATCATATAAATTTATCGTTGTAGATTTAATTATGTTAAATTATATACACAAGAATACTCGCGGCAACACGCGGGGGCAATTAGCTAGTAAATTCTTATTTGGAGTGCGGCATAAATATGGATGGGCTAATTTTTTTTTACTTTTCAAATTATTTTGATGTTACTATTTTTCTAAAAATAAAAAATATTTTAATTAAAAAATATTTTAAAAACAAATACTACCTAACTAAAAAATTAAATCATTAATCATCTAGTAAGTGACTCAATAATAAAAATTTGGAATTAAAAGGTTTGTCTCCATGTGATAGCATGTAATCTGGGCCGAACATGTCTTACACACAAGTGTACCTAGGCCCAAAATGTAAGTGGAAAAACCGATTCTTGTTTCTCATCCGTCCCAAACTAAAAGGCCCAACAGCCCAAGAATTATGTCTGAAACATCAAACAGCAGCTTGTTCAATTATATATCATGCTATATTCTCTTTTAAATTAAAAACAGTAACCAGTGAAAATAATAAATGATAATTGATTGTAACGAGCTCTTAGATGAATGGCAAAATTCATAATTTCGATAAAAACTAGCCGCGTAAAATCTAGTTAAGTGCCATCAATCGGGGATTATTATGGTCAATGAACTGAGTTTTTTTTTTCTTGAATAAAAAAAATGAAAAATTTATCGGGAATGGCGACTCTGTAATATCTTACCCCACTAGAGGTTAAATTGAAGAGAGTCAACTCATTAAATTCGTCTCTCCAGCCACGATTTTCTCTTTCCTTTCCATCACCTCATCTATTTACCTTTTTTTAGTAAAAAAGCGAGGCAAAATTATAAAAAAGAAAAATCCAATATTTGAAGAAGAAGAAGAGCATGGATTCCTCTGAATCAAACGAAAATCACCAGATCGCTAGCAACAACAACTCGCACCCAAACGCCAACGATCACGGCTGGCAAAAAGTCACTAACGCCAAGCGCCAGCGAAAGCAGAGATCCGCTGCAGATTCCGCTGCCAATAATTCTCATCCCATCGCCAATGACAGCAACAAGCTAAACAATGTCTTCCGATCTCTTGAGCTTCAATCCGAAGACCGCCGCCTTAAAATTCTCGAATCTCAGAGAGCCGCTGCTGATGCCGCCGCCATTGTTGATACTCGATCCAGATCGAAGCACCACCACCGATCCGATGACGAGGATGATGATTACGATAGCGATGAAGCTGGAGTTTCCAAGGAGAATGTCAAGGCTGAGGAGAAGATAGTGAAGCAGAAAAAGCCTAAGAAACCTAAGGTTACTGTAGCTGATGCCGCCGCTAAAATTGACGCCGGCGATCTTACTGCCTTTCTCTCTGACATATCGGTACGTGCATGTCTGTAATTTGGAATGATCTGGTTTATTTTGAGGAAATGGTAATCCCAATTTCCGTTTTTGTAGGGGTCATATGAGGGTCAGCAGGAGATACAGCTAATGCGATTCGCGGATTATTTTGGGAGGGCTTTTTCGGCAGTGAGTTCGTCGCAATTTCCTTGGGTTAAGATGTTCAGGGAGAATACTGTGGCCAAGCTCGTCGATGTGAGTTCTAATTTGTCTGTTTGTTTTAATTTGAGGAACAAGTTTATTGAGAGAATTGATATTATATTCTGCATAGGTTAGTATAACAAATTTCTAAACTTCAATTTGATTGAATTTGATTTGTGAAGTATGGATTGTCTATCTGCATTGCATTCTCGCTTTGTTAGCATTGCATTGATTTGTAAAGAGATAATATTTTTATGAATTTGATATCATCATCATCATCATCATGTCTTTTGGATGTGATGTACATTCTGGTATTTGATTGTCTTTACTGCATCTAACATGTATTCCTTCCAGCATTGTATCTACATTGCTGATATCTAGTCTGAAAGCTTAAGAGATTTTTTTATTGTCTTTACTGCATCTAACATGTATCCCTTCCAGCATTGTATCTACATTGCTGATATCTAGTCTGAAAGCTTAAGAGATTTTTATTTTCTTTGCCATTGCTCTCAAACTAATTATTGGCTGTTTTATTATTCTTCAACAGATTCCACTGTCTCATATTTCTGATGCTGTTTATAAAACAGCAGCTGATTGGATTAACCAACTGTCCATTGCAGCTCTTGGCTCATTTGTACTATGGTCTTTAGACAGCATTCTTGCAGACTTGGCAAGCCAGCAAGGTGGTTCTAAAGGCTCTAAAAAGGGTGTTCAGCAAGCATCATCAAAATCTCAGGTGAGTTGCTGGAAATATTATTGTGTTTTTTCTACTCCGTATCTTACACTTGCCTGAACACTGGTCTGATGCATGACATTATCGAGCTGTGGAATTTTCTGACTTGCATGAATGTTCTGAGGTTCCCCGCACCTAGGCTAATTCTGCAGGTACACTAATATAGAGTTTTCTCGGTTCAATTTGGAGATATATTCATATAATTTACTCTTTTAGAATGGTGTCATGCCTTAAATGTTCCGATCTTTTAAAATTCAGTGTGTTCTTAATTTTCTTTGAATCGTGCATTTTGACGTGAAACAACATATGGTACACCGGTACAGGCACTTGTACATTTTTCATGTTATTCTGGAGGGTTGGGAGATGGAAAGAAATAAGAACTTTTGCATTTTGATTTTATTAGATGATTTCATCTTTTCCTTCAAACACTGGTTGTCGTTTGTATGTGATTAAAAAGCAACCATCAGTAGCAGCTAGACATGCCAAAAAATTGAAACTTTGACACATCAAAGTAATTTGTGGCATCTATGAGAACAGTCTTTGAAGAGTTAGCATGTGCCAATGGAGAGGTTCCAACCCCAATCATTACCAGTCCCAAACCCTTGCATATTACTTGATGTGTATAGGCTTCAGGACTGTGGACTTCTTAGCCCTACTGATCTCAAATTCTTAATGGAAATATGCTGGCGTTGTCATATTTTCATGGATAGCTTGCCCTTACCTCTGAGTGTTAAGGATGCACAAGTCGCACAAGTAGATGCAGGAGCCTCAAGTGAGCTTTGTGCTGGCTTCATGCTTGGCTCATGAACCTTAAAATTTAAATTTATAAACAACTTGGATGCCAAAATTTTTCTTCCATGATAGCCTGGCTTAGCAAGGCTTTCGTTGTTCTTCCTTCTTGATGAGGTGTTGATGTGTGTTTTCTTGAGAGATTTGAGCACCTACCATATGATTTACCTGAATATAAACAGATCATGCATGCATCTTTTCTTTGTTGAAGCATCACAAGACAAAATGTTGTATTCTGCTTTTTTTTAATACCCAAGATGAAACTTGAGCTTTGACCTATAGCTCACTAGAACTGGTGCTTTTACTACTGGGTTCTGGCTTCAGTAAACCAGAAGGTCTGATGATAACATGGTTTTATCTCTTTCTTAATAATAATGAGGAACTCGCCCAGACCCTCAGACACATTTGCTGCCCGTGTAATTTGTGATATTTAATTTGGTGCATAGCCATCAGTTGATGAAAGGGCACATATGGACTATTGAGCACTCAGCACGTCTTGGTTAATGTTGAGCCATGGTGGTTCTCAGGATCCATTATTTTTTTTTGTAACAACATTCTTCTTCTCTCCCTTTATTCTATTTACAACCAGATCTTGAGATGCCTTCCTTTACTCTCTGAATTACAGCTTCTCTTTAATTCCAACACCTCGGTGGTAACAGCTGTACTTGCAAACTGAGCTTTGTCTTTTTCTCTATATCTTTTATCATGGATAGATTTGTTTTTGAAAACTCTTTACTTGGTCTATGAAGTTTATGTATTAATGAAATGACAGGTTGCAATGTTTGTGGTTCTGGCAATGGTGTTGCGACGGAAACCTGATGCCTTGGTTAATGTATTGCCAACACTCGGGGAAAGTTCAAAGTATCAAGGACAGGACAAACTTGTGGTTATTGTGTGGATGATAGGACAGGTGACTGAATGATTGTTTGACTTCAGCAGTCTGCAATATGAGCACTTATAGTCATTGTTAGCTCAACTTTGCAAATCTTCTTGTTGTAGGCCTCTCATGGTGATTTGGCAGTAGGATTGTACTCTTGGGGTCATTACCTTCTGCCTATAGTGAATGGAAAAGGTTCTAATCCACAGTCCAGGGATATAATTTTGCAGTCAGTGGAGAAGTATGTAGGCCTTGTAATCCACCATTACTTCACCCCCGCACCTCTCCTTTGCTTTGGACTCTCTAATTTATTTATTTTAAATTCTGTTTGATTGTAGAATTTTGGCTGCCCCCAAAGCTAGATCAATATTGGTAAATGGTGCTGTTAAAAAGGGGGAGCGCTTGATGCCGCCTTCTGCACTTGAAATACTGTTACGAGTTACCTTCCCTTCATCTTCAGCTAGACTTAAGGTGGGTATTTTATCTGGGCACTTGTAGTATTGGTGATTGGAGATGCTATAGATTCAGCGCTCTTAATTTAATTTGTACATTGTTTTTCATGCAGGCTACTGAAAGGTTTGTAGCAATCTATCCCACCCTAAAAGAGGTGGCTCTTGCTGGTGCTCCTAGAAGCAAAGCAATGAAACAAGTATCACAACAGATACTGAGTTTTGCTCTAAAAGCAGCTGGAGAAAGTATGAGAAGTTGATTTGATTGCATTTTCATTCTGTAATCTTTTCCCCCGTATAGGGAAAATGATAAATCTTGAAGTTGAGGCTGACATACAAGCTATCTGTAACAGGTGTTCCCTGAGTTATCTAAGGAAGCAGCTGGCATTTCCATCTGGTGTTTGACCCAAAATGCTGATTGTTATAAGCAATGGGTAAGTTGTTTCCTTTGTTTACTCATTTGCTTATTTATATTTAAATAATGAGTTTTATGTTCATAGATGCTAGCTATGTTTTGTCCTTTTTCATCGCCCCACATGTCATGTTAACTAATCTTGTCATGAACTGGAGAAACAGGATAAGGTTTACCAGGATAATCTAGAAGCTAGTGTTGCTGTTCTTAAAAGACTCTTGGAGGGATGGAAGGAGCTTTCAGTGAAACTGGCTCCTCTCGATCCTATGAGGGAAACTATCAAGAACTTTAGACAAAAGGTAGTTTCTTGCTCTTTCTTTGACATTCTCTTTTATCACTTTCAAATTATTTGGTGTCTGTAACACAATTCAATGTAAAAGCTGTTCCCATCACGGATGCATCTTGTGTCTGAATTCTTACATTCTAAAAGTGCAATTCATGGTGTATGAGAAGCGTTTTTTGTAATTCCTGGTTTATGATTTTTGCTTTATAGAATGAGAAAGGAATGGAACCTGAAGCTGATGCTACTCGTCAAGCACTCTTCAGGGAGGCAGATAAGCACTGCAAGGCACTATCAGGAAAACTATCGCACGGCCATGGTTGCCTTATAGGTATGGCCGTTGCTGTCATTGCGTTGGCTGCTGGCGCTGCCATCTTGTCATCAAACTTGGAGTCCTGGGACTGGAAGGAGTTGCCTGTATTTATTAGCTCTCAATTCTCCTTCTAAGGAGAAAGTTGTCAACAATCATCGGTGCAAAGCATTCATTTGTCTTTACTTTTTAGGATACTAGCTTTCTTCAATTTTGCGCTCTTTATATTTAAAAAAAAAACGGAGAGGCCAATTTTTTTGATAAATCATTTAGGATCCTTGTTTGGTGTATCACATATGGCACGAGAACATAGGCGGTTACAATATCGAGAAAAGTACATTGGGTCCGAGGTGGTAAACCATTCGATGGGTCTCGTTTCTTTTAAATAAGTTGATCGAAACTTTTTTTTTAATCATAATCTTAATGTATATGATACAAGCAAGCTCGACAAGGGTCTACTGTTTCTGAAATTTATAAATCATAATCTTCAGGTGTGGCCCAGGGGTACCTAAGATAATCGTTCTTGATTTTTGAAGGATCTTCAGGTTTGGACCATGGGTACTTCAAGGATGGATCGCGAGGAAATTTCCTGAAGTTCAGAAACGGTGCCCACAACAATATCCTGCACGTAGGCGAAAAGAGTTCCATGTGTCAAATAAAAATCATGCTAGGTGAAATGAAGGTGAAACAATCGCTACACCATACTAGCTTACAATAGAAAACAACTCACCCTGGAAAAAAAATGAAGACGCACATGAATTGCAAGTACGTCTCCAGAAGCTTTCTCCTGTACATTCTTCTCCAAAGCCAGTTCAAGATGATAGGCTGCCGTAAAGTTAGTAAATTACCATAAAAATCAAAAGAAAAACGCATAAATAGTATTCAGCACCAAACAGAAAAAAGTAGAAAATGAGATTTAATAATTAAGCATCCAGGAAAAAGAAGAAGAAGAAAGAACATACGATTGATCAAGAGAAAGAGTGGAAATGAAGGAATTCACTCACTGGCATCACAATGAAGTACCAAAAGGTAACAACAGCCAATTGTATCAAAACCGAAGTCAAATCTTCAGGATTATTCACTCCAGTGATGGCAAACGCCGGCTGCTCAATCTGATTTTAATTATTCTAATCGAAGTCAATCTCATGAAAGATTAAGTTTTCTCACCACCAATAAGCATAAAAAAATGAAGGGTTAGTTAGAGACAGAAAAGGCTTACAGTAGCTAAAAGTGCAGCAAACTGAATTGCCAAGCTAGACTTCTTTGCTTGATTGTGTTCTTCAGGCTTTCTGCTAATAATGCCCGTCACTTTCTGTTTTAAACAAAAGGAGATGCGCAATATTTTATCATCTGCTTCGATGTGAAATTAAAAAAAGAAAAGAAAAAAACATTTAAAGTACAGAAGAAGAAGAAGAAAATAGTCTACCTCAACAATCTTGGTGTTATGGAATGGTTTGTATTTAGCTGCAGTACACAGAGAAGTTCTTCTGCGCTGAGAGGAGAGAGTAGGCAAAGCCTTGGGGCTTTGGAAGCTGAAACAGTAGCTCATATTAGAGCTCTATCTGCGTTTCCTTATGTTTTTTAAGCGTTCAGTTTCATGGCATAGGGATGAATGGGGCTCCTTGAGGCAGAGAGAGTCAGGGTAGAGAAGACAAGAAAAAAAAAAAAAAGAAAAAAAAGAAGGCCAACGAATAGAACTTTCAGATAATAATCGTGTTTTCATTCAAGGCCACAAGAAGTTCAACTGGATTATGATCTTCTAGCAAGATAGTAGTGTAGGCCTTTTTGCCTGTTTTTGGCCATCCATCTTGGCCACATTGATTGGTAAACATCTAAGCAGGCCATTGTCGGGTTCATGGTGGATTTGATCCACCTACTCTTATTTTATTTCAATTTCGTCCTTCCTACTATATATATATATATATATAAAAAAATAAGCTAATAGGTAATAACATTCCCAACTCTTTATTTTTGTAACCATTTGATCCTCGTATTAAACGTAGTAGAAAGTTACTAAGATAAATAGATATCGAGTTTTGTTACTTTCGGACAATGACTTGATTTAACTCCGTCACTAACGGTTTATAACAATAACTAAATGAAGTACGATATTAACACAGTACAAAAATGAAGAGTTGAGGACATGATATTGGACAAAGGAGGAAGGGGGCCGAGATGATAAAGGGCACCACTGACACGTCATTTTTTCAAGGCGTGATCATTTTCGGTTCAATTTTCTTAAATCAAAATTATATTTTTTAAAAAAACCCAAAAATATTATCTATTTCACTACAGTCAAATTAATATTTTAGTTTAATTTGATTATTTGTTGATAATTTTTGTTTGCTCTGTTTGGTTTATTTTTGCTATTATTAGTAAAATAAAAATAAAAGGCAAAACAGCAAACTCAATATAAATGATGATGAGGATATTTTTTTTTTAAATAAGTTATATTGAATATTGGCATCTCAAATTCCCCACCCCTCATTTTAAAAGGAACAGGGGACGATTAATAAAAATAAAATAAATAATAATACTTAAAGGTCTTGATACCTCTTATATATTAAAAGTTATATGAAGCACATTTTCTCGTACTTATTTACTTTTAATCTCCACTCTATTATTTAATAAGATTTTATTTATAAAATAAAATGGAAAAAATAGGTGATTCTCTGAATTCTGAGAAGAAATCTACCACCACTTTTTCTTTGTTTGCCACTCTTGTGGGAGCATGGGACGATTCTCTCTCGCTCTCGCTCTCGCTCTCTCTCAAGATTGAATGAAGAAACTCAAACCCCGTAAAGATACAGACAACATAAGCCCTTAAACCTCTCAAAACTATCATCTCTCCGATTTTTTTTTCCTTTCCTTTTACAGTTTAGCCGGAAAAAATGATGGCTTCAACAATCTCAGCTCGGCTCAATCTCAGCTTCCCTACTCTCCTATACACTCCCTTCAATACTCCCTTCAATACCCTCTTGGAAGTTACCAGACCCACGAGAAGAAAATCAGCACTCTCTTCCCCATTTCATATTAACATTAAAAACTCCAATTCCAACCCCAAATTGTGCTCCGACCGTACAGTGCTTACCAGGGTCTGTGGTGATGGCGGTGGAAGTGGTGCCATTGATGCCAGTCCACAAAAAAAGGCTAGTTCTGTGATTCCTAAGCTGCCTTTTGTTTTCCAAGTTTGGTTCTCACTCTCTGCTTATTGCCAATGTATCATGTATACTGATTGAAGAAGCTTTTCCAAGCAATGGTTTCTTGATGTTTATTTTGGCTGAGCAGATATGTTGATGGTGTTCCTTTATTGTTTTTCTTGCTTATGATGAATGGTACAGCATCTTGCAGTTCTGGCCTAGAATTTATAGGTTTCTATTTGTTTTTTGTTTTTCATTTTGATTCTATCAATTATGTGAAAGCGTGTAGCAAAGGAAAAAAAATAAAAATAGGGAGCCCTTATCAGTAGTGTTTTACGATAAATTCCTGGGCATTTACCTATCCCTTTAACCAGCTGAAGTTTCCGAAGAAGCCATCTGTGATTCTTGTATTTTCTTTAGAATTGGCTATTTTTTTTATGTTTCTATTGTATTTTCTTTGTGGAAACCCTTGGGCTTGATTGAGTGGCAACATGATAAACCAGCACTTTGGTTATAATAATCAGGGGACGACAAAGTTCCTCATTTTTATGCTAAACAGTGATGCATCTTTTCTCTATTTTCAGAATATTGAGGAAACAAAAGGTAGTTTCGGCGATAGCTACGTGGCCTTGTTTGTTCGGATGCTTGGGGCTAGATAACGATCCTCTTGATAGAGAACAGGCGATAGTGGCACTATGGCAGTATTCGCTCGGGGGAAAGAAGTGCATTGATAACATCATGCAGTTTCAGGGATGCATCAATCTCACTGTAAACCTTCTTCAGTCTGAATCTAGTTCTGCATGTGAAGCAGCTGCTGGCCTCCTGCGATCAATATCTTCAGTTAATGTATACAGAGACGTGGTAGCAGAAAGTGGAGCAATAGAAGAGATAACCGGGTCTGCTCAATCGACTTTCTTTGACTCCTGAGGTATCAGAATTTTATTTTCATAAAATGAAATTCTCTCGTCTTACCTTTTGTTGTTGGGAAATTGGATCGTTGAGGTAGAGTGTAAACGTATTTCAGGTTATGGAGCAAATTTTATGTACTCTTTGGAACTTGTCTGTGGATGAGAAGCTCAGTGTGAAAATTGCTAGCCCTGATATCCTTCCTTTACTGATTAAGTCCCTGGAAGACGAGGACCTGAGAGTGAAGGAAGCAGCAGCAGGAGTATTAGCAAATTTGACATTGACACATTCAAACCACAACATCATGGTTGAAGCGGGCGTTATTCCTAAGTTGGTGAGAGTTCTGTCGCATTTTTAACCAGGCAGAATAAAAGTTGAATTTGGTGTTGGTTAATGTCACTGAACTGTGGTGATTTACCTTTTAAAATGGAAAGCTTCTAAAACTGTAAAAAGTTTGAAAATGGATGTGGCTGGCTCTCTCACTTGGTTAATTTGCATTTCTTTTTTTATTAGTTTGAAATGGATTTTTTTTGAGTGGGCAACAATAAAAAATAGTTGATCTATTTTCTTTTGGTTAAATGTTTGACTATGTGATGATTGTAGTTTTTCCCCCTACTTGTTCAACATAACCTAGAAAAGTCAGTGGTGGTCATCTAGTTAGGGCTTAGTCCTGATACATTGAAGCATTTTGTGCGGATCTAAATGGGAGAGACTTTTTCATGTCATCTTCTTGACCAATTCAATTTTATTAAAAGTTGAATCCCCTCCAGAAGAAAACTACGTTTCTCAAATGTGCTTGACTTTTGAGAAGTTGCACATAGGCTCTTTTCCTCATGGTGCTGCTCTTATGAGTTTGTTGCACATCAATGAAGACATTTGCATTTTCCAAAGTTTAGATGTGCATAGGTGGATTTCCTGTGTCTTATTTCTGTCAAGCGTGAAGTTATGAAGAAACCCTGTAATATAAAAGCCTTTTATGGTGCAGTTCACCCTTAAAAGTACATCCTAGTGTACCCTTCATTTGAGGCTTGCTTCCTGTATTCTAAGAAGTCTAATCTCCTTTGGATTGACTGCAGGCCAATTTCTTAAAATCTGCTGTTGAAGAAGAATCCAAAGTCATTAGGAAGGAAGCAAGAAATGCTCTCGTGGAACTTTCTAAGAATGAATACTATAGAATCCTTGTCATAGAGGAAGGTCTAGTGCCTGTACCATTAATTGGCATAGCTCCATATAGATCCCTTACTCCATCTTTGCATTCATGGCCAAGCTTACCTGACGGTTCAAAAATTGAACGTACTTCTAAAGGTCCTTCCAGGTTTGGTGCTTCTGAATTGCTCCTTGGATTAAATATTGATGACAAGAATGCAAACCTCGAGGAAGCTAAGATGAATGCAATAATTGGACGGTCTAAGCAACAATTTCTTGCTCGTAGTGGGGCTATAGAAGTGGAAGACACAAAATTGCATCAAAGTGAATTATCTACAAAATAAGCAATTTCACACTTTTGCCATGGATGGATGGTGTGGCCAGATTGGTGTTAATTCTTGAACTTGAAGATGAGCTGTCCATTTGCAGAGCTGCAGAGTCAATTGCTCGTGCATCTATTAATGAACATTTGCGAAATTCATTTAAGGAAGCTGGGGCAGTCAAGAATTTAATTCAGCTCTTGGACCATAACAGTGATGCTATCATATTTGCTGCTGTTGGTGCTTTGGAGAGGTTATCTATCAGGTGCTGTCATTATCTCCCATGTTTTGAACCTGTCTCCGCATCCCTGATAACGTTAAACTAACATTTTTGTTCTCTGACAATGCTATCGCTCCACGTGAATCATTAGGTCAAAGGTCAGACAATTGGCAAGGTCAATATCTAGATGGGTTTGACATTATCATCATGTTTTAGTCATACTCTTTCTTAATTTCTGGTGCTAGGTGTAATAAATAGAAAGATTGTGGGCAGCTTACATATTCCATAAAATCTCTAACTATGGCAGGGAGAACATGGCAGTTGTTGTTTCATAGAAAACCAAAGGGTTGAGAAATCCTTTGAACTGTCCGTATAAGCCTTTAATACATATAACAGCATGTTATTTCTTAATCACTTGGTTGGATTGCAGTATACCATAGTTTTCTGATCTTTAGAGTCATAAGAAAACAGTTTTTTCACTTCACCAGTTGGACTGAGAACTGGTAAAACTGAGTTGAACTATGTCGGCAGTTTGGCAATTTGATATCAAAACAGGGATTAAACATTGGCGCTAAAAAATATAGAACTAAGACCTGTTAAGTCTGAACAGCATGGTCATCTGGTCTAGTCTAGGGTTTATTATGCTTGGTTAGAAAGTCAGAACAAACTCTTTTTTCAAGTGAAGTAAACTTTCAAGCTACAAGCTGGGAATCCTCAAAGTCGAGTTCAAATTTTATTTTTTATTTTTTTTCACACCTTACATTTAATGCCTATTGTCATCTTCTTGGTGTATGCAACTTCTCATTTTTTTGTTTGTGAATCTTTTTGATTCAGCAATGCGGTTTGTCAGACAATTGAAGCAGAAGGTGTTATAGCTCCCTTGACTAAAATGTTAAAGAACTTAGAGATGTCTGAAGGCATGATGGAAAAGGTAGCTATATATATTAATTTTATTATTGCTCCCATATTTCTTGTATATCATTATGATTTGCTTATTTTGGGTGTGAAACATGCTATGATGCAGACCTTGAATTTACTGGCTCGAATCTTAGACCCTAATAGAAAAATGAAATCAAAGGTCAGTTGCTTGCTTCTTGCAACGTATTGTGAAAGCTTATATTTCTCCATTTGCTTACCAGGTTTCCTAATGTATTGCAGTTTTATGGTGGCCCAGTTAATGGATTTAAAAAGGAATTGGATGCAGCAAGAGGCGATGATGATCCTACTGGATCAACTAGAAAAGTTTATGAGATGCCAAAGTCAAAACAAAATACAAGGTAATCCTTTTCTTTTCTTTTCTGTGTTTTTGCATGCTCTTCCAAAAATCAACATTGTCTTTTCTTCATCATTCATTTCTTGCTTGTCTTTACAAAAATGTTTTATTTGGGTGATGAACACAGTTCATTGCTGTAGAGTGCACAAAGTTGTAACGGGTCTGCCAATTTCTTGGTGGAAATGGCATGCGGATTGCAAGCTTGTCTCCATTACTCGTTGTTGAGTGATTTTGCTCAAGATTAATTCAGCATGCTAATTTTTATGGTTGAAATTTACTCCAATGTTTTTCTTGCGTTTTTCCACAAATATTCTTGAGACGGAAAGAAGTTCTCAATTGTTATTAATATCCTTTACAAATCTGAAGTGCTCATAAGACCAAACTTGTAATCTCTATTCTTCCACTGTCATGGAGTATGGATCATGGACTTTATCTGTGGGAAGTTATAAAACTGTTGCAATGTCACAGCATACAGATCACAGACATTCTTTGTGAGGGAGTTATAAAACTGTAGCCACTTGCTTTACGAAATGTCTCTTATTATTTAGTTCCAGCCTTTCTGAAATGCTTGACGTTGTGCCTTGTTGTTTGATAGCATAATTGTCAATGAGAGCTATACTTAGGTGGGGCTTCTACATAAAAAAATGCAGACTTTTCAAGTATTTATACCTGAGCCACTTTATTTGTCCCTGGGAAATATAACAGCAATTGACAGATAGGATACATAATAGGTCAGCCTTGGAGATGATATCCAGACAGGTTGCCAACTGGAAATACGATTTATTTTTTTTAATTGACTGGAAATAGGATTTTGATTTCCATGAACGGTGTACAATTTATGCAATTTGTTGAGCCAAGTGCTGTGATCTATCATGTGATTAATTACATGCATGACCAATCAGCACACTTATACTTGTGTTTACCTTCACATCTGGCAGACAAGATGTGTTGGACTTCGATGTTGTTGCTCGCCTAGTTGATATGCTAAAGCATCCATCCTTAGAGATACAAAGAAAAGTAGCTTCTATCCTTGAGTTTGTGGCAACCAGTGACTCAGTCGTAGACAAAATCATCTCAGCGAATATCGAATCTGGTCTGCTTGCTATCTTCCAACAAGTAGAATTGAATGGTATGTGAGATCATTGTTTCTGCAATAGAAACAAAGTTTTACTGAAATATGTTTTTTCTTAAACATTTCTTGAAACCTGCAAATTGGTGCGAGTTGTGCATAGCATCTTGTTTTGATTGAAACTTTTCAAGATATTAAAACCTGAATTTAACATCTTTTGGTTGGTGTTCTGCTTTGATTTTCCTGCCTCTTCCCGCAATGCAAATCCAAACGACCTATGCAACTTTTGTGTTGGTGATTAATCTTGTTCTTATTGTGTTAGGTGGATTCTAGAGTTTAGTTAATATTGGCAATTTTGTTCTTAAGAATGACCTACTATTTGCTTAAGTAGCTACTTTCCCCAAATTATAATGTTAGGCACAAATGAGCTGTTGAAAATAATGTCACTTTTAATGTAAAAGTAAGACAAATTGTACATACCTTCTGAGTTTTTTCTTTCTTTTCTCATTTAATTTCAGAAACATTCCAAATTTTGTATGAACCTTGCCAAATATGGGGGAGTTTACAAAACAATCTTGGTTTCTTTTGTAACAAAAAATGTGTTTAATTGAAACTCTTAACTATATTGACGCATTTTGATTGTTATGGATCACATTTCGTTTTTTACTTTGCTGTATGCCGTGTAATTTGTCATTGATCGTAATGTTTCAGATTATGATAAAATTTGTGTTATTTAATTTTTGGCAGAATTGGAATCTGATGTTGAGAGCCAGCAGACAGAAATACTCGCCATTCAAGTTGAAGAAGTTGGTCTTGCTGTATCTGCAGCTTCTCGGTTACTCACAAAACTTCTTGATCTGGAGCAGTTTCGACTCACTATAAACTCTGCCCATTTCACTAAATTGCTCCATAAAATCCTGAAATCAAACATCCCTCTTCAGTACAAAGATTGGGTTGCTGCCTGTCTTGTTAAAATCGACTCTTTGTATGGTCCCATTTCCATCCTGGAATTCGAGAATCCAATCAACATGGAAGTTACCCTCTACGAGAAGATACCGAGACTAATAGAGCAAATCAGATCTGCTTTCTCTCTAGAAGCACAAGAAACTGCAGTTGTAGAACTCAACAGGATAATATCCGAGGGAATGGTGGACGCCACTCGAACTGTCGCTTCTGAAGGAGGAATATTTCTACTGGTGAAACTAATAGAGGGAGGAAGTGAGAAAGCCGTCGAAGCAGCCTTATCGATACTATATAATCTGAGCATGGACAGCGAAAACCATGCTGCGTTTATAGCTGCCGGGGCAGTGCCAGGATTGAGAAAAATTATTATGTCTGAGAGGTCTCAATGGAAACGAGCTTTGCGTTTGCTGAGGAATTTACCTACATGATTAGACAAAAATCTGAAGTCCATGGTTACCGGGAGACAGTAGCAAAGGAATTGAATACATAAAGGAGTGTTGATAAAATTTTACCATTTTACCCCCATTGTAGAATCACCTAATGAAATTTATGAATCTACAAAGATGACATTTCTTCGATGGACCTTGTTAAGCTTTGGAGATATCATGCCTTTATTCTTAGTATAGTTTAACTTAGTGTTGTTAATTTTGGTTGAAATGTTTTGTATTAATTAAGAAAAACGAGATAAAACAGTATATTTTGTACCTTGTTTAAAATTTTATCCTGTTCTGGTAATTCCGTCAGTTTTGTTTCGGTTAAATATTATTTTTTTAAATAATAAATAATTTTACAATAATTATATTTCTTAATCTGATCGTTAGATTGAGATGAAATTTTATGAGGAGTCTCTTGATATATTTATATATATTATGTTAAAATTTTAGAGCAATCAGAGAATGTAATAACGAGATTCATGATGATATTCTTTTTTTTTTTTGGGTATAAACCATCCGGTAATCCGGCCACTGCCGACTAATCCGGATTCGAGCCGTGTAGGACCCTTAAGGGCGGCAAAGCTCTCCCAAAGCGAGTTTTAAAGTAGCTGCATACCCAAGGCTCGAAACTCGAGACCTTGGTTAAGCTGGGATGACCCCCTACCAGTCGACCCTACCCCCCCGTTGGTCATGATGATATTCTTGTAATATTATACATGCACATAATTTTGTTCAAAAAAATAATTTTATTGTGTTTTTTTATATTAAATTACACAATTCCAAATAATTTATTTTTGGATTTGAAATATTTTTTTTAAAATTAATATATATATATATATATATATATATATGAACACACATAAATAGTACAATCCCAAAATAACACACCGAAATACTTCGAAATCAAAACATTTAATAACAATTAAAAAAAAAATATCAACCGAAGAAACAAAATTGACAACTTTGATTTAACTTGATCTTCTTAACCTCCCATTTTGCAGGTCTACCTTTGAATTAAAACCCTGCGCTTCAGCATTTTGTTTATAATCCGGAAAAGAGGGGAAGATATTTCCACTGTAGCAAAAAAAGAAAAAGACAAGCCCACTTCCCTGCTAGTCCCAGGCTCAACAAGGACCTATTTTTAAAGTTTAAATAAATTAAAAAGAAAATTACAGACAAGAGAAACGAAATAGAGAAATGGTATATTTATAAGAGATGCATAAATTACTGAACGTATTAAAGAAACGTCGAGTATGGCATATAAAATACCTATAAATTAATTTTGAAATTTTGTTTATCTCTAACAGATAACCAGAAAACAGAGCCAGACATCGAGGATCAAACAGAGACATAAAATCACCATGGGCATAGCTTGCTTATCCTGCCACTCCATAACCAGAACACTTGCAGTATCTGCTTCTCTTCCCACCAATACAAACTCTCCATCTCCACAATCCAACACTGATCCTAAGCCTCCTTCACTTCCAGTTCCAGTTCCCACAACCAAAAGCACCACTACTCTGCAACCACCAAGAAAGAAAAATGTCCAAAATAAACTACAGCAACAGCTCGATCTTATGCGTATTGAACGTGTCGTTGGTGCCGGCAGTTATCGTGACTATGAGAAGCCCATGTAAGCCCCCTTCTCAACACTAATGTCTCTTTACTTTCTTCTTTCTATGGATGACGTATTGATGGGTTTGCTTTTTTCGTGTACCCATTTCTTATGTTTTGGTAATAAGTGACCAAGAGAAGGAGAAGGAGAAGAAAAAGAAGAAGAAGGTGTCTGGATTTATGGAGGAGGGACCAGTGGAGAAGAAGCTCCGAGAGACTGGAGAGTGGGTTATCACCAAAACTGAAGGAGGATTTCGTTCCAATGGTACTTCTTTTCTTGTTACATTTAATTTCTTTCTAATATTTTATGATCCAAGAAATGAGGGAACCTTATCCTTCCATGAGCTCTCTATATGTGATTCTTGATCAAGATAACTATCTGGAATTGAACCAATTGGCTATCCCATGTTTCGTATAATTGAAATCAATTAAAAAGTACTATTCTTCCAGATTTTGTCAGTTTCACAGCATACCAAATATTTTGAGCCTACTTAGCATTGCTTTGAATCACACAGCAACCTCTTTTCTTGGCCATTGACTTTGAATCACACAACAACCTCTTTTCTTGGCCATCCTGAAATTGAATGATTAATATTGGTGTCTTGTTGGACTGGAAGAAATGCAAATACCAATGGAATGGTTTGCTTGGATGCTCAAATAACTCCGGATACCTCATTACCCGTAATGGATTAGCTTCCAAAATATGAAACCGTGTTAGGCTTATTTCAAGTCTGCAAAATTATTCTTTTACACTTTTCTGCTGTTAGAAACACGATAGAATATCATGTCTAGTAATTAGTTTGTCATTTATACACTCGCTTTATACTTTGGCTTCAACCAACAAAATCACCCCAGACACCTTATAAGCTGAAGAGATTATCACCAGCTGAATCTTTGAGCTTGCCAGTTTGAACAATGCAGTACGGTTTGATGTAAATTGGTATTTTCTCCTGGATTTATTTTCATTGCTTGCGAATAGTTTTATCTTTCAAACTGTATGATCACTGGACAAGGTCACTTTTAGATAGATTCATCAGCTTCTGATTCTATTTCCACCCTTCCATTTCCATTTTCAACTCTTTTGGGATTTAACTGGAGTGCTTTCCTTGATAAATACACCCAGTGTTTCACCTGCATCTGATTCTATAAACAATGGAGTCGATCGAAAACAAACTTAGTTATATGACAAGCATGACATATTAAGTTGAGATAAACTGTTCTTTCCATCTTATGTAATCTTGAAGCATATGACAGTTTGCCTGGGAACAAATAAATGTCTGTGTTTTTTTCACCAAGAATCTGGCTTCCATTTGCTACTGAATCAAAAACATAATGTGATTGGCCTGATGCTGTCTTGTGCTATTCTTTTGCAGGTAAAAGGATTTTAATGTTCTCTTTTAGGTGGGCTCTACCAATTTATATTCTTATGGTCTTTGTGGCTTCTGGAGTTATAAAGCTACCTTTCAGCTCACAATTTCTTGATGATCTGCTCATGTAAAAATACCAGCTGAGATCACGATGTTTGCTATATTAGCATGAGAGTTTAGCCGAATTGTCCACAAACCTTCCAACTTATGGGTTGGCAGCCCTTCCTGCCATTATAGATATCAGTTTAAACCACTACTGCATTCCCTAAAACTTTCTAGAATAATTAAAATAAATAATTGAAATTACTTTAAAAAACGTCAAAAATAAATTGTTTACTATTGATATTTGTTTTCCCCGCTTATGATAAAGGTTTTGCTATTTTGATATCAATAAACAACAAAGTCGAGTGCCAAATTTACGTGCATACATGGGATATGATACTATGAAGATAGAAACAAGGTTGCATCTCTACTCTCTAGGTTACAAATATTTACTGAAGAATGAAAGTGAATTATTTATTCCAAGAAATATGGTTTATTCCCTGATTAATTTCGCTACGATCCAGCTCTCTTCGTAATTGTTTTTGTAAACTGCTGCTATTACACCATAGGGATGTAAGTGTTTGTTGTAACGGTGCTTTAAAAATATAATCAAAAATTTAAAATACTTTTAAAAAAATAATAAATATTATTTAAATATATTTATGAGTAAAAATTATTTTAAAAATAATGACAGATAAAAACACAATTATTAGGTTATCTGTCCAGACAAAACGAAGACACTGTATTTTTAAATGGATGATAGGGACAAATACCGCCCATTAGAGGCCTGAAAAGTCGACCCCTTTAATCTCCTTTTTACCAACTTTTTTATTGGTATTTTTAAAAAAGACAATAAAATAAGATTCTCTATAATTTTAATATATTAATATTAAAAAATAAAAAAAACAAATCTAAAAAGTATTTTAAATAAAAACTACTAGAAAAAAAAACTTGCATCACAATTTAAATTTTTTATTATGAATCACATGGTAGTATGGTACACCTTATTTGAAAAATAATGTCATGAGGTCAAACCACTCAGCAGACTATTTGACCCCCCCTTATTTTCTTTTCTGTCAGTTTTTTCTTTTCGACGACGGAGTCATTTTCTCCCACCATTAATCTGCTTCTAGATGCAAAGGTGCTTTATTTCTTGAAAAAGAAATGGTTTTCTTTTTGGTACTTTCTTTCTTCTCTTGTACTCAATGCATTAATTATCATTTTCTCCCTCTAATGCTCTTACGTGTAAATCGGCCATTGGCTATTATTTCCTGCCATGCGTTGCAAATCATGAGCAACCTCCAAGTTTATGCTATTTTTTTAACCAATTATATTCTCATTATATACTTTTCTTTTTATTGGAGTGACTTGACTGGGAACTTTTTAAATTTAGGTACGAGAAAATATATGTTTTGTGTTTTAAAATATTTTAATTAAAAGAATATTTTAAAAACAAATAATCTTTGAAAATTAATAATAAACAGTTACGACTTACGAGAGTGCACCGTGAACCGAAACGAGGGCCCCGCCAAGAACCACCAGCCACCGGTCGGAAAACTTATATTTTTATTATTAAAAAATAACTCATCAAACCCAAAAAAACAGAGGGAAAAAAAACCCAGCGCATCCCTTCATCCCGCAGCGCAGAGTTCTCCTCTGGCTTTCTCTCTCCAATCTCTCGTTGATCAATTCCACACCCAAACTCTCTCTCTCTCTCTCCTCCCTTCCCTTCCAGAAAATAAAAAAAGAGGAGAGAAATAAGGCAAAACCACCACGTCCCAATATCATTGCTAGATTGGATCAGAGAGAGAAGGAGATCTGATCGGTCTCTATTTTAAATTTAAATAAGTAAAAGAAAATAATGGGTACACTTCAGACATGGCGAAAAGCATATGGCGCTCTTAAAGATTCAACCAAAGTCGGCCTTGCTCATGTCAATAGTGATTATGCGGTCCGTCTCTCCTTCTCTTCCTTTTTTATTAGAGATCTAATCGAATTTCTCTCTCTTTCTCTATTTTTAGACTGATTGAGGATTTCATTTCATTTTTCTTAAAAAATAATAATTAGGATTTGGATGTGGCCGTGGTCAAAGCAACTAACCACGTCGAGTGTCCTCCTAAAGAGCGTCATCTTAGAAGTCAGTACTCCTCTCTCTCTCTCTCTCTCGATTTTAATTCAATGGGCTCTTCCAGTTTTGTGTGTTTTTTTTCCAGATAATTATTTTTTTTGTGATTTATTTGTTACAGAAATCTTCCTTGCCACTTCAACGATTCGGCCTCGTGCTGATGTTGCTTATTGCATTCATGCTCTTTCCCGCCGATTGGCCAAAACCCATAGTTGGACGGTATAGATTTCGACTTAATCCATTCAGTCATTGATTTAGTTATTATTTTTTCATGAATTGGGGTTTGATTGATATGTGCATTTGTCGATCCAATGCAACAACGTTCTTGTTCGTGGAGTAAAGTTACTGTTTTTCTAATAAGAAACTGTTAGTTTAGGTCGCTGTTCTCTTCATACATACTGCAATTTACACAGGGTAGCATTACCATTTATTTATTGGTAGTAAGATTTCGTAGTTGCTTTACTGTGTCAGCTTTACAGCACTCAAATATCAAATTCGTAGAAGTTCACTATCCCTTTACCCTTGTGTTTTGCTATTTTTAATTTCTTTGCATTTTTTGCTTTTCTTTTCTTTGGTGTCTTCTGGGTTTCACAAAGCTACCTAACTATATTGGTTTCAGATTTTCATGTTATGTGTACTATTGTATCCCATGCAACATAATTTCCAGTTTTTTCTTATTTGACTTGTCTAACTTCGACGTTGAAAGTTTTTGCTGTTGCAAAGTTCTTGGAATTTTGGCTGTTTAAAATTTGTTGTTACCCCCATTTTTTTTTTTGGTGAAGATGCTTATATCATGCTTTTTACTGGTTCATTTGTAATAGGTAGCTTTGAAAATACTGATTGTGATCCATAGATTATTAAGAGAGGGCGATCCTACTTTCAGAGAAGAACTTCTGAATTTCTCTCAGAGAGGACACATCCTCCAGCTTTCTAATTTCAAGGATGATTCAAGTCCTATTGGTAACTCGATACTGCTTTCTCTCTCTCTCGTTCTCGGGCCACAAGCGGTGGCTTCTAACTGCTCTTCATGAACTGAGTACATTTCTATTTCTATTTTTTTCATTATATTTCTTCTTCTTCAGCTTGGGATTGCTCTGCTTGGGTGCGTACATATGCACTTTTTTTGGAGGAACGGCTTGAGTGCTTCAAAATTCTTAAGTATGACATTGAAGCAGAGCGTCTTCCAAGACCTGGCCAAGGACCGGATAAGGTAACTTCCTAGGATTAGTGATTCTGATTTCTGTAATAAAAGGAGGAAATATCAGAACATAGAAGACAGCAAAATGCTTTAGTTATTGAAAATAGCATCATCTATTAATTTCTCTCTCTCTCAATTCAGCAGCTCTTTATGATTTTTTTGTTACTTTAAAAAGAGTTGCAATCTCATTAAAATGTGTGCGTAATTGCAGAAGTCATGCTCTTCCTTCCTTTCTCACTTTGTGTATTTTTTATTTTATTTTTCAGAACAAAGTACTATTAGTTTTATGCATTAGTGCTGCTAGGATGGAGCTTATTGTAATTTTCCCTCAGTATCTGGTGATTTCACCATCATCTTTTATTCTTACCTTTCTTAAAATACTCTTGGTTATTTTGATGAAAATTAATAATATCTTTCAAGATCCTCAAAAGAATTACCATGTCTAAAGCCCTCAAAGCACTACCGTGAAAGGAGACTCCTTATGAAATGTCAACCACTACTGCATGGACTGATCAAATGGTTAAATGCCCACCTTTTTTTCATGGAGGGAGCAAACGTTTTCTTTTACCTTGAACCTTCCACAATTTTGGCTTTTATTGTGACATAACATGCTGTGATTCCCATTGAAATTTGGACCATGCCCAATCTAGAGATTATCTGGTGCTACTTTCATCTCACAATGCAGCACCACATGGCACAAGATAGTAGTATGGTACAACAATACCAATCAAGACCTAATGCTGCTAATTGAAAGGTCTTGTCAAATTCATAATTATGAGAAAATAAAAGGATGCACTCTGCCTCCAATTTCAGAGTACAAGGTTCTAGAAAGACTAAGCTTAGAAGACTTGAACAGAAGAAGCCAGTTAAGGTTTAGAACATGGTTGTCCCAACCTGTCGGATCTTTTGTATTTTTTCAACTTGGAAACATTAGATTTGATGGTACAACAATATGGTACAAGATAGTAGTATGGTACAACAATACCAATCAAGACCTAATGCTGCTAATTGAAAGGTCTTGTCAAATTCATAATTATGAGAAAATAAAAGGATGCACTCTGCCTCCAATTTCAGAGTGCAAGGTTCTAGAAAGACTAAGCTTAGAAGACTTGAACAGAAGAAGCCAGTGAAGGTTTAGAACATGGTTGTCCCAACCTGTCGGATCTTTTTTATTTTTTCAACTTGGAAACACCAGATTTGTGGTTCCTTTGGTTGCAAAATAACTCCAGCACGTTATTTGTTTAGGAATCATTGATGAGACTGGAGTATGTGATTTAGTTAAAAAGTGGTACTACATTATGATCAAGATCAGAAGGCCTTCACAAAGGGTCTTTTGAACTTGTCCTATCGTGGTTTGGTTTATGATTGGATGGCTTTCTATTTTTAAAACTGACTGTGATTAATTAACATCTAGGGACTTCATAAATGTAAGCTTGCTTTCCTTTCTCTTTCTTTTAGATTGTTGGCTTTGATGTATTTTGAATTTCATTTACTAAACTCAGATCTTATCCACAAGAATATGCAAGCAGGAGCAAATTCTTAAAGCTGATGTGGAATCTTGTTGATTTTGTTATTGACTTGCTGAAATATTTGGTCGAGACTGGCTTTCATTGATATTTAATGTTACATTTAATTGTTTTTTGCCTATTTTATGCAGGGCTACAGCCCGGACTAGGGACTTGGACAGTGAAGAACTGTTGGAACAGTTGCCTGCCTTACAACAGCTGTTGTATCGTCTTGTTGGCTGTCGGGTATAGAACAACTTCTATCCATTGGTAAATTGTTGATTGAACACTCTGCAAAGTTAAGTAGAACAAAAATTGATGTAAATTTCTTTTATAGGCAGAAGGTGCGGCAGTTGGAAATTATGTTATACAGTATGCTCTGGCTCTGGTAAGCCTGCCTCTCTCTTCTGTAATTCTTGTCTGCACAAGAATTTTGTTTCTGTATTTTCCATTTTGCCTTTTCTGTATATATACGGTGTTAATTGCTTTAGGTGTATGAAGTTCGCAAGCTATTCTAAAATTGTATAGCAATAAAAAAATCACAGAAAATTCAGGTAGCTCTACCTGATTCTTCTTTTTCGGGCTTGCCTCTGCAAAAAAGTCACCGCATCAATTATTCCCCTCATCTTCTTAATTGCTACTTTAAATACATCCTAGTATTATACTGCAGCAATGCTACATGAATTCTCTCTTTATATGGCCATGTCCTTTGACCTGCCAACTGAATGACAAAAGGATAGATTTAAATTGCGAAAGATATAGGTTTCATTTATGCCTCCTCTTCTTGTATTTTGAAGTGGTTGCTGACCTTTTTGGGGTGTGCAATTTTCAGGTATTGAAGGAGAGCTTTAAAATATATTGTTCTGTTAATGATGGGATCATCAATCTTGTTGACAAGGTAATCTATTGCTCTTAGTTTTCATCACTGTGCAAGCATTTGATTTTGTCTGCATTTGTTAATAGATCTTTCATTTTTTGTAGTTTTTTGAGATGCCAAGACACGAAGCTATTACAGCCCTTGAGATCTACAAACGAGCCGGCCAACAGGTCATGTTTTCCATCAATTAAATTATTTTATCAACACCAAAAATTTTCATTAACATATCTTTAATGTTGTAACATTCATTTTAGGACTGAAGTCTAAACAACTAAAACGCTTTTTGCTAGACATGGTGTTTTGCTGAAAAAAGTTGTTTATTCTTGCAGGCTGGTAACCTTTCTGATTTCTATGAACTGTGCAAAGGATTGGAACTTGCTAGGAATTTTCAGTTTCCTGTTTTGAGAGAGGTATTTGATGCTATGAAGCAGATTTAGAGTTTTCACTTTAGTTTTTTCATCCTTTGCAATTGCATGAGTTTATGACTTTATTGTCCCGACCTTTTTTAGCCTCCACAATCCTTTCTTACAACCATGGAAGAGTACATAAAAGAGGCACCAAGAGCTGTCTCCGTTCCAAGCGAGCCTTTGGTCAGTGCCATTACTATACAAGAATGTCCAATACATTTTCAATTTATGATTTGTTCTCATATTGAATGTCTTTTTGTTATATTGTTATTAGTGTCATATTTGAATAGCCTTCAGAAGCCCAGGATTTTTGGCTATCAATCTGCTGCCTTTTCTTTAGTTAGAATGTCAGGTGGGATAATGGGTCGAGTTTGATGAGTATGTCGACTAGATTCCAGTCAATCATGGAAAAAGAGAGGAAAAGAGGTCTTAGAGATACTGAGGTTTGATCATTTATTGTGCCCAGGATTGATTACCAATGAAGAGCAAGATATTTAATGCTATGCTGTAGGCAGAATTATAAATGGAGAATTAGTTGGATGAGTGCCTTTAGATTGCAATGGATCAGTCCATGCCAATTATGGTGAAATGGAATTTTGTTGGAATAGCTGTCATGTACCAGGCCCTGTTATTCAATATGGGATTTAAATGCTGGGCTGTTAAAGAACATTTCATAAAGAAAGCACGTCTGAAGATAAAATGTTATGATTTGATGAGCTGCACCTGCCATAATAGAAAAAAAAAGGATTTAAAAAAATGTGAATTCGTGGAATGAATGTCAATGGAGGTAAGATGAGAGCAACTCACTTTATTGTTTGGTTGTTTGAAATGGAAGCCCAATTACATCAACCACAACCCATGATTCAAATCTCTTTGGAGGTTTTATAAGAGCCAAAGTAGGGAGGAAATGAATGGGTCATGTGGCCACAACAAGGGTGTTGCTGCATAAAAGGAATAATGGTTCTTGGCTTGGCTAATTATGAAAATAGCTCTCGACTTGGCTTAGTGGAAGAAAAGGATGTGTGGTGCTGCATACTCAGTTATGCTTTCTGGTCTCTTTTTTGTGCGGTGTGCATGTCAACTCATTCTTCCTTGATAAGGGATATCATTATTAAGAGGTTAAATGATATAGGACTAATATGCGGTCATTTCAAACAGCTTCAATTAACCTACAGACCAGAAGAAGGTCCTTCAGAAGATGCGAAATCATCCGGTGATGAACCTGAGCCACCCCCTTCAGATGATGTTGCTGTCTCCAATGTTGAGATCGCTCCTCCTGCTTCTACAACCCCTCCTCAGAATAGCGTAGACACTGGAGATTTGCTGGTAATCTCACAGCTGTCAGTCAACTTTATGTTGATTGATGATTTCTGAGAACTAATCCTATTTCTTCCAAAAGTATAATTTAACACCCTCTTTCTCCCATTCTGGTGCTTTTTAGGGTTTGAATTTTGCAGCTCCTGATGCATCTTCCATTGAGGAAAGCAATGCTTTGGCACTGGCTATAATTCCATCTGAATCAGGTAACCAAACTTGATCCTTTTTTTCCCAATCTTTTTCATTTGAGCGACTTTTATCCTTTCTGGTGGCTTGTTTGCATGTGTATGTTAACCTGGGATATGCAACTCTTATCTAACAGATGCTGCACCCACATTTAATTCTGCTGCTGGTCAAGCAAAAGATTTTGATCCTACTGGATGGGAACTTGCTCTGGTTACCACTCCAAGCAGCAATATTTCTGCCACTAATGAGAGGCAATTGGTAGGCCTTCTTTTCTTTCTTTTTTTCATTTACATACATATGTACATATATTGTCCATGGTCTTTTCTCTTTGTTGGTTAGCCATCATGAGAATGCGTGTTGGTATAAATATTTCTGTTGATGTGCTGGTACTCATATTGACAATGTTAATGTTACAAAAAACCGTTATAATTCAGCATTGATGAGGGAAAATGTACTAGACCTGATAGGTAGAAAATGATCACTTCTCTGCATACCCTTTTCTTTCAGTTTCGATAAAGTTCTCATCATTTAGCAATTGAGGAGCCAATGAGTTTGAAGGCTTCATTTTCCATGCTAAAGGAGCTACTTAAACATGCTGCATGTGTTCCCATGCTGTTCGAGTGTAAATGTTTGTGCAGACAAATAGGTTTATTTGTTTTTGCTGGGGTTGTTTTGCATAATGTAATGTGTTTCAGGCAAAGACATGTTTCTAGCCTGCCTTGTGTATGAAATGATCTTAAATCTCGAGGAACTGAAGCTATGACAATTTCAGAACTATGCTTGCTATTTTTGTTTCAGTTATTGACAATATCTGTGCACATACTTGAAATTGTTTTAAGAATAGCAAGCATATCGACTGGTTATTCTCTTCAACTATCATGTTCTATTTCTTATGAATGTCAGGCTGGTGGCTTGGACACGCTCACTCTGGACAGTTTATACCATGAAGGAGCATATCGAGCTGCCCAGCAGCCTGTTTATGGAGCACCAGCCCCTAACCCATTTGAGGTACAAGATCCATTTGCTTTGTCAAACAGCATTGCTCCTCCTCCTTCAGTCCAAATGGCAGCAATGTCGCAACAGCTGCACAATCCTTTCAGTCCATATCAACCTTCACAGCCGCAGCCACAACATGGGATGATGAGCCATACAAATCCTTTTGGTGATACAACAGAGTTTGGGGCATTTCCTGCACATCCTGAGACTAATAATAATCCCTTTGGAAGCACAGGCCTTTTGTAATCATTTGTTTTTGGAGATAGGAGGAGTGTGATATAGATCCTGGAAATGAGAAAAGAAGTGTGGGATAGGGTTTATTGACACCCACAAGCGTGATGGTCTGCGGAATAGATCTTACATTGGTTTGGGCTGTAAAAGTTAGGTGGTGGATGTGTATTATGTTACAATTAGCAGACACGGATCCCAATTTTCTCATAATTAATTTTTTGAAATTTCTCCCCTTGTGCATGATTGCAGACATTGAATTTTCAGTAGACCTTTGACCTGGCTTTTTTAACCTGATTCCTTATCTGCAGTGTGTTTGTTTGCTATGCTCAACGATACCTCTGGTCACTGAATAAGGACAACACTAGGAATCTAATAATTATTTTGCATTCCTATTTTTCAATCACAAACTATTTTTTTTATGGGATAGATGTCCAAAGCACAAAATAGGGCATTTACCAAACATATATTGATTGAGGTGAAGTGTTCCCTCTGCCCCATCTAGCAAGTTCTTAAAGTCAACTTCGAAGTAGATGGTGATTTCATGGATCATACACATCAGATTACTAAGTGAAGGTTTCCTTCTTCCATGAGAAAGTTTATCAGATAATGAAAATGTGCATCTTTGGAAATTCCCAGTTCCTAAAGCCGTGCAAATTGATAGCTTGTGATTTAGCACGCAGGCAATTAAGAGGGAGTGAAAAGTTTCAATGTGCTTATTACCATGAAAAGGCTGCCGACAAGAGAGAGAATTGCCCTAGTTGGCTTCTCTGAGAAAGTTATGTTATGAACAGTTTCAGCCCAGGACTTCAAATTATTAGCCTGCCGGACATGATATAATCAATGATGTTGTTTGCCTTTAAGTTTACAGCACAAGTGCCTACTCACCTTCATCTTTTGCAGCAGGCAGTCGACGATCATCTCCGTCCTTCAATATATTTTTAGTAAACAGCATGCAATGTGCAATGCGTGTTTCGAATCTATGTGGACAGGGCTCCTGCTCATGTGATGATATCCTGTCTCCGAGTCACGATTATATCCCCCAACTCTCGTTTTAGCATTATGTAAATAAACAAGGATTAGGTCATTATGGTAGATCCAAGAAAACTAGAGAGAAATTGCTTTGAAATAAATCAGTTGTTCTATAAAGATCTGGGTTACCTTGAATTTGCCCAGAATTTTAACTGCTTTAATTTTATTTTTTATTTGTCATTTGCTTCTTTTTTATTCGATAAATCTAGTAAGAAAAACATTGTTATTTCCATTAAAAAATTATATAAAAGTTCGAGACGATTCTTTTCAAAGCCAAAAGAAGGGGAGAGTAAGGTAAGAAGAAACATGCATGGGGCAATGATAAATCGCAGGAAAAGAGAAGGAATCCATGTCCCACCTCTTCAAACGCTCTCAATTCGGCATCATTACCGCAGAATACAGCCCCCATTTAAATAAATATTGTATAATTTGCCTTTGCTCATCTCTCCCCATGTCCCTCCTTTCTTGGTCGTCTTCTCAGTGGTACCCTGTTGTTTATCACAGATTCACAGCTGCTTTTCAGGTCATCATTTGCTTTCCCATGTTGGTAATCATTCGATCCTTTTCCATGGGAAAGAAGATCAAGATTAGGATACTTGATTAAGTTTAGAAAATAAAATTAAGGACCGACAAAACCAGTAACTTATTCTTGGCTTCCTGCTTCTGTGTATTCCTATGCTGCCTCCCTTTTTGAAAATTCTATGTTTCTTTGCGAAAAGAGCTACTGCATCATCACAGATATATAAGATGAATATGATGTGATGTTAATGTGCAAAAAGAGCTACTGCCGAGCACGATGAGATAGCGTTTTGAGCTACACAGCAAGCTGTCGACAAGCACCTTGACAGGAATGAAGAGTATGTTTGGAAACGCGGATTGTGAAAATCCCTTACCAAACGGGCACTAAACTTAAGCGGCATCTTGAAATTTCTGGCCTTGAGTCGGGCCTCAATCTCCTAAACTACATGCAGTTTATGCGCATGAAACTTCAAAAACGACATGGCAACCTCTGTGCTGGTTGGCCACACTGGTGCTTCGTGTTTGATTTTGAATCAAGGAACATGGTGAAGGACGATTTGGTAAATTAACGACACTAGCGTCCAAAATAAAATAGATCAGTCCCGGCCAGCATAAAACGGCCTTTGAGCAATTCTTGATATCCATTAAAAAATAAAATAAAAGAGCCCACAGCAAAAGTACGTTTCCTAAACAGTTTTTTTTTAAATAATATATTTAATTAAAAATAGCAATGAGTTGTAAAAATTATATTTTTTAATTATGATATATGCAGACTATATTATTTTGCTATAAAATTTTATTGTATTATTTCATTAAAATATATATATGTGTGTGTGTTATAAAACAAAAAATAACCATTTATCAATCATTTTAAAAGTTTGTTTGAGAGTGTGATTGATGTGGTTTTATAAAATAATATTTATTTAAAAATATATTAAAATAATATTTATTTAAAAATATATTAAAATAATATTTTTATTTTTTAAAAATTATTTTTGATATTAGTATATCTAAATTCTCTAAAATATTTAAAAAATAATTTAAAAATAAAAACAAAAAACTAATAATATAAAAAAATCACTTAAATTAAAACACCGAATGTGTCCTGGAAGAAGAGCCCGGTCGTGTAGATTTGACAGTTCAACTATCATCGATGCTTATCTCAACTGAAATAGGATTTCTTTGAAGCTCGAACACTCCACCTAGTTGACAAATACATGTATCTGTCTTCTGGTCATCCTTCTCCTAGACAACCCTTGCAAACCTCAATCCACACTAAATAAATACACGTGCATGCTTTGCCCAGCCGTATTACTACATGTCATGAGTACTTGTAACTAGTGGTAATTTATAAATTATAGCTTAATTTATTCTCTAATGTGCCACATAATCTTCTAATTTTGATGTGAATGATTAGAAAATAAAAGTTTATATGAAGATTCAAATCTTATTCTAGCTTTGGTGTACCCGATTATAAAAGAAAGCAGCGAAATTTTAATTTAGAAGAGGATATAAATAATCACAGGAGAAAATTAAGAAAAATATAAATTTATTATGCTTTTCAAATAATGTATTTATGACTGATAGGAAATCAAGATTATCCGCGTAATAAAATTCCAATAAAAAAAAAATACCCAAGAAAAAACAAAATTCTATAATTGCTTATTTGACTAACCGATGGTCCTTGTTCTTGACGAGCTAGATTGAATGCTTAAAATTAAGGTTAAAGGGTCATGATTGGAAACTGAAATCAGGTTGTATAATTATTAATTTTTTTATTATCGTGTGTGTCAGGATCAACTTGCACGTATCTCAATTAATTTTAGTTAAGTTACGACTATTAAATCTCTAGTGATCATTATATCAGTAATCACAAGACTCGAAATTAACACCACATGAATAATATTTTTTTTAATCTCACACTCTTCCCACTAAATCACTATTATTGTACAAGAGTAAGCTAAATACATTGTTATTTGTGGGGGTGATATCCTTACAACCACGCGAGGCCATGAGAATCATGGCTCCCGCCATTTAACTGAGACATGGCGGTGGTCGGTAGCGGCAACATTTCTCCTTTTGACCTGACCTGATCAATCTCATGTTCCCACCATGGAAATTTTTGGAAGTTTTTAAAGAACGAGGCAGGTGATCTTGGACCATGGAAAATAACGTGGGCCAATATCATGCCAATTTCAATATAGGCATGCAATTTTTTAAAACAAGCATGGACCTTTTTCTAGAAAAATAAATTCAAAGGGGTGGAAATGATGATTTGGATACTGAAGGGAGCCTTCTTAAATTGCAAAACGGTATAGAAAGAAGGGATTTTTCAGCTCCTCCTTTGAAAATCTAAATGTGACTCCTGTGGCAACTAGAATATTTTCTTTTTGGTCAAAAATATTAAAGTTAAAAGGGAAAGACAGAGTTGATCAACCAGCTAAAATGCTCTTTGAGGTTGAATTTATTTATTTATTTATTTATTTTCCCACACATATATACTACATTCCAGATATTTCAAAGCTGCACAACTTGGTTTTCGTGCTCAAATTCTTAATTTAAAATAGTTCGGGGCTGGCAGCCAGAAATCTACCTTTTATGGGTCAATTGATTTAACTCAAGGCTGGGATCTGCAGACTTGAAAGATCAGTTTGGCAAAAATGAAGCATGGGAGAATATTATCGATTATCTCGTACTCTTATAAAATAAAAATATCTTAATTTAAATCCAAAATTTATAAAATATATTTTAATTTTTTTATTATCCATCACGTTATTTAAATATTCTTGGTGTAACTTCACTAAAGTGGTAATGATGAGTCGGGTCGTAATTCGCAAATCAGAGGAATGGATACTTATAATGTGATAACAAGAAATTCATGGATTGTTTTTTTGTATTGCAATCTTCATCAAAAGAAATTAACTATTTCTCTATCCAATTAGGTTCCATGTGATCTTCATATATCGCCTAACTAACACAAGATCTAGTTTTCTTTTCAAGATTTCGTGAGAAGGTAATGTATCGTGCCTAACTCGAATTAATTTAAGAGCGTAATCAAATTATCTTGTTTCGATATTTTAATTTAATTTCAAAACCCCTTCGATGTCTGGTCATTGATAGCCATGGCTTGTTAATCAAGAGTTTCAATAGGATTATTAGCTCATGTGGCCGCCTGGTTTCAGCAAAAATATGTTGGACAAATATATTTTTTATATAGTTTCTCCGACGTCGATTTAAGCTTCCAAGCTCAATCTTTATTGTTTTATTTTTTTTCAAAATTTGATCAAATAATTCTTTAAATACTTTCTATTAAAAGGACATGGAAAATGATTATTTACTTTTAATAATATTAAATGAGAATTCAGATTTTCTGTTAAGACAATACCAGCTAGCATTTTCCTTTTCTGTTTCTGGATCAATTTACATGAGGATTTGGATTTCATAAGAAAATATAACTGATCATACATGCTCCAAATCTCATCATTATTTTTAAATTGAGTGATTTAGATTAGATTAGATTAAAAAAAAAGGAAAATAAATATTTGAACCGTTATCATTTTTCTCTGATCGAGATCTAATCATTTATTTAAGTTGAATTTGCTATTTAAATCTCGCCCTTCGAATTTTAATAGATAAATATTAATTAAAATATAAAAGACGTGACCCTTTCCTTGTAGTAATTTTTATTGTGTACATAGGTATAGATTTTTATAGATTACGATAGTAAAATTACTATTTTATCATAGGGTCAAAAAATTTAACCCCTAGAACTGGGGACATTTTCAATATTTTCAGAGGACATTTATAGTATTTCTGATTTTTTGTACAGTAAAACTATTATTTTACTCCTGAGTGCTGGCAAAAGGATACAGAATAATGGGGGTGTTTTTTTGTTTTTTCACAAAATCATGCACAATGAAACTTTCAAGACCAGTTTTTTCATGGTTATCGCTGGATCTAGAGGTGTATAGGTAATTTATCATTTTTTAATTATTTCTTTTTGGGAAACACTACAATTGCATCTTACGAATACGCTAGCAGTGTTACACGCACAAGCATCATTCAAGCGTTGCATGTTGCATCGTTTGGTGATGGAAACTGATCGTCCGTTCGTGTCACCTAGTGCGATGTCATGTCGCTTTGTCTCCTGACGCGTGTTGGTGTTTGGTGGTCGGTGAATCGCCTATGAATGATTTTTAGTTTTTTCTCCCTTTTCTCTTTCCTGCCATCATAAATTACATGTAAGTCATTCATGTTTGTGATTGTTTTAATTTAGTCTCTGTGCTTTTGATTTTGGTTTTATTCATGATTTCTTCAATGGAAATTTTAATTTTTTCAATTGTGCCCTTCAATTAAAGCTGATTATATATGTTGGTTTTCATTTCAGTCTTTATTCTTTTGAGTTTTGGTTTGTGTTTGGTCCCTTTAATTTTTTTGGTATGCAGGTTTTAATTTGTTTTAATTTTGTCTTCTAGTTGAAATGGGTCATATATGCTACTTTTTATTTCGGTCCTTATTCTTTTATTTTTTTAACAAAATTACACTGCATGTTTTTTTTTAAATGCATTTATTTGTTTTAGTCCTGAGATTTTTATTTGTTTCAATTTTGTCCTTTGATTGGAATTAATTCTATATTTTATTTTTTGTTTTGGCTCTTATTCTTTGAATTTTTTATTTGGTATTAATTCTTTTTTGCTTCGGTCCTTCTTGGACATTGTTTATTTTTCACCTATATTGATGCACCTATGCTTTTAGTTTTTGTTTTATCATTTTATTTTTTTATTGGGGTTTTAGTTTTATTCGGTTCAATCTTGAAATTTTAATTTATGTTGCAAATCATTTAAAATTAATATTTCTTTTTTTTTCTTTTTTTGTGTTCTCTGTTATTTTTATCTGTTCTTTGGATTAGATAATTTTATGATTTCATTGTTTGCGCAATAATAGTGATTATTTTAGTGATTTTTTTTATAAAAATGTTTTTTTTATTCTTTGGGGCAACTTAATGATTTTAATTATTTGGAAATAATATTGATAGTATTTTTAACTGTTATAGTCATGATAATGATAGTAATGTAGGGATGAATTTTCAATTTTTTAGATAGAAAATTAACTAATTATTTTTGTTATTTGATTATTGCAGGTGTTTTTACAATTTATATTTTGTTTGACTTCTTTAATTTAAATTAGATTATAAAATGAACTAATCCTAATACAGTGAATTCGATTTTTTAAGGTATCTGAATCTTCTTGTTTTTTTAATGATGATGATGATAATTTTATGCTGGTGATTTCGTTGAAACCTACTAAAGAGATAAATTTATATCAATTTAAAATTCATATATTTTATAAGAAACTTGCAGCTTATAAGAATTTTATATATAATTTGGATTGCAATGAGACATGAGTTAGTGGCTAGTATATATATACACACACCGAGGTGGGGATCTGTATGGCAAGGGCTGCATGGCAATTGGCATCCGTCGTCCGTCGTATGGTATTGACAAGTGCATAATTTAGAGCTTGGCATGATAATTATGAAATTCTGGAAAGTATGAAATGGTCGGTTTTTGGCGGTGCAGCCTCAGCCTACCCCAGCACAACTAGCACCACCTGCTTTTTAGTATCCTGAATTCACGAGCCTTGTTTGTTTTGTCAACACATGGTAATTTCTAGAAAAACTGGCCGAAGAAGAGATCACCTATTTCTATTTTTTTCAATTTACAAACAAAACTGTAAATGATGATATCAAAGAGTCTCCCGCTCATATAATTCTTGCTGAAATCGGCAATTAATCTGATATCATAAAAAAATAATATAAATTATATTTTGAAATTTTATCTAATAATTTAAATTTTAAATGAAAGTTATTTCATTAATATGATATCGGAATCTTATTAACTCAACGGTTATAAAGTTCAAATCGCATCACTATTATTTTATTTGATAAAAATTTAGCATAAAATAGTATGAATTTGTATTCAAATTTCGATTTTAATTTTTTTATTTGAGGATATATATTAAAAAATAATATAAATCATATTACATGTCTTATCTAAGTGCATCTGTAATACAAAGACCGCCTAATCTCCATAACCTTAACTGCTTGGACAATTTCATCCTCGTTGATTTTGGTAATTGAAGTGTCATTAAAAATATTAATTACCATCACGATTTATTTACAAACATAATGAAACGTAACCCGAAGAAAATACGGGAAACATTTATCTATTATGCTCAAAGATGAAATCATCCAAACCAGAAGATTGGCGGTTCAAACCGAAGCAAATTGGGAATTCAGGTGGCGTGCAGAAGAAAACAAAAAATTCAAATAAAAACAAAGAAACCTCATGAGATAAGAGAAAACAGAGATGCAAAATGGACCGGAGCATCTTGGCGCTCTGGTTGGGCCCCTTACTTTATTTCGAGAGTGGTCCACCAACTCATTGGTATGGTGGGTGGGCCACCCCGTTTTTGTACCCAAAGAGAGAGCCGAAGAATAATAGATTAAAAAAATAAAAATACACACGGCTTATGGCTCTCTTCTTATTTGAATATGATGAAGTTCCGATGTTCAAATATTAAAAAATAAATTTTTAACAAAAAAAAACATTGGATAATATTATATCATTTAAATTCAGCATATATTCATTAAAAAAAAACCCTTCAAACTTTATATTCAAACATTGGATAAAAATAAATTTTGTATTCAGGCATTTGAGTCTTGGTTTGGCTCCCTCTTATTCGAACCGCCTTTTCAACTTTGTAAATAAAATCACATCTCCATCAACTCTTCTGTCCTCTCTCTCTCTCTCTCTGAAAACAGTTTCAATCTTCTTGTCTGCTAACATTCTGCTTCGATATCTCTGTATACTGAAGCCATTTAGCTTCATCTTTTGATATCTTACCAAACTCCATCACTTTCTTTGTACATAGCAGGAACCATGGTTGGGAACAAGTTTGCAACCATGCTTCACAGAAACACCAATAAGATCACCCTTATTCTAGTCTATGCAATCCTTGAATGGATTCTGATCGTTCTCCTCCTCCTAAACTCTCTTTTTTCTTATTTAATTATCAAATTTGCTGATTACTTTGGCCTTAAAAGACCCTGTCTCTGGTGTTCTAGGCTTGATCACTTCTTTGAGCCTACAAATTTCCAGAATTCTTATAGATCTCTTGTGTGTGATGATCATGCTAAAGAGATTTCCAAACTGGGATACTGTTCAAGTCATAAAAAACTTGCTGAATCCGAAGATATGTGTGAGGGTTGCTCATCATCGCATGGTGAATCGTTGAGCAAGTTTGCCTTCTTTCCTTGGATGACTCGACTTGGTGTCCTTCAAGATTTAGGGGGTGATAAGGTAAGTGAAAATGGTGAGGAGGATTTGAAGTGTTCTTGCTGCGGTGTTTGCTTGGACACAAAACTATATTGTGATGATTACTATCTAATCAAGCCTTCTTATTGGGATGATTCGGATTTCACCCAGAAAGGAAATTTGGTTTTGGAACATCAGGTTGATGATACAGTTGATGTAGATGATCATTCTGATAGAGAACGATCGGATTTTGTGAGTGATTTTTGTGAAGGAGAACAGGGGATTGGTGAAAACTGGGGAATTGAGATTGGAAACAGGGAAGAGGAAGTGAAGCAGAATTCCTCATCCTCTGTTTCCAATTTTGATTGCAAGGAAGTGGTTGCTGATGACGGTGAAAAAGAAGAAATGGTCGTGAAAAAAGAAGAAGAACCAGTCAAGAATGATGATTCGAATGTGCAAATGGATAACCCACCTGGTGAGCAGCCTGCGATGGTTCTAGCTAGTATCAGCAAAGACACGGCTACCGAAATCCAACCTCAGCATCTAGAGTTTTACATTGATCAAGATGATTGCCACTTGATTCCAGTTGAACTGATTGGTTTCAATTCCACAGAGAAACAAATTCCAAAGACGCGCGAGAAGGGAGTGGAGGAAAACAGTGGCAATGAAGATTTTGTTTTGGAGCTGGATAAGCAAGTTGGAACGCTATATGAATTGGTTGTGGAGAACAGGAGCAATTTAGAAGAGGAAGCGCCATTGATCTCGGTCGATGATAATGAGGAGAAACCTTCGGTCGCAGTGGTTGAGTCGAGTGAAATACTCGAGAAAGAGAGTTCCTCGGGAAGGCATTCAGATTTGGATTTGGTGGAGGAGGAATGTGAGCAAGTTGCCACTGCTCAACCAACCCATACCCCTTCTAATGATGACAATCATGCTCAAGAAAGCGCACTGGTAGCAGGAGAGGACGTGGACTCAGATTACAACCAAGGTACGCATTCAATTTATTTAATCTAAATTTTACTTAATATTCCATATCGAATTCCCATCTGATAAGCTCGTAGTATGTGCAGTGTCTGAAGAAGCACTTCGAATGCAAAGTGATGAAATAGAAGCAGATGTATCGATAGGAACTGGAATTCCTGATCAGGAACAAATTGATGACATTCATTGTGTCGAAGAAGTTTCTCCTTCATATTCTCGCATGCAAGAAGACCCCTCAACCAGTAATGCCGATTATCCTGCATGTGAAGATCATGGTAAGCTTACTTCCTTATAATACCATTTTAGAACTTAATTATTACTGTATTTGCACATGATTTTATCTGATTTAGTTTAGCTGAATTGTTCATTGCATTAGGCTCTAAGCTAGCTGAGGAAGATGCAATAGAATTTAGGGCCATAACTGTGGAGACTGGCGAGCCATCGATGCATACAGAATGCAATGAGCTTGAGGAAGATAAAATGCCCGATACGCCAACTTCTATAGATAGTCTTCATCACCCACACAAGAAACCGCTACTGCTCGAAAGAAGAGAATCTGGTACAGAGGAGTCCTTGGATGGGAGTATCATTAGTGACATAGAAGCAGGTGATGGAGTTTTTACCATGGAGAAGTTGAAATCAGCTCTGAGAGCTGAAAGGAAGACGTTAAGTGTTTTATATGCAGAACTAGAGGAAGAAAGAAGCGCCTCTGCAGTGGCAGCCAGCCAGACAATGGCAATGATAAATAGACTTCAAGAAGAGAAGGCTGCAGTGCAGATGGAAGCATTTCAGTATCAGAGAATGATGGAAGAGCAATCAGAGTATGACCAGGAAGCTTTGCAGCTTCTGAACGAACTTGTGGTGAAGAGAGAAAAAGAGAAAGTAGAGCTAGAAAAAGAGCTGGAAGCATATCGAAAGAAGGTACAGGATTATGAGATGAAAGAGAAATTGATGATGTTTAAAGGAAGGAAAGATGGTAGCGCAAGAAGTGTAACTGTTTCGCCTTCTTGTAGCAATGCTGAGGATACGGATGGACTATCTGTTGACTTGAATCAAGAAGTAACTGAAAGCTTTGTTAACCATCAAGAAAGTAGTGACCTGAATACTCCAGTCGACGCGGTTCTATATCTGGATGAATCATTGTCTAACTTCGAGGAGGAGAGGGTATCAATTCTAGAGCAACTTAAGGTTTTGGAGGAGAAGCTTTTTGTGCTGAGTGATGAGGAGGAGCAACATTTTGAGGACATAAAACCGATTGAGCATCTGTATCAAGAGAATGGAAATGGCCACAGCGAGATTTGTGATTATAGCAGTGTATCAAATGGAGTTGCAAATGGTCAATACAAGGAAATGAATGGAAAGTATCATCGAGAAAGAAGAAACATCGGTGCAAAGGCAAAGAGACTTCTCCCACTTTTTGATGCCACTGACTCAGAAAGTGAAGAAGTGCTAAATGGGCACTCGAAGGGGTTTGATTCTGTTGCATTGCAAAAGTCGGCCGACAAATTTGACATGAATTGCCAGAAGCTCGCTTTTGAGGAGGTGGATCATGTCTATGAAAGGCTACAAGCACTCGAGGCAGATAGAGAGTTTCTCAAGCATTGCATGACCTCCTTGAGGAAAGGAGATAAGGGGATAGAGCTGCTGCAGGAGATTCTACAACATCTTCGTGATCTAAGAAATGTGGAACATCGTGCAAGGAACTTGGAAGATGGGGCTCTGTAGAGCAACTGTTCTCAACCTCATCAAAGAGGAGAAGAGGTAAATCTGCTACGCCTTCAGTTATTCTAGTGTCACGTTCTCTTCAAAAACTATTATGTGCAGTCAAGATGGATAGAAACTGATTGATTTATTATCTGTTTTCGGTAACGCAGGCTGCATTTTTGAGGTTGATTAGTAGCTGCAAATTCAATATGGAAGAGCCCTGACATTCTTGCTCAGGGGATACGACCAAATGCAACGCCATCTTTTCAGAAAAATATTTCATATGGGAAGCCCCTCGATGGAGGGGGAGGCTTCTGCGATGGTCTTTTTGGTGATCTTTGGTGGACTATGAAATTGAAAGTCTGCCCTCTTACTTTCTTCTTTTTTTCTTTTTCCTTTTAACAGTTTTTGCTGTCCAAGTAAACCCAATTTTTTAGGTGGGTTCAGCTTTTACCATCCCCTTTTGAGGGGAAGGAGGATGGTGAGTGCATGTGTGTGTAGGCTAGTGAAGTGAAAGCCAAGCTGTCATTTGAATGCTGTGAGAAAGGGCCTGGCTTGCAAAGCTGGAGTGATCCAACAGAGATCCCAGTGCCAGGCGCATAGGTATTAGTTTATTAGACATCTAGGACTAGAACACTGCAATTTTTTTCAAGTATCTTTGGGAAGAAAAGGAAAAGGGTAAGTAACGCCAGCCCCTCTTCTTTCTCAGCTTCGCATCATTTCATTATGTGGGTTTTGTTTATTATTTGTAAGGGCTAAGTTGATGAGAACTTGTATACTAAATGTATCCATTTGTAAAGTATATAAAGTGAGTGAGTGTTTATTCTGTTTTGGAGTTTCCTCGTGCTGTATATTCTGTGTTACGAGGATTGACTGACAGAGATGTTTGTTAGAAAATGATGTGGAAATAAAATATTAGATGATTAGAATACGAAGCAAAGATTGCTTTCATATTTGATGATGCTTAAAGCATCAAACACCTCTTGGTAGGTGCGGGCCAACAGAACTAGGGTAAACAGGAGACCTGGTACTTTTGTTAAAACTTTGCAGGATTAGCTTTCCTTGGGTATTGAATTTGAGTTCTCTGTTGTCTCTGAATTTGTATAAGATTTCAAAGATCCATGAGAGCATGGAAGAACAAGGTTTTTTTCTCAGGAAAAAAAAATGGTTTTTCCTACACTGTGTCGGCAATCACAGTTAGGTATGGAAAGAAAATGCTCCACGAGCTGGCAAAATAATTAATTTGGATAGCAAGAACATTAAATGCCAGAGGAAAATACGTGGAAATCATCATTGTTGTCGGATTTAGAGGTTAGCGTGAATGATTGCTTGGATCGCCCGCCTGGACATTATATTTAAATGTTCAGCAAGCAAGAACAACCATGGCAGACCTCCAACCTGTTAATCAAGTAGGTCTTTTATAATCTGTACTGAGCTGCCCTAGGTGTTAATTAGTGTAAAACCTATTAAAAATCCTATCCCCCTTTTCGAATCACATGCTAAATCTATCCCAACAAATTAGATTCATGCTTGTAGCATCTATATAATGACAAAAAACTTGTGATTTGTACAGTAAATCTCCAGTTCGAGTCAAAACGTGTATCTTTTGTAAAAATTTAGAACAATCAAGGTTTTACATTGCTAATCTAGACTCATAAAATGCATTTTCTGGAAAATATAATTTCCTCGCATAATTTTTTTTTTAATCTCCAATGAATGCATCGCTCAACTAGCACTTTTATCCTCCTTTGGCTAGGTAATTTGGGATTCAGACTTCAATTTTATGACAAAATTAAAAGGGAATTGCTGCTATTGGCACAACGTTCTTTTCTATTTCCAATGAATTTTTTTCCCCCCCCTGAAGAAATCAACCTGGTACTCTGTTATCTCATTATGCGACAGTATAATCACTTTGCTCTGAAAACTTGTTTTAATTTTTCAATTCGTTCAGTGAACATCTATATCACTTATTAGATAACAGTCCTGCAACTCTGCAACCATTCCTCTAATATTCTTTCCACGTGCATTATCATTTGCTTCGTTTACATGGAGGCAGCCTAGATGCAGAATTCCAGCAGCTCTAATCATTTTTATCACTGTTTCAACTACTTTCGGCGGAGTTTAACAACGTTAATAACAAAGAAGTCAAGGTTGGGTGGCTTTCATAATGTTTCTAATTAATACTACGATGCAAAGATGTCCCCGTGATCATAGAGTAGTTAAGGTTATTTTTTTTTAAATATATTTATTTAAAAATACATCAAAATAATATTTTTTATTTTTAAAAAATTAATTTTGACATTAGCAAATTAAAATGATTTAAAAACACAAAACAAATTAATTTAAAGTAAAAAAATACAAATAATAAATAATTTTCTCAAAAGCGCTTTTGAAACGCAGTGTTAAACACCCTATTAATTCAATTTGAGATAATCAGATTATGGAACTATGATGAATGCAGAGTTTTTAAATTTATTTTTATGGTCGATACGGTTTAGACTCGAGCCACGGTTTTAACCGAGTCATCAGATCATCTCGATTATATATATATTTTATATAAATCAAAACAATATTTATTTTTATAAAAATAAATAATCAACATATTATGAAATACATTAAAAGAGATCAGGAATTCACTGTGTATTGTGAGACAAAACATTGTGGAATTGTGGATTGAAATAGTGTGTTTTTGGGTTGGTTTGATTTTTGGGTTGGTCGGTTCATTGGTTTATTGATTTTTTATATTGATTTGCACAATAAAATAACTATTTTATCCCTCAAAAACACAAAAAAATTGTTGCTGTCGGGAGGGGTACCACGGGAATTTTACATTTTGAAAAATTGATAAATACTAATATACCCCCTAATAAGACAAAAAAAAACAATTTTGGTCGGGAGAGGTACCATGGGAATTTCCCATTTTTTGAAAATGGATAAATACTAATATGCCCCAATAAGATAAAATTGAAGATTTGGCTATAGGGAGTGTTTCGACAATTGACCATATTTTTTAATTATTATTTGTCGAATATTGTGCGCGTATGGGTCACACACGACCGATGGTATACGGCCACACGCCCGCTTTGGGACGGCCTGTTCGGTTGGTTCCGGTGTCGGAAAATACCCATCTGGCATCTCACCCGATGCGTCGTCGTGACCTCTTCCTGATGTGTGGTGCGTCGTGGTCCATGGTGATCAGTTGAAAGTTGTTTCCCTCTTTTCTCTCTCTTGCATGATAAAGTACAAGGTAGACCCTCAGTTTTATAGTGTTTTTACTTTTCAGTCCCTAAATTTTTAATTGTTTTCAATGGTCCTGATTTATGTTATACAATTTTTGATTTATTTCAATTGGGTCCTTTGATTGAAATTAATTATATATTTAGGTTTCAATTCGATCATCATTCTTTTAATTTTCGGATTGGTTTTAAATGCCTTAATATAATCGGTACAGAGGTTTTGATTTTTTCAATTTTGTTCTTTGAATGAAATTGATAATATATTTGGTTTTCATTTTGGCCCTTATACTTTTATTTTTTGATTTTAATTCCTTTATTTTTTTATATTTATGAAATAGTCCCTATATATATATATAGCCATTTCAAAATCATCACAAACCTCCTTTTTTCTTTTCTATTGCAATTTCTGGATTATTATATGATGATTTTGAAACTTTCCATATATATAGAAATAGAATATAGAAATAGAAACAGATAGACTAGAAACGACATATATATATATATATATATATATATATATATATATATATATATATATATAAGTGCTCTTAGCTTAAATTTTATTTGTATAAAAAAATAATCAACATTATAAAATAAACTAAAAGAGATCAGGAAAACACTGTAGATTATGAGACAAAACACTGTGGAATTTAATAGTGTGTTTTTGGGTTGGTTTCGGTTTTTGGGTCGTTCGAGTCCCTGGTTTATTCATTTTTTTTATACTTATTTCCACAGTAAAATAGTGTTTTCGTCCCTCAAAAAAAAAAAAAAAGACGTGTGTAACTGGGAGAGGCTCCACATACATTTTATATTTTTTAAAAATAGCTAAATATTAATCTACTTCCTAATAAGACAAAAAAAACAATTCTGGTTGAGAGGGGTGCCACGAGAATTTTCTATTTTTTGAAAATGGCTAAATACTAATCTACCACCAATAAGACAAAATTGAAGATTTGGATGTAGGGGGTGTTCCGATAATTGACCATATTTTATTATTATTATCTGTCGAATACCGTGTGCGTGTGTGACACAGGCGCGCGATGGTTCTCGACCTCACGCCCGCTTCAGCGACGCTTGTGGTTGATTCGGTGTGTAAAAATGCTCATTAAGCATCTCACCCGATGCGTCGCCGCGTACTCTTCTTCATGGTGAGGCTCGTCGTGTCCCACAGTGGCTGGTTTAGCGACGGTGGTCGATTGAAAGTTGTTTTCCCATTTTCTCTCTCCTAAATGCAAAACTACAAGGCAGACCCCTATATCTTTGGTGTTTTCATTTCAGTCCCTGATCTTTTAATTGTTTTTCATGGTCCTAATTTCTGTTATATAATTTTTTTGATTGTTTTCAATTGGGTCATTTGATTAAAATTGATTATATATTTAAGTTTCAATTCGGTCCCTATTCTTTTAATTTTTGGTTGGTTTTAAATCCCTTAATATATTTGGTACAGAGACTTTGATTTTTTCAATTTTGACCTTTGATTATGTATTAGATTTTCATTTCAGTCCTTATTCTTTTAATTTTGATATTGTTTTTAAATCCCTTAATATTTACGGTACAGAAGATTTGATTTTTTCAATTTTTTCCTTTCATTGAAATTGATAATATATTTTGTTTTCGTTTCAGCCCTTGTACTTTTTATTTTTATTTTAATTCCTTGTTTTTTTGAAATTGTTTTTATTTTTGTCCATGTTTATATATGTGTGCTTTTAACTTTGATTTTTTGATTTTTATTATTTTTTCTTTTGTTGAGGTAGCATTATTTTGAATTTTATTTTTGAAAATTTATATTTTTTTTTGTTGTTCTTTCTTTTTGTTGTTTTTTTATTAGTTTTTATTTTATTCATTTTTTTTTACCTTTTTTTGTTAAAGTTATTGAACTTTTTTTTCTTTGAATGATTTTTCCCCATTATTAATGCAATAATAATTATAATTTTAGTTTTTTTCTTGCTTCCTCTTTTGTTAATGTTTTTGATTTTTTTCCCAGTGTAATTTAATAATTTTTACTGTTTTAGCAGTAACAGTAATAATATATTTAGATGTTAAGGCTTCATTGTTCTTGGTGTTATAATATGATGTGTTGATGTGTTTCATTATAAAAAAAACCTTGCATATATAGATGTTATATTTTATTTTCATTTTTTTTTAATTTTTGTCATTTAATTGAAATTGATAATATATTTGGTTTTGGTTTTGGCCCTTATACTTTTAATTTTTGATTTTTAACTCCTTTAATTTTCTATATTTCTTAAATAGTCCCTATTTTTTGTCTATGTTTATATATGTGTGCTATTAGTTTTGATTTTTAATTTTTATTATTTTCTCTCTTGTTGAGATAACATTTTTTTTTCAAAAAATCTAGTTTGTGTTTATGATCATTTGAAAAATATTTTTTTTTCATTTGTTCTTTCTTTTGTTCTTTTTTTTTAATTTTCATGTCAAATGATTTTTTTTAGCTAATAATTTGTATTTTTTTGTTTGGTCTTTTGTTAAAGTTTTTGGGCTTTTTTTTATTCTTTTATTGAATTTATTTTCCCATTATTCACCAATGATAATAATAATTTTAGTTTTTTTATTGCTTCCTCTTTTATTAATTTTTTTGAGTTTTTTTTCTCCCCAAGATAATTTAATAATTTTTATTGTTTTAACAATAATAGTAATGATATTTTTAGATGTTAAGCCTTTGATGTTATTGTTGTTATAATATGATATGTTGATGTGTTTTATTATATCAAACTTTGCATGTATAGATGCTATATTTTATTTTTGATCTGACAAAATCTATTAATTGTTTCAATCCCAACTATTAAAAAACTTGTTTACTAAACCTGCAACGTAGTGCGGACAATTAACTATTATTGTAACTAAATCTTATCCGGTCAACCTAGGTTTTTTTTTACCAAATCACCTAAAGCTTTGCTTCTCTTATATATATTTTTTTAAATCCAATCTGGGTTTGGCCCTGCATCGACTATATCCCGAGATGACTCGCTAGGTTTTAAAACTATACATTAAAGAGTAGATTATTTGGTTTTCTGTTTCAACGGAGATCTTATATGAGATAAAAGATTGTGCATCCCCCGTCAACCTAGATCTTTTCATGGATAAGCTGGTGATGGTGACAGGTGTTAAATTTATTTACATGGATATGATGGTTTAAATTTAAAATTTTTAAAATATGATTTGAATAACAAAAAGTGATAATGATGGCAAGTTTGATTTTATTTTAGCAAACCAAGGTTGAGAATCATGTAATAAAAAAAAAAGACCGGCTGACTCTGCCTCTCATATAGCTATAGCTCATCTTATTGAGCATTGAAGAAGTGTGGATTATTCCAAAAAAATTTATATATATTTGTAATAAAAAAATATTTATTACACTAGCACGGAAGTTCCTAGAATATAATAAGTTATTTGTCACTGCATTTCAAAAATATTTTGAATTATTATTTTTTAAATATTTTTATTTTAAATTAAAAAATAGTATTTTTAAATTATTTTTACGTGTTAGTGTCAAAAACAATCTTTAAAACAATAAAAAATGTTATTATTTCAAAAATGTTTTTATTTTTTATTTTAAATTAAATTATTTTTAGTGTTTTTTAAAATCATTTTCATGTGCTGGTGTAAAAAATGATCTTTATAATAATAAAAAAATAATTTATTATTTGATATATTTTTGATCATAAAAATGCTTTAAACAATAACCTCAAACATACTCTAAAATAATATAAATGTCAGTGAGAGTGGTGACAATCACTTTTCAATGTATTTTATATATATATATATATATATATATTTATTTAATATTAACATATCTAATAATCTAAAAATACATTTAAATATATATATATATATATATATATATATTTATTTATTTATTTAATATTAACATATCTAATAATCTAAAAATACATTTAAAAAGATTTATAAAAAATATCATTGGAAACACATTCTGAAACAGTATCGTAATTTTCAAAGTGACAAATTTAAATGCCTGAAATATTTTTTCATGGTTTGTAAGGGTTGGTGTAGGGGTAATTTTGTAATCTAGTAAGTTTAAAGACAATAAAAAAAATGGTGGACATGTGCATTAGACGAGCCAATGCGTTGACAGCCTCTTGCACTGTTTGTTTATTTGATATTGCAACTGGATATATAAGAAGTGTCGTAATATTTATTTGATATTTACATCTATCAATATATGAAGTGATATTGTTTTTTAGTGCTCTTTAAATAAATAAATAAAAATTAACCTCGCATGGTCTTTTCAAAGCTGGAACATTTTTTCTCAGCTATGACTTAAAATAGTGTTGTAAGTTTAAAATTCAATTACAGATTACTGCCGAAAATAAAATGTTAAAAAAAAATATTCGATGTCCCGCACGCGTGGAGAAGACCAGTCAAAGGTTTTTTTAGTTAATTCAATATTTCAACCTTATGCATACGAGTTTCCTGCTATTTTATTGTTGGTTATCAGCAAATATCAATGCTTATTATACAAACACTAGAAGAATTTTTTTGTGCAGGATTATTAATATATATATATTATATGTCTATTAAAAATATACATGTTTTTTTAAGGTGGGGTAAAAAAAGATTTGGTTTAAATATTTGATGTATAAAGAAACGGACAGGAAAGAATCTAGGGAGGTATCATTGAGTTAATGAATTTCATCTATCCTTCTGTGATCCTGTTATATTTGCTATCCTGATCTGGTTCAATGGATCTCTTTGCAAAACATTAGGGTCCAAAGGTATTACTCAATTAGTTTTGACCGTATTAAAGCTCAATTAACTTGACAAAAATTAATGGAATTAACTCTATATAAAATTAAAATAATATCAATTTAATGAAAATAATTAACTCTGATTAACATAGTAATTAATGATTAATCTATTGACTTGATAACACACTACGTCGTATCCCTTTTCATAGCTGTTTCGATAACTATGCTTATTAATCTGGTCTCTCCATCCAGGATAGCAGGGTTGACGGGAGGTAAAAAATAATTTAGAACGAGAAAACTGGTGGGAAAAAGGACTTTTTATATGCGTGTGCATGTAAACAACATTAGAGAAAAAGAATAAAATAATCTAAGCTGCGCGACTGACTAAAATTTAAAGATCATGTTTGGCGGCGCAACCAGTCGTCTGAACATCAGTGACAAATTGAAAACAATGGACGTATATAAAGGTGTGTGTGTGGAAGTGAGGTGTCATCGGTGATAGTAGGAAAAAGTTGTTGTCTTTGGGTATTTAGTTAATGTAGAAAAATTAAAAAATTATGTGGGCTTCACCTCAAAAATAATTTAAAAAATTATATGGGCTTCACCTCAAAAATATGTGAAACTTGTGTTTCATGGAAAGCAGCAATTCCATGCGTTTCGTGAGGAGAGAGGGCGGCTAGGAGCGGCACATAGGGCTGCGGAGAGGGGGTATTTTTTAGTTTATTATTTATTATATTTTTAATATTAACATAATCTAAAAATTAATTAAAATATAAATAAATATATTAGAAGGAGATCACAATATAATTTTTATCTCGCAATCCTAATTTTGTTTCAGATGATATTTTACTATATATTGTTCTGAGATCGCAGAGATTTTCATGTATGGATTTATAGTTCGTTATGAAATTACAAGCAGTATTTTATGGTGCTCAAATTATAGTTATTGTACTTTTTACAATATAATAAATATAAATAAACAAGAAAATCATATTTGATTCCGAAAAAAAATGATAATAATTCTCTCTAAAGTAATTATAGCATGAATATTACAATTTTTCTTACTTTTATATTTTATAAGAATTGTGATTCATATCATAATTCATTGAAATAACCTTATAAAAAATAAATAAAAAATTATAAAAAGTCGGTTTTCAATTAACCCCAATTAACACGTTAGAACTACGATTCATATAATGAAATCCATTGTGTTTGATGACTTTGTTTTATTTAAAATAGTTTTTTGTTTGATTATAAAATAATTAAAATCAAGGTTGTCAATACCGTTCTGTTTTTTCTATTGGAACGGAACGTTTCGGTTTCAGAGCGTTTTGGCGTGCCGTTTCGAGGTTGTACTGTTCATATATATATATATATATATATATGAAAAAAAATTAAAATATTAATTTAACAAGTATAATTTAAATTCAAGATAAATTAACTTTCAATTATACAATACAAACACAAAGTCAAACAAACATAATCTCAAAATTAGAAACATCTCTAAGATTCCAAAATATTATGATAGTAAAATATTCTAAAATAAAAGAAATATTATGATTTTGAGCTGGAACGGTACCGAGACGTTCTGACCAGAATTTAGCAGGAATTTCCAGAATGGGGCCGGAATTAAAACCGAGACGAAAACGACACCATTTCGTCTCGATTTTTTTAATGGAACAAAACGTTCCGACCATTCCAGCTGGAACAGAACGGAATTAACAAGGGCACTCGTAAAAGTAAACACCAACCAAATATTAAGTTATTTATTTGAAGCTATCACAACCTTGTAGAAACTAATTTGAGACAAAGACCGCTTAAAAATTAATTAAATATTAAAGAATAAAATTATAAAATATATCCAATAAGAAAACATGTATAATTTTTTTTTAAAATATTTTTCTTAAAAACAACGCGTTTAAGAACATGTTGAAATATAAAAAACGAAACACCCCCGCATGACAAACCGTGTATAAAAGTATGCACCTTTGGAAATTTGGAATTGTTCTCTCTTTCTCGGAGATGACGTCAGATGTGGCATCAACTGACAGAAGCGGCGTTCTTTCTCTACTTGCTTGCGGAAGCGAATTTGCTCCTTGCTCTGGAGGCAAAGTTTTTATGTGGCAGTTACCAAAATGAATACGTAATTCTATTTTTATCTTGCATACCACGAACCATCCATGTTTTCTTCTTTATTTGCTACTGAATTTTAAAAATATTTTTTTAGTTTTTTAAATTATTTCTAAATAACGAAGTTAAAAATTCTTTTTAAAAAGTAAAAAACTATTATACTCTAAAAAAACAATCTCAGCAATACTCTTAAATATAATCTCATTTCGGAGTTTCAAAAATTAACCACCTGCTAGTGTTTGATATTGAATTTAAAATTTTTTTTTCAAAAAAAAACTTGATTTTTAAAAATATTTTTATATTATTATTTTTTTAAAATAAAAAATATTATATTATTTCAATTCACCCCTAACTGCCATGCTTGAAGAAGTCCCTGTTTCGTGTTCTGGTTTTGACTTTTCTCTTACATAAATATATAAAGTTTATAAACAGACGAGTGAACATAATACTAATAAAAATAAAGCAAAAATATCCAGGCAAGTCAATGAAGGGTCGACACGTTTGGTGACCTGAGAGATTATCTGTGTTCTCTTTGTTTGACAAGAACCTGAAAATCATTAAAAATTCGTAAGAAAAATCAAGCCACCTCCCCCCTACAATCAAGAATTTCAAGAACTTGAATACCCAGAAACCAATCAAGATCACATTTTTTTTCACTTGAAAATTTCAGAGCTTATCTTCTGTGACAGTACTTGCCCATGGTCTTTTTTTTTAGCAATTCTTGAAAACTATGCCAAAGCTCAAGAAGTTCATGCAGAATCTGCTGAAGCCTTTCAAGTTCATTTCAAGCAAAGGTAATTTAGAAATCCAGTTCATTCTCTTGGAGTAAGTTCTGAGATGCTACGTGTCTAATTCGTTTATGATCTTTGCGCTTCATTGTTTGATATGTGATCTGACTGCCCAGAGAGACTCGGAGAGGACATGGAGGATATTGCTGCACAGGAAAGGAAGCAGTTTTCATTCGATGCTTTGGTCTCTGCTACCAAAGATTTCCACCCAACTCACAAGCTTGGTGAAGGTGGATTTGGACCTGTATACAGGGTAATTAATTCTCTCTAATTGGGTGTTGCAGAGAACCCCAAATTCTGCCGGTCGTTTATGATCTTGTTGATTTTTTCTTTCAAGGATTGATGGGTTTCCCCCCCTTTTTTGGGTCCTCAACTAATTCATGCATACCATTGAGAACTGAGGGATATAGAACAGCATAACATGTGCATTAAGCTCTATCCTTAAAGATGTAAGCAACTTAATACTCCAACTGTATGAAACAAGTGTAAAGAAATGTCTGGGTAGTAATTTTAAAGTTCTAGTAATTTTAAGGAGTTACACGTTAATGAGGGATCATCACTCCGTAGTGGAGTTAATGAGAAAACATTTTTCATCTGATAACTTGTTTGAGGGGAAGGTCATATGTATATGTTGTAGCTGCCTGTTAGTAAGCCATGCTATTGCACTTCAGGATAATCAAATATTTCACTCAATCTTGTAGACACTCTGATCTTGAATTTCAATTTTGATGAGGGAAAAGCTCCTAGTTCTCGTTAGCAAAAAGAGTGAACCTTCTTCTAACTCTGGAATGTTTTAAATAGGGAAAGTTGAGTGATGGAAGAGAGATTGCAGTGAAGAAGTTGTCCCATAGCTCAAATCAGGGGAAGAAAGAATTCATGAATGAGGCCAAGCTATTATCACGTGTCCAGCACCGAAATGTTGTTAATTTGTTAGGATATTGTGCACATGGTGTGGAAAAGCTACTGGTTTACGAGTATGTTGCTAATGAGAGCCTTGACAAGCTCCTGTTCAGTAAGTACCGGTTAAAAGTCTATAATTCTAGGTTTCCTTTTCATGTTTTTGTCTCATTATTTTGCACTTGTTTTTAATAAGCTGAATGACGTTGAGTCAACTAGTACTAGCGTGTTTAAGTTTCAATTTAAACTCCTACAATTGCTCAGTGCCAATTTACGTTTCTGCAGAACTTACTTTAATGAACTTGGATTTTCTTTCTCAGATTGGGGTTACCAATGAGTTTTGGAACTTTTAAAGTTTAGTGGCTCTATATTTTCAAGTGATTTGTTTAGGCCTGTGATTTCTTTGTTCGATTAAAAGGGGATCATGCAGTAAGTGTTCATTTCTAAAGCAATTGATCTGTTCAGCAGCCTGGCTGCTTTATATTAATCTTAAAGCCATTTTTTCCCCAGAGAACCTGTGATGCAGAATTAGGGGAACATTCATGATCTAAATTTTGGTGCCAAGAAACCCAAAAATACAATATTTAGTCCTTCATGACTTGAATGTTAAAAATTAAAGTTATACTTTCAGCTGATCTTATTTGCTTTCTAATTCATTTATGATGTTCATTCCAACTTTTCTTTTCTTTTCTTTTGTTCATTTAGCTTCCAGTCATGATCTCTTGTTTCAGAATTAAATATTTGTTAGGCATAGATTATTTCCTTGCTCAGCACCTATTCCAACGTCGTGAACTCATTCCTGAAAACTGTTGTTGCCAGCGTAGTTTCATTAATAACTTGTGTCTGTCAGCTAGCTCACCTTGTGAGAGAGACAGTTCATGAGGTTTTGACTTTTCTTTATATAGTTTCTGTAGGGTTCCCCTTTGACCAGTTCTAGCCCACCTGTGCAGGATGAGTGAAATTCATCAATCATAGAAGAAGGTTGTCAACTTGCATTCTAATCACCAAGTTCCTAAACCGATACATGATAAATAAGGACAACATGATATTCATGAAATTAAATTGGAACACGATAATCAACAATGGAAAGAGAGAGAAAACATGAAAGTCCTCTACTTGGTTTTTCATTAACATTGCAGTCTTCCAAACAAAAAAGTCATTGTGATCACCATGCAGAATCTGATAAAAGACAACTGCTTGATTGGAATCGGAGATATGATATACTAATTGGCATTGCACGGGGTTTGCTTTACCTTCATGAGGATTCACACAATTGCATCATCCACCGTGACATCAAGGCAAGCAATATCTTACTGGACGATAAATGGATTCCTAAAATTGCTGATTTTGGCATGGCCCGTCTCTTCCCTGAAGATGAAACACATGTCAAGACCCGTGTTGCTGGTACCAAGTATGTTTTCAAATTCCAACCACCATAATATAGGCCATATTTTTATGACTGTACAGAGTCCAAGTGCCTATGATAAAACTTGTGAATGATATTACATTATGCTTATGATTGGTGACAGTGGGTATATGGCTCCAGAGTATGTCATGCATGGACGTTTATCGGTGAAGGCAGACATATTTAGCTTCGGGGTTTTGGTTCTGGAGCTGATCAGTGGCCAGAGAAATTCAACATTCAGTCAACGGCACGGTGAAGCACAGAACCTACTTGATTGGGTAAGGACATGATTCATCATCTAACCAATTAATGTCATGGTGCTTTATGGTGCTGTAGGTTTCGCATTTACTTGTGTTCATCAATTTTAATAATGCTTTCGGTTTGTGACTCCAATCATCTCTTTTGCCGTTGTAGGTTTCGCATTTACTTGTGTTTATCAATTTTAATAATGCTTTCGGTTTGAGACTCCAATCATCTCTTGGTTTTAAGCTTTGGTTTGCTGTTGGTGCAGGCATACAAGCTTCACAAGAAAAATAGGAGTTTGGAGATTATGGACCCAACACTAGCATCCTCAGCAGCCGCTGAACGAGTAAAAACTTGTATTCACATAGGGCTGCTATGCACACAAGGTGACCCGCAGTCACGGCCAGATATGCGACGTAATTGTTGTCCTGTTGTCGAAGAAAGCTGTCAGTCTAGAAGAACCAACCAGACCTGGAATTTCTGGTTCTAGATATAGATCTCGTAGACCAGCAGAAATGTCTTCCTCTACTAGAACATCCGATACTGCTAGAACATTTGGTGAATCTGATTCCCGTACATTTGATTCAAGTTCAAATTCTAATACTGCCACTGGATCTACCTCAGCTCAGATAACCCCTAGATCATTTGATCCTCGTGGCAAACGTCCAATTGAAAGCTAAGCAAATTAAAATATGATTCTTTAAATTCTTTTTGTAACATAGGTGCATGAAATTCAGTCTTCTGGTGTGTAAATATTAACGGAGAATTAGTGGTTAAATAGAAGCAATTGTGGAACCTCAGTTCTCCTTGTTACTTTATTAGACAGGGAAAACGGGCACTCACAGAATGGTCATGAGCCGGCCTATCTTCTTCTGCTCTCTTTTTTACAAGAAATGTGTCACAAGGTAGGAGGAACATGAGGATTTGAGTGGCTCGAGCCAAGAGTGGAAGCAGAAAAGATTAAGGGAGTTGCTGTGAACGTCTCTGTGGAATGTTGTTTTGGCAATAAGAAGATGGTCTTTTGTTGAAACAAAAGGACGGTGGCATGGCGTGGAAGTTTTGGGGCTCTCGAGCCGTCCACAAGCACACTTGCTCAGGAAACCGACCAAACGAGCAGGGGGGTTCCGTGCATCTTCCGAGGGGAAAAACAGAATGGGCATAAGAAATATATCACCACACTCTCCGTCTGGTTATCAAATGCCCGTTTGAGAGATAGTTGCGGTTGTTTTTTAAAGTATTTTTTGTTTAAAAATACATTAAAATTATATATTTTTTTATTTTTTAAAAATTATTTTTGACATTAACACATCAAAATGATCTAAAAACACCAAATTTTATTAATTTAAACTTAAAAATAAAAATAAAAAATTTTTATTTTTTTTCAAAAGCGCTTTTGAAAAGCCATCTCAAACACCCAACTTGATCCTGACCATCAAATTGCTCTTTCGCTCGTTCTACACGTGTTTAGGTAGAGTGTGGTTGAAGTTGTTTTTCAAAGTAATTTTTATTCAGAAAAATATTAAAATAATGTTTTTTTTTAAAAAAAAATCATTGTTGACATTAATACATCAAATATTTTTAAAAACAATTTCAACCACACTTTACCTAAACATGTGTAGAACGAGCGAAAGAGCAATTTAAAATAAAAAATAATATTCAATACCAAAAAAACTGAATTTAAAATAAAAAATAAAATGCAATTTTTTAAAAAATAATTTTGAAGCACATCTACAAAGAGTCATTTTTGCGCCGACAAAAAGTTGAATCCCCGATCATGATAGTTATAGGAAGAATTTACTGGAACAGAACATTCCGTTCTGTCGTTTTCTTGCTCACCTCAGCAAAAACAAACAACCAATGGCATCTCAGATAGCTTTTGCGCTCCTCTCTTTTTTCAGCTGTAGGGCGCGTGCTTTGAAGCTGGTGTTTTTCAAACAAACACAGCGGAGATACCCCCGCTGGAAATTTATTTTTGAAAAAAGTACGGAAATTTTTCTATTTTTTAAATTTTATTTTTAATATCAACTCATTAAAACTATAAAAAAATGAGAAATTAAAAACAACAATTCAATCACAGTACCACACAAGAAAAACCATGATTAAAAACTGCGGTATTTAAATAAATCACAACTCTCAAATGCAACATTTAAAAAAGAGACAAGAACTCATGTATTTTATTTATAAAAAAAACTCGTTTCCATAAATTGCAGTGCTGTAGTTTTATTGATTTTTGTGTAGTTTTCCATAAATAAAAGGTATATAAATTTGGTTTTTCTTACAGAATTCTAACCACTGTTATATTTCTTAAGATAAAGTTTTATTGATGAATGGATACATGAGATCACAAAAAAAAATAATATTATGTCCATTTTTAAAAATAAAATATTAACTATGATGATAAAAATAAAAATAATAATGATGGTTTTTCAATTGCACTATAAAATGGTTTCAAATCAAGCAAAAAAATAAAACAAATCAATCAAAATAATTTGTTGTTGCCTGGGCCATATAGTCCACACGACAACAATTGTTGCTGTCCTCTGGGCCACATGGCCAATAGTCTGGTCCGTGTCCAAATGGCAGAGCCCATTTCACTTGAGCCCAAACGATAACATACATGTTGCTTTTGTCTGGACCCTGACCCAAACGGCATCACTGCACATGAAAAGTTTATGACCACGCTCAAATGCACATTTTCCTTCTTTTTTTATGGAATTATATATTATATTTTTGAGTTTCAACGAGTCAAAATGTGACACTACGGACCATCCATTCCCACAGTATTATTTTAGGATAAATAACATGTTTTCTGACATGCTCTTGAAAAATGCAAACTTTTTTATGCAAGCACCCTGTTTTTAGTCAATTGTTGACTATACAAACACAATTTTCTTTTCATGAAACTTAAATATCAAACACTAAAACCAGCGATAAATACTAATATTTCCACCAATTAATCGCAATATCAGTTTTTATGTTCAAGTAAACCAACATGACCTGATTTATAAAAATCTTGGTTCTTCTGGTAAGATTCAATTTTTTCCTACTTTGATTTTTCTCCTGCTATTACTGGCTAAGCAATGGGGAGTTTGTCATGCTGCAAGAAAGATTTATTTTTCAACAAATTTCAAGTTCAGATTGAAAGTCGATTCTGAAAACATTTCAAGTCAAAATTTAAAGTCCATCTCATATTTCTTGACTTAGTCCCGTACATTGTAAAACTTCCAGTTTTTATGTGTTTTTTTTTAAATAGTGAGATAAAATTTGAGTTTTTTTTATTTTATAAAAAATAAAAAATATACTCATAAATATAATATCAACATTAAATTATGGATTTTAACATTTTAATTACTTTTACTTTGTGAAAAATAAAATAAAATAATATTAAAAAGCAAGATCACTAAAGCCAGGGAGAAAGAACATTAGCACAATTTGTTTACCACGAACAATTGAAAGGATGAAAGGGACCCACCAATCCATATGAAAAATAGAAGTATCTATCCAACTCTATCAACGGAGCATCTGCCCTGATTTGTACGATCAACAATGATCTTTGAATTTGAGCAGCGAGACCACGCTGATCCTTGATGGTGTAGGAAGCCAGTCATTGATGCAAAGTCAATACCAAGCTCAACCAATATTCGATCTCTTACAGATTCTCACGTACGGCTCAGATGCAGAGAATCACCTACCTTCCGGTCCTAAAGCGGGCCCCACTTCCCGCACTTGGATGCCGGATCTGGGTCCTAAAATACCAATAATCAGACAAGCTTATTATCACGTGGGCTTCATTTAGTGTCGCATTTTCAGTGGCTCCAATAAATAACTTTCCCAGCGACTTCCACCTCCATTTTCTATCACCAGTAACAATGCAACACGTTCTTAACTCCCACGCTATACATCTCAGGCAATAAGTTGTACAAACACAAAAAAAATAAAAGAAACAGGGACAACACCGTAAATTCAAATATGACAAATTTGCGAGCTCCAGACTAGTCCCCCACCACGTCATCAATCCGAGTCCTTCCCTTTTAAGCAAACCATACCCGGCCGATCAAAACCCCAAAACACAATCCCCAACCGTCAGATCCTTCCTCAACGCACAGCCTTCCAACCCTTCGCTAACAAAACCCCTCCCTTTTAAATCCTCGCCCTTTACCCTTCTCCCCACACCACACCAAACACACACAGATCCATCCATTTCCTTCTCCTTAAGAAAACGGATGTCACTTTCCATGGCTACCACCACTGAAGATTCTAATAACCACCAACCTCCTCCTCCAGCGCTAGCTCCACCTCCTCCTCCAGCGCTAGCTCCGCCCCAACAGCAGCCACAGCAACAATCCTCCACTCTCCCTCAGTATCCGGAGGTGACATTTCATTACAAGACAATCGATGTTTATTCTTGTTTTAGTTTTTCGACTTCTGACTACTTTATGATGTACTGTTTCTCTTCTTCCTGGTTTTAGATGATTATGGCTGCTATCGAGGCATTGGACGAGAAAGAAGGGTCAAACAAGACATCAATTTCGAAACAAATTGAGTCAACACACCCCGATCTGCCTCCTGCACACGGCACACTGCTTTCTCACCATTTGAACAAAATGAAGGAGAGTGGTCAGCTAGTCTTGGTCAAGAACAACTACATGAAGCCTGACCCTAACGCTCCTCCAAAGAGAGGTAGAGGTCGCCCTCCCAAGCCTAAGCTTTCAACCCAACCTGGAAGTGTTGCTGGACCTCCCAGGCCACGTGGCCGCCCTCCCAAACCGAGGGATCCTTTCGCACCCGTGGCTTCCCCTAAAAAGAAAAGTCCTGGAAGTGGGAGGCCACGTGGTCGTCCACCAAAGAACGCTAACAGGCCGGTTTCCGCTGCGAGTTCCGGTGCTGTTCCGCCCAGCGGTGTGCCGAGAGGGAGGGGAAGGCCGCCTAAGGTGAAGCCGGCCGTGGCCCCCGTCGCTGGTTGAGTGGAAACAAAGGAGCAGAGAGAGATAGAAATTAGTTTATTCACTCTTTTCGGGGTTTTTTTTTCTTTCAAGTTTCTCTCGTCTAGGTAGACAAGAGAACAACTAATTGATGTTGTAGCTTTAGTTTAGCTCTATTTGTTTTTCCCTGGGGTTTGAGTTTAAATTAAAACGGGGTGAGCGTTATTGTAATGTTTAGCTTGGAGGGGAGGGGGAGGGTTGGATTACGTGACTCCTGTAATTTTAATTTAATTTGCCTTGTAAATTTGATCAGCGGCGGTGTATTTGTCCCCTTTGTTAATCGTTGTCTCTTTCTCTCTACAGAACGAAAAGGAAAAAAGGAGACTTGATTCTGCAATCTTTTTCACGCTTGCTTTTGTTTATATTTTTGGTGTTCATGGTACATTTGTATTTAATTTCTTAGAAAATAAGATGGTGTTTCTCATTGTGTTTTTGTTTCTATTTCCTGTTTTAAATTAAAGTTTTTATTTTATTTTAATATGTTACTGTTAAAAATAATTTTTAAAAAATATTATTTTAATATATTTTTAAATGTTATCTTTGTTTTTAGGTAGCACATTTTGAAAGTGTTAGGTGGAACTATCTTTTAATGCTTGCCATTTGAGTAGGCTTTTTAACCTTTTTCTAAGAAAATAAATTGCGTGGAAGCTTTACAGCCTTCATGTTTTGTTGAAGCATATGACCATCATGTTACTTTTTGGATGGCAGGCTTGAATGAATGCTTTGTACAATTTTTCTTCTTTAGAGTAATTGGAAGTTTGAAAAACTAGGCGGGCTTTGACGAGTTTTGAAATTTCATTGCGAGGTCGGGTCTCTGCTCCTGAGTCGTAGCAGAGGCCATGATAAATGAGCCTCGAGATTCCCTTTTTCATTTCTGGGGCAGCCAGCAGTGTGATGTATGCTCGCATGTTTTTTACCAGGCTCCATTTGGGTCGGAGCCTAAGCTAGCCTGGCCTTTTAACAGGTTCAGGCATCATTTCCATCCTGTTTTTTATTGCTCATAATTTAATTTGAAATATGTAATTCAATGTTTTTTTTATTAATATGTCGAAGTTAGCTTTTGTGTATCTGACTAATTTCATAAATTCTGAAATTAAAAACAATCTAAACTTTCAATAATTATTATATTATAATTTAAGATCACAAGGAAAAATAAACTTTAAATGATTATGTAATTTAATATTATTGGTATGATGTGGTGTGGTCCCCCACAGAAATAGGTCATTATTTTTTTTTAAAAAATAACATGTTAAAATATTTTTTTATAAACATATTAAAATTATTAATAATCACTAAAAATATTATAATTTAATTTATTTTTAAGTAAAACATGTATTTCCAAAAGAATTCAAAAACACAACCAAGTTAGTGGATTATTCCGGATTGAAACAATTTTAAATTTATTTTATTTTATTTTTATTTAATATTTAATTTATTGTGAATTGATCTTTATATTTTATTTAGGTCATGAAAGTCAGTGAGTTATCCCGGGTTGTCACAATTTATTTTTTTATTGTATTTCTTTATCCATAAACATTGATTTGTTTTATAGTTAAACTTTATTTTTAATGATTTTACACCAATATCATGACCTTATTGTAAATATTACACATTAACATGAATTTATTTATATTGGTTCTTGATCTTGTTGATTTTTTTATGTTGATAATTTTTTCATCAATTTATTTTTTTATCATCACGCTTTTTTATTTAAATCAACTAAATTTATTAAATTCAGTCATGGCGTAATTCTTTTAAATTTTTTAGATGCTTACATTATCTTAAGAATTTAAAAACCAAATAACTCAATTGACGTAATTCTTAGCATTTTTTTATAAGGTTGAAAACAAACTGGGCGGTTCGCAGCTTTGCCCCTTCAGTATTGTTCTGAAACTCAAATGACAATTATAGAAAAACGAGGGAATCGTTCTTTTGCTTCACTGTCACTCTCGGAAAGGTTACCAGTCACCACTCCACCGCCAACCACCGAGCCAGCTGAATCACAAAGGACATGGTTTCCAACTTGGAAGGTTACGTGGGAGGTTCAAATTGTCCATCCACATCGAATAATCCTCGTCATGCACCCTTCCATTCTCTCAACTCTTCTTTTAAGTACCAGAATTTTGTAGTGCTGAAGCTTTCTGTCTACGTTTTGCTTTCTTCTTCTTATTCTCTCTGAACAAAAAAAAAGAAAAAAAAATGGCGCTCTTCAATGTTTCACCAGTGGAGACTACGCCTTTCGATGGCCAGAAACCTGGAACTTCTGGCCTCCGCAAGAAGGTTCGGTTCTTTTTTCTTATTCCTTTTCAGTTATTCTCAATCTGCAATCAGATCTGTCGCATTTCTTTTTCGAGTCTTTTCTTTGATTTTCGCGATTATATTTATTGTATTTGAATTGAATATTTGTGAATCCGATCTCTGTTTGTTGACCTGTTTTTTTTTGTTTGTTCTTATTCGATTGAATTATCTTTTTTGTCGAAGTTCTCCCGGGCGTTTGTTGCCGTTGTTACAGCTTACAAGTGCTTTTTTCCTCTCTTTTTTCGGGTTCTTTTCAGGTGAAGGTGTTCAAGCAACCTAATTATCTGGAGAATTTTGTCCAATCAACCTTCAATGCACTTACTCCACAAAAAGTTAGAGGTGAAGTTTGATCTGTCAGTTATGCGAAAGAATGGCTTGCATTTTGAAACTTGATCTGTCATTAAAAACTCCTGCGCCTTGAATTTGGGATATATAAAACAAATTTTTAATTGGCAGAACAAAATGGTCTGGTCTTGCTTGAGCGGTGTTGGTTACTTCCTCTTGGTCCTGTATTTCATTTTTCAGCAGGGGTGTAAATTGTTCCATTACTTGTTGAAGAAGTTTGTGCTTTTGATGACCATATCGCAGTGATGATGTGATCTGATAACGATCAGAAGATGTAGTTTAAAACTTTAACAAATTCAACAAGGTTCAGTTTTGAATATTGATTTAAGTGATTTTTTTTTTGACTCAAAGGAAAGTAATAAATATGTTTGGCTAGAACTAACTTGGGCTTAACAAGTTGTTACAAAAGTGAGTCAACTTTTATTTAATGTTAAAATTTGTAACCTGATGATTCTAACCTACAATACCTTCCTTCTTCAGAAAAGTTGCCCCGACTCATTTCTTGTCAAATACACTTCTAACTTGTCTCGTTTTTGTCTAAGTGATTTTTGATAAGTAACTTAATTTCTGAACCATGATTCGAAATCAAAGTTACTTCTTACTAGTCATGCGAAACGGACTCGGATTTTTGACCAATTACATGTCCGTGCATGAGATGTGAAATATGAAGTTCCGCTTTTAATTAAAAGTTTGTCAAGGTCACTGAATTATCCGTTGTTGTTCTTTTGCAAGCATTCCCTACAGTCAGACATTTCATCACCACAGTGTCTGTCTAATGCAAAACTGTTGTGCGTGTCCTGTTCGACAACATAATTTATGTCTGATATTTTGTTTTTGATCCCTTTTCTTTACCATTATAAGCAGGTGCCACACTTGTTGTTTCTGGTGATGGTCGCTATTTCTCAAAGGATGCCATTCAGGTACTGTATGTAATATGTGCTGCAGTTATAATGCTACCAGATAATGATATTTTCTTTGGCTGAACTATTGCTACCACGCTGTTAGATCTATTTCCAGTTTTGAAGAGCTTATGTTTTTGATATCCAGCTCGATTAAGTATATGTGCACGTGCATTGCATGCATGTCTCTCTGTGCGTGCTCGTCTAGCCATGCAGTCACATTACATTGCAGACAGTTTTGTTTGAAGTTTGGAATATATCTATAATCGGGCTGTAGATGGATAGACAGGTCTCTAAGATTCACCATCAAGTTTTGTTGATTTTGATGGATTGATTTCATGTATTCTGTACATTTTGCTCTGAATAAATACCTTTTTCTTAAGCTCTTTATGAGCAAAAGAATCTAATAGCTTGCCCACACTTTATATGAAAACGTTTCTGATCATCACTGTTACCCTTGAAGCATTTGAGCTACAAATTCAATCCTCTGTCATTAGATTGAGTCTGCAGTCATCTTTCAATTAATACTGGGCTAGAGATCACCGGAGTAGAGTGAGGTGTTTAAACTCTCAGCTGAAGTTTACACTTGATGTTCTTCCATTTCTACTCCTCCCTAACAAAAATGTTCCAACCAAAAAGGGTGGTATACTGAATGTATCAACATCTGACTTTTTGTTTTGTGTGAACCATGAAAACAACTTCGTTATTGAACATGGCTACAAACTCTCTGAATCACTTGTCCTAAAATTTAAACCTACTTTGTGTAGTATAAGCTCTAAAATATGTTTTTTCATGGGTATTATACGAGTTTGAAGTAAGCTGAATGTTAGCATCTCCCTAACCTCTGACAGCTGTGCTGTATTGCATGCTTGATTGCAAGTTCTTTGTTGACTACTGGTTTTGAGCATGGCTATGTGTTCCTGCCCACAGCAGACTGTTCAATATTGAGCTGCATCCAAGTCTATGCAGTCATCTTTTTTTATTGTTTGTGACTGTTAATAGTTTTCATGTTCTGTGCAATCAAAACCTCAATGGAAAAGCAATATCTGATCCAAATTTATATCATTTGATTGGCAGATAATTATTAAGATGGCAGCTGGAAATGGAGTAAGACGTGTCTGGGTTGGTCAGAATGGACTGCTTTCAACTCCTGCTGTGTCTGCTGTAATACGTGAAAGAGTTGGGGTAGATGTAAGTTCTCGACTTGTCTCTGTAAGCTGGACTCATTCCTTCAATAATAATAATGGTATAGTCTTATGCATAACGAGTCCTTTACTCCTGAGCATGAATATCAGGGATCCAGGGCAACAGGAGCATTTATATTGACAGCAAGTCACAACCCAGGTGGTCCAAATGAGGTAACAAGAAACTGTTTTCTTTTTGGTCTGGGATTGTGGTTCATAGTGACAATTACTGCTCCTCTATCTTTACTATGTTTTGGATGAAAGGATATGGGATATGATGCCTCCTCAAGGTGGAAAACAGAAAGAGAATGTTGATATGTATTAATGATCATTTATTATCGTGCCATAACTAATAAAATGGTCAGGATTTTGTTGTTAGTTTTTTTTTTCCTTTTGACAAAAGAGAATGCATTAATCCTGAAAGAAGTGGAAGTACAATCAGCTTCCAATCTAGGAAGCTTTACAGAAACAAATTAAAAACTAAAGCGCCCTAATCTTGCCAAATATCAGCTGATGATGCATGTTAAAATCATTTGGAGCATCGCAGCTCAAGAGAATCTACTCTTATCTCATAACAAATGGCTGAGAGTTATTTTATTTTGTGAAAATAAGAAATCCCGCTGGCATGTTATCTAAATTATGTTTCTTTTTCTGTCCCTTTGCAGGATTTTGGGATCAAATATAACATGGAAAATGGTGGACCTGCTCCTGAGGGAATAACAGATCAGATTTATGAGAACACGAAAACAATAAAGGAGTACTTAACTGCAGATCTTCCTGATGTATACCCTTCACCTCGTCACCTCATGTGTCATTTTCCTTGTAGACTCGTAGTATTTCTATCAAACTGCTACCATGGGTTTCATTAACTCTGTATGTCATGATTTGTCAATTACATCCAGGTCGATATTACAGCAATTGGTGTAACCAGCTTTAGTGGGCATGATGGACAGTTTTGATGTTGAGGTTTTTGACTCGGCTAGCGATTATGTCAAATTGATGAAGTAAGCTCTTTCCTATCTAAACTGCTAGTTTTCTGTAGTTGTGTTTTTATACGGTGTCCTCACTGAATATGATTAATGGTGCTATTTATTTATATATAAGCGATCACATGCATACCTGTAAGCAAACTTTATAAGCTTTTTAATGTCTTCCCCGTTCTTTTCGTCTGAGTTATGCACGGTTATTTAGCTTACTGAATTCTCCAAACATGATGCTTGTTGGCATTGATATATGATGCAGAAGGATATAATAAAATTTGAGATACTCCTTGCGCGCCCATTAGGAATTTTCTGGCTCATTTATAGTATGTAGAAAAAGTGAAATGATATGATTTTTTTCAATCTTCGAAGTGTGATTTTTATATCATTGTCAAAATTGCCTCAGCCCCTTTGTTCTTTGAAGTCAGGCTTCAAGAATTTGCACCATGTCTTCTCTGGCATGCTACGCATGATAAGTAGAGTGGTTATTTTTTTCATGGTAGTGTTGTGTTAATTTTTGCTTGATGGTCTTTACTGAAAAAAATAAAGTATGAGTGAAGGATTTATTGCTGTATCTATGCACTTAAAAACAAAATAAAAGGGAAAAAAAGAAACCATGATGACCTTTTTTGTTAACTTGATTGAAATTTGTACGATTACATAAATTTATTTTTGATAGAATTAAGGAGTCATGCACATCGTGAAATATTCTTCTCAAAAGTCTATGGGTTTTGACACAATACATGTCACCGATAATTTACAAGGCAATCAGTTCCTGTATATGCTGTAGAATCTTATGTTTATGATGTTATCTTGCTCTGCAGGATGGACACTGCAAAACTTTTTTGCCATTGTATTTGTATGAATGACAGGCTGTTTGATGATCATGTGATCTTTATTATTCACTGTAATTGATCATGTTATCTTCTTTTTCAAAATATTGAATGCTTCCTTTAACAATTGACTAGGTCAATTTTTGACTTTGAGTCCATCCAGAAGCTCCTCACCTCTCCAAAATTCACTTTCTGGTATCTAGATGGTCTTGTTTGCATCATTTGTAAATTTATGTTTCTCATATATGCCATGTCAACTCGATGATTGCTTTCCTTGGGTCATCATGTTAAAGCTATGATGCGCTACATGGAGTTGCTGGGGCTTATGCAAAACGCATTTTTGTGGAGGAGCTTGGAGCACAAGAGAGCTCCTTATTGAACTGTGTACCCAAGGTGTTGCTAAGTTTGTGATACTATACGTGATAAATGATTAATAAGATCTCTTTCTCATCGTGAGTGCTTATTATTTATTTGAATTTTTATGCTTTTGCTTGGCCAATGCAAACAGGAGGACTTTGGAGGAGGGCATCCGGATCCCAATCTCACATATGCAAAGGAATTGGTTTCTCGCATGGGATTGGGTAAATCTAACTCTGAAGTTGAACCACCAGAATTTGGTGCTGCTGCTGATGGTGATGCAGATCGCAATATGATCCTTGGTAAAAGGTATTGCTAACCTTTTTTTTTTGGTTAGAAAAGTTACTTTCACACCAAAATATTTCATTTACAACTCTTGATACTTTTGCAGGTTCTTTGTTACTCCATCAGATTCTGTTTCCATCATTGCTGCAAATGCAGTGGAGGCCATACCATATTTCTCTGCAGGTCTAAAAGGAGTTGCTAGGTTCTATACATTTCTCTGTTTACCTTCTTTATTTTTTGTGAATGCACTGTATTTACTTGGTCACTGTTAGACTAGTAAATCTTAATGGATGCAATGTACAACATGCCCCTTAACAACTAATATTTTATATGCAGAGCAAAACGTGGCATGCTTGACATAATATTCTCAATCACACTAGATTATTATCATCTTTAGAGTGGAAAATCTTCTAGAAATTTTACATGCAAAACCATAGCTAGTAATTGACATTGATATATTAATATTTTAAGACATCGAAGCTTGTTTATTCCATGTAACTACCATTGCAAAAGTTGTCAAAGAACAAGATGGAGTCCAAAAGAAGATAAGGATGAAGAGTAGAAAGAATAGGATGATAAGCAACATATAGATTAAGGGTTGTATTAGTAGCCTATTTTATTAGCTGTATAAATGATGAAGGCTGTTGTTTCATTGAAATAAACTTCCTTTTAAGCTGCATTATTGAGAATCATTCAAGGTAATTACTATGAAAAGGAACACTAAATTATATGTATCTGTTTTTTCTTCTTTGTTTTCCGAGCTCATATGTGCACATGTCATGTGCTGTGTAATGTTTTTCTTGTTTTGGGTATATGACAACTGGCTTAAAGTGCTTCAGTTATATCTCATGTTTGCTTCCGTTATTCCATATCAATGAAAACTTAAGGATTCAGCAAACTTCTTGATAATATCTTGATACCATAGGTCTTTTGTCAGATTTGATGCCTGCCTTTTATGCAGAAGTTTTTGTATAATGTTTCTGTATTTGCTGTTTCTAGGAGCATGCCAACTTCATCTGGCCTTGACGTTGTGGCAAAAAATCTGAACTTAAAGTTTTTTGAGGTACGCCATGTCATGATTAATATTTTATATGGGTCCTCCTATGCGACTGTATTGCCATATAATTTGGTTATTCACTGTTCAAATGCCAGGTCCCAACTGGATGGAAATTTTTTGGTAATTTGATGGATGCTGGTTTATGTTCAATCTGTGGGGAAGAGAGTTTTGGAACTGGTTAGTGTTTTGGTGTTTCTGAATGTTCAGTAAATCATCTTGTATTTGGAATTCTTATTAACTTGTGGCTGTTTTGTTGTCATGGCATCCACAAACAGGGTCAGACCATATACGTGAGAAGGATGGAATTTGGGCAGTTCTGGCTTGGCTATCCATACTGGCGTACAAGAATAAAGAAAATCTTGGTGGTGGAGAACTTGTAACAGTTGAAGATATAGTTCGCAACCATTGGGCTACCTATGGTCGTCACTACTATACTCGATATGACTATGAGGTACTATGTTCTCTTGATGCTTCATCCTATCTCTAGAAACAGATCTCAGACTGCCATGTAACTGGTACATTGTTCTTGAAGAATGTTGATGCAGGTGCAGCAAAGGAACTAATGGCATACTTGGTCAGGCTGCAATCTTCCATTTCCGAAGTTAATGAGTATGTCTGTTTATATTTAAATCACGTTTATTAAACTAGCATTTCCATCGATCCTTTTAAGTGATGGGATGCAACTCCTCTATTTAGTGCCTTTTAAACTTATTTTAAGGTACCAACTAAAGCACTTTCCAACTTGTATTTTTAAGTCCTAAAATTCCAACTTTTTTTTTCTTCAAGATATGGAATGATATCTCTTTACATATTATATTGAGTTGCTGTTAGCTGTGTGAAGCCCTGGGCTTAAACTTATTGAATGCGGGTGAAACTTGTAGAGATGATGCAGGGTTGGAGCTAGAGCTTAACCCGGGTTTTCTGTTTCGTAGGGTGGTGGGGGGATTATGGCCCCATCAAAGCACACGAGTGTTGCCTCTGCAGAGATGAACCAATGGAGGGTTACCGGTTCCACTGTGACAGTTATCTAGAGTTTATATCTGTCTCAACCTGAAGAAAATATAAATTTGATAATAAGGAGTAGACTTGTTGGACTAGAAACTTTGCAACTAAAAGTGGAGCTAAAATCGAGGTCTCTGACATAAGAGCTGGAGTAGACTGCCTTTGACCTGGATTTGATGATTTTCTTAAACATTAGCACTCAATTTGAATCACTCTATTGCGCCCACTTAATCACTAAATTTGATTTAGTCAGTTTTTCCTTTATAATTTTTCTTTTTATTAATCTATAGTGATTCCACGAGAAGGAAAAAAGAGCCTAATATCATTTAATTAATGGCCTGAAGTTTTTTCTAAACAGCTTGATTTTAAGAAATGATACAAACCAAAAGGAATAATGATTAATTTATTAATCATCCATATTCTCTGTTTTAATCAAATAATTGAGGAAGCTGTGCTGTTTATCCATACAGGATTGTCAGTGGGATACGATCAGATGTGTCAAAGGTTGTTCATGCTGATGAGTTTGAATACAAAGATCCTATTGATGGTTCTATTTCAAAACACCAGGGCATTCGATACTTGTTCGAGGATGGCTCAAGACTGGTAAGATTATTCTCCTGTTTGCAAAAGCTTTCAGCTTGAGTAAGGTCTTTGGAATGGGACTGAACTACTATGACAGTGTTTATCCTCGGCAGTTTGCATTGCAAATGCTTGCTTTTTCGTTGATGTACCTCTTAATGAATTAATAATTTTTGTGAAGCTCAGACATCGATTTCAGTTTATTTTTTTGTTTGAATAACCTGAATTATTTAATCGTTACATATTATTCTTGTTTGAAGTAAAGAATTTACTGATCATCCTCTCCATGAACATGGGTGCAGATTTTCCGCCTCTCGGGAACTGGTTCAGAAGGTGCAACCATCAGACTCTACATTGAACAATACGAGAAAGATCCATCAAAAACTGGAAGAGATTCTCAAGATGCACTAGCTCCTCTTGTATTATCCCATATCTCATCTGTTGTTTATTGTCCATCATCCATCTCATCAGTTATCGCTGCTGATTTTTATGAGCCTCTTTTGCAGGTGGCAGTTGCTCTTGGTCTTTCGAAGATGCAGGAATTCACTGGCCCGATCTGCACCAACTGTCATTACATAGATTTTCACTGCTATGCGCAGCAGTGGGGACTGATCGCCTTCAACCTGGAAAGTCCTTGATAAGCTGATATGATTAAACTTATAATAACCCCAGTTATGTATACCACATTTGCTTTACCTGTTTCTGCCTCACAGAAGGCAAAATTTTGACGCTCAAAATAAGCAGCCAACTCTTCTCGTGTTATGCGGAAGCTGGCTGCCATTGATGTGTTGCCCTGCTGTCTTGGAGCTTGGAAGCATGAAGGATGCCTGCTGATGTCTTGAACTGCAGTTTTCAGCACGAGTATCAGATTGCATCACGTTCAGGTTTGAATCAAGCTCGAATAAGCATTTTAATAATGGAGACTGATCATTTAAAAAATAATGATATTACAAACTTATTAATTATTATCTCTGATAAAGATCAGTACATTGTTACTTGTCAACACGGTAAAAATCTCATTAGCAGGAGGTGGTACATATCCACACACTGCCCCCCGTATAATTCTGCTATCACCGCACTTCAATATTTCTTAATCGATGCCTGTTTATCTACTGTTGACATAGGTTCAATCTGCATGTTGGGACAGTATAGTTATGTCTGATACATCCAAGTTTATATTGGATGATGGAATTTTATAACCCCCGATTTACTTTGCTTTAAATTGTAGGGTTTTTCATCTGACTTTGCTTGCTTTGGCATCTACATTAACACCTCGCTATAAGTGACTTGTGCCTTCACGGATAAGAATTATGAATTATATTATTATTAGTCCCTTTCTCAACTATTTAATCCACTGTTTGACATTAAATTTTAAAAACGTTTTTGAAAAAATTATTATTATTTTTTACTTTAAATTAAATATTTTTAGTATTTTAGATCATTTTCTTGTATTGATATCAAAAATAATTTTTAAAAAATAAAAAATATTATTTAATACATTTCTAAATAAAAATTACTTTCAAAACCAACATTAAACAAACTCTAAAACAGTCACGAAGCAATCAATGTTCATCTAAGAGATCCGCTTCCAATCTCATTGGACATGCGCCATGCTGAACTTTTTAAAAACCAACATGTTTGTGATTCCATGATCATCAGCCCACATCCTTCGCCAGCTAGTCTTGAAAGTCTACATCGATTGATATAATCAAAATATTTTTCAGTTAGATTAATTGATTGTGACAAAATGGTTGGATTTCATATGAATTAATTAGTTTGTTCAACAAAATTTATTAATTACTTGATGAATACATTTCATATAGATTACCATGTAGTATGTAATCACAAGTACAGTATTTTATGAATATTTTGGGGGGTTTTCATTGACGAAATGTATATATAAACATATCTAATTAAGTACTCAAGAATATCAGTTAAATTGGGTAACAAGGAGCGCAGCACGTGGGGAGATTATTTTTTTCACAGGCATGCTTATTTAATTTGATTTTTTAAAATAATCCTATAAATTAACGATAAATTATTATCACTTACGAGAGAATATTGGAGAGCTAATCTCAATAAATATATAAATAAAAGAGACTAGCGCATAAAGTCTAGAATGGATGTCTCATTTAAAATTTTTTTAGATAAAACTCAAACTCAATTATCGAATTTGAAAAGGAGAAAACCATTAACAGAAGTTTAATCAAACTCCTTTAGATAAAGAAGTACATGGTGACATCAAGTCATAAGGGTACTTGGCAAATATTACTCTTGAAACCTAACATTGAGCACCCAATATACCATATAAAAAAACTTGTTAATTTTTTTGAAGCACTAATTAATTCGTGCATGAGTAATAGTCGATCAGTTAAAGATTCAAGAGAAAAGGGATCACTAGATAAAAGATATAATGACAGGAAATAGAACGGTATCAGGGCTAGGGCTATCTTGAACGTATCCTTGACCTGTGATATCACATATCCATAAATATAAAAGAAAAACCAACACATAAACTATACCACTAGATATGGCCCCCTCTTGAGGTCACTGTTCAATCACAATTGACAAACACCCTCCTCTACTTTTTCCACTCTTATAAACCGGAATCAAAGGGCACTCCGGCAGCCGAAATCCAGGAATTCCCGGCCAAGAAGTTCTCAACAGTGAACTTTCCGGCCTCCTTTGGGCTTGTGATCGTGTGATATCCAGGCCACTTAACCCTCCCTTTGGTGCTTGCTCCGCTCCCAGTACTCATATACTCGCCATAATATAGAGTACTCAAAGCAAAATCACCCTTCCATGGTAACCAACCCGCCGGGTCAATAAGTCCATCTAGATTACTCTTTAAGAACACAGTCCTCGAATATTTTTTCCATGGCCTCCCCAAATAACTCTTGAATGAACCCTGTACTGGTCTCAAGTCTGAAGCTGCCATAACCCTCGAATTATGAATTACTATCCCTGTGTTCTCATTCGGGTCAGTTCTTCCTTGTGCCGTGACAGTGTTCTTTTGCTTACTCAACGGTCTCCTGACAAATATGTTGCAGTTCTGCAAAACAGCAGCAGCATCACCAAAAATGAAGTCTACAGTGCCATATATGTCACAATCCCTGTAGAATTGTCGCTGCGAGTGCACGTATAAGGTATCTTGGTAGCCCTTGAAGCTGCAGCGATAGAAAACAGAGAAATCGGAACCAGATCGCAGGGCTACTGCCTGGTGTTTCTGTGGCCCGGCAGTGTTTTCAAATGTCATGTCTTTGGCAATGAAGCCTTTACCAGAAGCACCTGGGAGGCATGAAGATAAATGTGAGCAATATACACCATCATAAGTTTCTTTTTTTCAACTTTGCTCTTTGTCTAGCAGTTATAATTTATGGTGGATACATTAATTATTCCCAATAACAAATTTTATTTCCAATGATGTGATATAGTATATACATGTGAGGTCAATTGTTGAAAGTGTTAGTGTGATTGACCGGGGTATATTTGTTTCCTCGATCTTTGGATTGTTGAACTGTTAGATTTAGATGCGCAATTTTAAATATTTGAGCTCTAAATTCCTCAATTTAATAACATTTAAAATAAAATACTTTGCAAGATCTAGTACTATGTGAATTAAAGAATAGTATACATAATCAAAATCTACACATGCACGCGTACGTTCATACAAACATATAAATATATATATTGGATCCGATGTTTTTGTATGAAAATGGTTTCAATTCTAAATGATTATAATTTAATTGATTTCCAATAATTGATAGTAAGTAAGGAAAACTCACCAAGAGTTGCGGAGCGAAAGGTTGTGGTGCCATCTTGAATGTTTTTGCTACTAGTAATTACTGTAGCGTCAATTCCATCTCCAACAAACATTAAATTCTTCATCGACTTCTTAATCTCCACGTTCTCTTTGTAAAGACCCTTTTTCACGTATATAACAAATCTCTCAGTCCCCTTCCTGAGCTGAACAGATGCAGCCACTGCCTCGGATATGGTTTTGTAATCACCAGACCCATCCTGAGCAACTACAATATCAGCCTTCGGTGCAGCCCGGCCGTTTGATTGGAGAAGCTTCCGGTCACTATCCGGGACCCATGATGGGAATCCATGATCGACTAGCAATCTTCGGCGGCCACCATCTTGTTTGGTATCAGACGACAGTATAGGTGGTGAGGAGATTATGGCCATGTTCAAGGAAAGCGTATTGCTAAGCAATTTGGTGAGGTTGCGTAGCATATTTGGAAAGGATTCTAAATAAGAGACGATGTTGAAAGTCAATAAAGCCATTCTCGCACGCTCTTTGGCTGGCAATGGCTGCACTTAGCCAAGTTTGAGAGTCAACTGGATTGATAGAGCTCATCGAACGGTTAACATGATCGACCGCATCCTCGTATAGCTTTAGACAGTCATCCCATGCCAGCTTGGCTCGGTGATTAAATGAGCTCAAGTCCATAGATGACACCAATTGGTGAGCTTCTATGGCTTTGTTCATAGTAATCAACAAGGATTGGTCGCGTAATGCAAACAACGGTGGGATTTTAGAGATATTGGTGTCGATAAAATAGTTGCATGCTTCAGGAAATGGGGTCTGGTCACATGAAATGGCCGTGCCACCGTGCACAGAGGCAAGTGAATAAAATAGAAAATAAGCATTCAAAAAGCCAAGAACCTGCTGCTTATCCATGGAGGACCCGGCCGAGTTCGATCGGAGGCTATATATTGATTATTATTATTGGTTTGGAGGATCAAAGAAACGCAAAGAGAATCGATGTATATATAGGCTGCAAAACTAACTTAAGCAATTGGTTGTCTTGATTACAATTCGTGGCTATGGATGGCGAGACTCAAGGTTGACGCCACGTCAAAACCCTTAAACAATATAAACAGCTCACTATTGCATCATTTCATTTGAAGAACGAAGAAACCCTAATACAATTGAAGGAAACTGAATAAAATAAAATAAAATAAAATCCTAAAATTATTACTATTTTCCTAATGAAAGTAGACAAAATCCCCTAATTATGGAAATTGAATCTTAAAAACCTAAATAAAAGATTGCACTTAAAACAACTAAGTTAATGAAACAAGATTCTATAATTTTAGAAAATCTTAGCAAGTACATAATTAATTTGCAGTTAAAACCGGGGGGCTGCGTGTGCAAGATATTTTAACCACTATAAGTTTAATTTCAAAGTGTGTGGGGTCATCCGGCCATGCATGATGCTTACGTGGAAAAAAAAATTAGAGTTGTAGGCTAAAAACTAAAAGTCTATGGTTGTTCTTGAATGGCACTTGGGATTTTAATTGAGCAGGCTCAATCACCACATTGGGTTCCAACATTTTTTTTTACCATCTATTAACCTCCTTCGTATGACAGTGGTGAAAATAACATTAGATAATGGAAGACTAATACTTTTGAGCTTGTTGGCCAACTATAATGGACAAGCAATTCATTTTCCTTGCAATTGACACAAATTTGTTGGCATTAGATAGCTTATATAATTAATTATAGAATGAAATCATCTAATCCAGTAGGTGTGATCCAATAGTAAAAATTCAGGATTAAGAGGTTTGTTTTCTTGTGGTTTCAGATTTGAATATTGTGGTTTTTGGTTACTTTGAGGCTTATATGATCATTAATTTCAGAACTTCTAGGATTAGTCAAAGTACATGTAAGTTGGCCGGAACAACCACATTAATTAAAAAAATATCTGAAAGAAATTTTGGTGATCATGAAAATACTGGAAATGATCTTATGGGAGAGAGTTTCCAGAATGTATTGAAGATCTAAAAAAATCTAAGGAATTAGTTTTCCAAGAGCACACGAAATTACTCGTGAATGTTTTGGACATGCATTGATTACGATGGTAGTTTTACTTTTTGTTTAGGTTTAGGTAGAGGAAAGTTGTGAGCTTGTGATCTAAATTGAGGTTTCAGGAGGGTTATATTTTCGTTTATCAATGCTATTGTGGAGCCACGTGGATCTCATGGGAACAGGTCTCGCAGGAGCCTGGCACAAACACCAACCCTATGTACACGTGTAATGCTGCCAGCCCTGTGCCTATCTACTAATAGCAAAAAAATCCCTCGTATCGTGAGATATTATCAGACCAGCGTTTAACCCACAAGTTGAAAGTATTGGGATGTGTTTGGATCGATATGCTCCATGGTGGGAATAAGCTTGAAGAAACGAATCGTAGATTATTTTGATTATTCTCTCTGTTAAAACAGAAAAACCAACCATCTGCCTTCGAATTATTCGAGTAGTGTAGTGAATTTTTTAGAGTGTGGTTAAGGTTGTTTTTTAAAATATTTTTTCTTTAAAAAAAATAATTTAATAATATTAGTATATGAAATGATCTAAAAATCTTAATTTAAAATAAAAAATAATTTATTTTTTTTCAAAAACATTTTTGAAACTCAAACACCCATTCAAATTTAAAGTATTGTTGAATTTAAAGATTTTAGGAGCATATTTTACATGAGTCAACAAATATATCCTTCATATCTCATTAATCTCGATTTTTTTATTTTTTGGATTCTCTCCATGCCATAAATTGGTTCAATATGGGCGGGGTTCTAATTTTTCATTTATTTTTTTCAAAATCCTTCATATGGAGTGGTAATTTTATATATTAAGATACTTGTGAATTAATTAAAGCAGGCTCTGTTACGAGGGCTCGAGATTATAAAAAACAATTAACTCAATTCTCTCCCATTTATGATCTCGAAGCCCAAGTAGATTAGGACCATTTCCAGGCCCAAGTATACTGTGGTCCTAATCAACTTGGGTTTGCAATTAGGACAGCCTTGCTCTACTTGGGTTTCTTACCAGTTATATGGCCTTCATCTTATTGGTGTTGTCTATGATGCGCTTCGAAACCTTACACCAGCTCAACAAGCTTGCGTCTTGCCGAATATTTCCATGATAAATCAAATAGTTTGGAGCACGTAAGATTTACTGGACTAATTTACTGTTTGTTTGTGTGTTTGAGTTTGCTTTTTGAAAATGATTTTTGTTTAGGAATATATCAAAATTATATTTTATATTTTTAAAAATTATTTTTGATGTCAATATATGAAAATGATCTAAAAACACCAATTTTTTAAAAATTTAAAATAAAAAATAAAAATAATTTTTTTTTCAAATATTCTTTATTAACATAAATGTTTGCATCAATTTATATATATCTAAGATAATTCCACGTACCTTGAATATATATAAATCTGACCAGTGTAGCTACACCATGATTGAACACTTGATGTCTTGTCTTAACAGGGGAGAGACTTATTCCCTTCCTCTGCGTCTGGATTCAAGTTTTTTGTGTATATTTATCACCTTTATGATGCATTATCTATCCACTAGATTTAGAGGATATTTAATAAATTTAAAAATTAATTATTTTATGTGCAAGATAACCCAAACAGCTCCATTATTAAAATAAATGCCCGAATTATAACGCTGCTGGGTAGTTTTTGTCATTGAAAAGTTGGAGACAGTTACTGTATCATTTAATTTACAAGAATGCCCGACATGGTCGCACCAGGACGCAGCCCCGGATTTACACAGTGGGCAATTGACCTCCATGCCTCTAGCTCATGATTGAACCCTAGCAATCTAGCATAGCATGTACAGTTTCTATGACACCTGATCTTCTCTGTCGGACCTTGAACAGGCTTTCATATCAGAATCAATGCAATGATACAAAACTTTTGACGATGCATATTTTTTTAATTTATTTTATTAGCATCGGATAAAAACTATTTTATTTTAAAAAGTACAAAAACATTTTATTTTTTTTTGGTCTGAAAGGCCACATAACAATCTAACGAGATAAATAGATTTTTAAGTCCAAAATAGAAAGATCTGTACATGAAAAAATAAATTGAAATAGAAAATCAAATGCTTTTTTTTTTATCAAGACGGGTATTACCTTATTACTTATTGAATATTGCCGTGGTATTATCTATTCAACCGTTAATATAAATACTCATTCTGCTTTTTCTTGATGGCAGATCACGTGAAATCCACCAAATTACAGAAGGATTGATTTAATTTTTATTTTCATTTTATTTGAGATATTTTTTATTTAAAACTAACCATGGTTTAGTAGGCTTCCTAATGGAACAACTTAACATGACAAAAGAGCTTGTTAGTTAATTTCTTTGTTGCGGAGAAGAGGAAAATAACTAGGATTTAATTGTGATCTAAAATATTAAAATTAAATTTAATACTGGAGATATCATGGCACATGCAATGTAAATAAAGTGAACGTAAACATTGTGACTGGTTAGACATGGTTTTTAAATTATAGTTTTTTTTTTTATTTTGGATTATAATATTCAAATTACTTTCTATAGATAATTTATCATTAACATTAATTAAAATTACTTGATTTAATAATATATTTGCTAAAAACGACTCAGATTATGAATTAGAATTAAATTAAATTAATTTTTAAAATCCATATCAAACATAGCCTATCGCTGTTAGTTTACATATGATATCAAGTTATTGACTCCCGGTTCGATTATTTTTTTAATACAGAAAAAATATAGATGATCATCAAAAAAATATCCAAGAATATGAATTTAAAAAAAAATAACATTGTAACATATTGAATTAGTTAATTTTAATTATTCCATCAAACATATAATGCAAATCTAAATACCATGTTAGCCTCGTTAAAATTAAACCAGGACCAAATAATCATCTAGAAATTGAAACGAAACATTTATTGAAGATTGCTTCAAAATATTTTTAAAAAATATTGAAACGTTAAAATATGATATCAATATTTATTCTTTTAATTAACATGTTAAACTTGGATCTTTAAGTAATGGACTCTAATAGGTTTATTATTATTTTTTAAGAAAAACAAATACCTAGATATATGATAACAAAATAAAAGATTTTTTAATAGAAATTGAAAGGTGAAATTAAGGGTAAAAAATAAATGAAAAACAACATCTGGACTTATTTGGAAATTGTTGCATTCCGGTTCCTTGTTTTAATAAATTATATACCTACGCAGAGAATGATGCTATGGTAATTGGTAAATATTTAAGGACGAGAAAAACAGAGCTCCAATTATTTGAGGCACGTGGATGATAGACCAGGCGACAAGCAAATGAGCTTGCATCTCGTGACCCCTGAAAGGCTTGAAATTGAAACAGCCTGTATCAATACAACTGTTAGCGATGGCGCTCCTTTCTATCTCGTCCTCGTCCTCACCTGCAAATGTTTTCATTCACGGGCTGATCATGTGCCCTAGCATACATCCAAAATCCAGCACCATCACAGGCGGAAGCCTTGTAATCGAGGCAGATCATTCTCTTTCTTCTAAGATGTAACGTTAAAGTAATTATTTTTTTAAAAAAAAAATAAAATTTTAAATGGGATTATATAATATAATTTATATTATTTTTTAATAATTTTTCAAGTTAAAATTTTAGGCTTGAAACTTGCTTACAAGTCTACACTATCTTGTATTTAATTTTTTATTAAATAAAATGAATATGTTGATGTTTGATGCTGCGTGATTTTTTAAACTTGAGCCCTGCATGTCAAACCCGCCAGCATCCTTCAGTTTTCATCGAAAAAAGCCAGAGACAAGGACAAAACTTTTACATATGAACCCGGTGCTCCGATTTCTTATGTCAATTAATTTTCAGTGGCTGCCAAACTTGTCGAGTGTGTGTTTTGCGGATCATTTTTTACTTGGCTTGTATGGGCTGCAAATCTTTATCTTTTCCTTTCTTGGGGAAATAATACGTTCATTCTGCCGTCTTCTCGGAACCATTAAGAAATTCAATCCATTGACGTTGCGTTACATATTTTGTACTACCTAATGATTTTTGGGGTTTTCAAACTTGGATTCATTGTGGAATCAAGTTTTATTATTTTAATGGGTTTTCTGGTTCTGGGTTCTTCAGAGTGGGATGAACTAGTAAATCAAGTCTCTCTGTTTTTCCTAAAAATGGAGCTGAAAATAGAACGAATTATTTTATTTTCCTCAAGAGTCTCTCCTGTGAAAATTGAAACACTTACATTGAATACAGGAGATATTTCGACGTTATTCTTTATTTTCTGCTGACCGGAAAACCAGAAAGCAGGAGGCAAGGGCATTTTGATAATGTAGCGTGTAAATAAATTAAAGAGGTCGTGTCGGTAGCAGATCCCTAAATTTAAAGCAATAGCGATAAGAGGTAGCTTGCTAGCACTAAAAACAACTTCTCCTGTATGCTATAATATCCTTAGCCAAACTATATACTATGTCGTCCTACTGATTTGATAATCTTCTTACAAAACTTGAAACTAATTTGATGTGTCGTTGCTGTTAGCTTTGACCAGAGGTCCGAGATAGGTAACTCGGCATGGTATAGTTAATGAATGTCTGGCTAGATTAGATATCAAATGGGAAAAATAAAGAAAGAAAGCTTGTCTTGAGAAAGTTAATGGGTAACAAAATTCAAGATGATCATAAATAAAGTTGATGCTTTCAATAATTAGTTTTTTTATTAAATTTTATTTATTTTTTATTTATTTTCTCTTGTTAAGGTATTCAGTAGTTTGATATGAAAAAAATGGGGGCTTGGTAATTGATAGTTTATGGTATCTTGTAAGTCTGGGTGACGTGTAATTGGTGCATGCAATTTTTTATTTTATTTTATGAATACGTGGACTATTAGATTTTTAAGTTAATAATTTGATAAAAAAAAATACAATATCTTAAAAAAATAAACTCTCTTAATATATATGTTGAATGAACGATGTTAAGATTTAAAATATTGTGAATCTCATTATTAAAGAATTTATTATGTATTTATAATCACGAATCATGTATTTTCATGAATATAAAGAGCAAAATATAATTTTATATCTATAATATTTTAAATTGTGTTATATAATCAATATAAAATATCATGTAGAATTCAAAAATAAATAACTTTATGAGTGTTAGGCTAAGATAAATTGTATAAGCCCATCTAGAAAGCCTATAGAATCAGGCTTCTACTCTAAGAAGGTGTTTGAGAATATGACCATGCTAGAGATTGAGAAAAATCTATGATTTGGATGTTTGATAATGGCTAAAAAGTAAAAAAATAGCAACTGCATCTCAAAAAATAAATCAATCTCGGTTGCATGAAAAACAGTTAATAGGTGCTTTTCATACGTCCTGTTTTATTTGAATAACATTCAACTACCAAAGGGGGGGCGGGGCTAGTATTTTTTTAGTTTATTATTTATTATATTTTCTTATAAAAATATATTTTTAATTTTAAAATAATTTAAAAATTAATTAAAATATAAATAAATATATTAGAAGAAGATCATAATATAATTTTTGTTTCACAATCCTAATTTTGTTTTAAATAATATTTTTTACTATATGTTGTTCGGGATCACAAGGGGCCTTCATGTATGAATTTATAGTTCGTGAATGAAATTATAAGTAGTTTAATGAGATAATAAAAACAAGTGTTTAATTTACTTGAATTATTAACTATATTTTATTATTATAATTATTAAATATTTAAAAAAACAATACACACACACACACACACTTTAAGTAATTTAACAAGTTGAAATATATACTTTAAAGTAATTTCACAAGTTAAAAGTAATATAAAAAGTTTGGCAACCAAGCACTTGAAACTGATTTTTATTAACCTCCAAACTCAACCACAGTTTTAACCAAAAACTTTTAAAAATTATTTTGAATTATAGCTAAAGTGTTTTTCATTTTTTTTAAATTTCAACCACAAAAACAAAAATTAATATCAACGACACCCTAAATGTGAGTACATAGAATCAATGTATTTTCAAGGGAGATTTTTTGGAGTGTTATTTTTTCCCCATTAATATCGCCTGTGCATTTTTTTCTATGTTAATTTGTTCCAAGAGCAATAGCTTAAGAAACATCATTATTGAATAAAATGCGAGCGCATGTGCTTATCACTTGCATATCCCACAAAATCTTGCTCACAGGAGCCCCTTGGCACTCCAGCTAATTGATTGATGGAGATTGCAACCATCATAATCATGATTAATCATGCCATTATAATAAACAAATAACATTAATCTAGCACGTTGAGCCAGTGGTTAAGCCCTGTTAATTTCATTTAGCTTCATGCCATTCTCGCCAATTCCTGGAATTTCCACAGTAAACATCTTAATTGAGAGCGTGATCAGGACAATTCCATCGAGAGCTGATTAAATTTCGGCACACCTTGATTTTCTTATGAAAAATCTGAAGGCGTCAGATGCACCTCCACTTTTCCGGGGTGGGATTACTGTGCTCTTGGTTTCTCATTTTTCCTTCGTTGTCTTGTTTTGGCCAATCAAATTACTAATTGCAAATCAATCCACGTATACACAACAAACACTCTCCCAGTCAACATTCAACAAAAAACCGCAAGGCTCCCCTCCTTTCCTACCATGCATTACACTCACACGCTAACTCTATATTTAAACCAAAAGTTTATTTGAAAATAAATAGACATGTTATTTATCACGGCGTTCCTGTAGCAGCATAGCTGTTAACCAGAGCAAGAGCATTGCTTGTGAGTTTCTTGACATCCGCCGCACGGTCACATACCCCTGTTTTCACCGCCCCGTCTGCTACATCCTCAAATCCATCCGTACACGTCTCCTCGTCTGTCAAAGCCGCACTCATCCAAGTCTGCACGTTACTCATCTGAAACAGAAACGATTCTGTCGACGGCCCCGCTGCTCCAACCTGCCGCATCTGCTTGAGCGACCCGTGTATCTCGTCAACGGCGTCTCCCAAGTTAGAGAAGCAGTCGTGAAGGGCGGAGGCGGCGCGGTTGTCGGCTCCGAAGTCTGATTGGCGGGATAGGTTGGAGAGGTAGTTTGCCATGCGACGTGCTCTTGAGAGGCTGACGCCGATGGCCACGCGTGCTAGGCGACGGGGGCTGTTTTGTACGGCGCTGGCGTAGCGAGAGAGAGATGCGTAGCAGATTTCGGGGTATAGTGTTGCGCCGCAGCCTGAGCGGATGTAATCTGTGCCGTTGGATGGAGAAAAGGTAGGGTCCTGTGAAGCGACAGTTGAGATTGGTTGACAGTAGAGGAGGGTTGTTAGGAAGAGAGGGAGGAGAAGCAGAGGGCGTTGCGTTTGTGGAGGCATATTTTTCTAGTTTCTTCTCTTCGAGGCTAGAGATTAGAGAGTGTTTGGTTTTTTGTTATGTTTTGTTTTATCTAGGGATTAGTGAACGCGGAGTGGAGGGAAGAGTGCCTGTGTTGCTAGGTGTTTTCGAATGCTTAAATAGACTCGAGTGCAGTACTGGAATTACATGCATGTCCAATATGCCTTCACATAATCACACAATTGCCACTGTTTGCTTTAAGACACATCTCTTCCCTCTGATATTATGATGAGAATATTATAATTGGGCGGCGATGGCATTGTTGTAAATGGGTTCGTACTAATGATAAATAAATAAATTATTAAGTATCCTTAAAAATTCGTAGGTTCGATTGTTTTTATTAGTTTTTAAATGATGTGATATTATTTAAAACAATTAAAAAAATATTGTAGGTTTAATTGTTTAAATAAATAGTAAGCTAAGTTAATATATTATTTTAATTTACGTATATTAACAGCTTGTTATGGCTGAATTAGTTAGCACGTGGTGTCTCATTTATAAGATAGACTAGTTACTGTCTGTTTTTTTTTAAAAAAAAACAATAGAATATTTTTTTAACAAGAATAGTTTTTCTAAATCTTGTCATTTAATATCAAACTTTTAATTATTTTAATATTTTAATTTTGAATTGATTATAAATCAATTTTTATGTTTTCTTTCACATAATAAAATAATTCAATTCATAACTAGGATTGGAAGTTTTGTTAGTTAACTAAAATGAACGTGGTTTGTTTGTTTTTTTTAACCAACCATGTGATTTTAAAATTGACTTGTACATATGCCAGTCAATTTAAAGTTGAGCTAAACAAATAGTCTACATCATGATTTTTAAAATTTTAAATCTTTATATCAAATTTAATTGTAATGCTATCAACAGTCCAAATATTAATTTTTTATTTAAAATTTTCAGTTTTAATATGAATATGGTGGAGCATATTCTAAATATTTATACGTGGAAAATGTTCAATCTATTTTATTGTTCTCATATTTTATTAAAAAAGATAATTGTTTCTTTTAAAAAAAATCTTCAATCGGAATAAAAAAATAATATTGATATTGATATTGATATTGACGGGGGAGAGAGGTATTACTTGCGTATCTTTAAATCAAATTTCATCACATTGCACGCTTTCATGTCGCTAGAAGGTAGCAATGCCATAAATCATGGACATGTACTATAGCTGCATGCATCATGAGTAAGATTATCATCAAAATTTAGTTTAGTTGAGATTTTGTTTTTAAAATATTATTCATTTAAAAATATATTAAAATATTTTTATTTTTATTTTAAAAAAAAATATTTTGATATCATCATATGAAAATAATCTAAAAACATAAAAATAATTTTAAATAGAAAAATAAAATATATTTTTATTTTATTTTTTTTCAAAAACATTTTTAAAATGCAATATCAAAACCTTTAAATACTGTGCATGGATACTCACCCTTGCTTAAAGTGGCCATCAACGAGCCGGCAGTATCAATAGTTTTTTTCCTTCTATTTTCAAGTCTGAACCATAGTTATTGATCCCGTCCCGGTCCCCTGCTTCGGATTTGTGTTTGGAACGGGGACGTCCGGTTTCGAGTATCGTTCAGAACTGCGTTCGGTTTTGTACTCGTTCATTTTTATTTAATTATATATATGAAAAAAAATAAAATATTAATTTAACAAGTATAATTTAAATTCAAGATAAATGAAATTTAAATTATACAATACAAACATAATCTCAAAATTAGAAACATCTTTGAAATTCCAAAATATTATGAAAGTAAAATGTTCTAAAATAAAAGAAAAAATACATCAAACATCTTCTACATATTATTATTATAATTAATAACTATTATTATATAATAATAATAATTATAATATAATAATACTTACTATAAAAAAGTAAAAACCCACCCACCCCGTTTTTGTCCCCTTCAGGCCTTCACTTTCATTTCAAGCAAACCCTATCTTTTTCTCTTCAAGCCGCCGCCCTCCCTCACTAGAAATATGGACCTTGACTTGATCCTTTCCTGCTGTGAAAGGTTTTACTCCATACTTTTCTTCTTCTTTTCTTGCAAACTTTTCCGATCAAGCTATACCCACGAGTGGCTGCGTTTATAATAGTCAACGCTCAAATTGTGTAAAGAAAGACCGTTCAAGCAATCACCGTTTGGGCCCATGCAAGCAACCTTCTCACTGGCAGCCGGAAAATCTCATCTCAATAATTTGGACAACGAAGCAAACGCACACAAAAAAGTAACCTCTGGTCATGGGCAAGGGAAAAAATCGTGAGTCTGGGACTGGGAGCGGGAAGAAGAAAGGGTGATTTGTTTGCCCATGTATTGGCTAAACGACGTCGTTTGTTGCTTATCAAAACGACGTCGTTTTAGTCCAGCATCGAACAGAGCGCGCTGCAGACGGAATCGCGTCCGGGCGAATTCGCCCGGTTTTTTTCCCGGGACAGGCCGGGATTCTACCCGGGACAAAAACGTCGCCGTTTTGTCCCGGATTTTGCAACGGGACGGGGCGTCCCGCCCGTTCCGGCCGGAACGGGACGGGATCAATAACTTTGGTCTGAACGGCCTTCTCACCTTTTCCTCTCTTTTTTGGTTTTTAGTGGTGTTCTGCACAGAATTATCGCTGGAAGTCTGGCTCATTGAAGGGTGCCAGCATTTACCTGATAATATATCACCACGTAGCGCTGAACTGCACGTGTGAACAGGAGGGTAAAACTGTCATGTAAAATTTGGAAACTGGGCCTGGCAAATTTGCCCTGCATTCACGTGTCAGTTCTGTTTTGGTAAATTAGGTCAAGTAGGAGGTCCATTGTGTAGAGCCGACTCTATGGAGGCGAGAAATCGCGCGTGCAGTGGGAAAGCATTAGTGTGGTGGGCATGGTAGATTATTTTCCATTAGCTCAAGGATTGCGGCCGCCGAGTGGAACATAATTGATGGAGTAGACCTTGTTGCTAATCTCCACTTAAATCCTGCTCGTATACCTAGTACATAGCCTATCCTGGAAAGATCGGAGCCACTTGCAATCGAGGAGAAATACCAGAAGTTTTCTTCCCTAATTCAAGCCTCAACATATTTCAATTATTCACTTTCACAGAAGAGATATATGTATTTAATGTATAGAATTCTTGTTCAATATAAAATATTATCTAAAGGCGGAAAGGATGAAACATTAACAACACCCATTCTCTTGTTTGTTTGTCTGTTTTTTAATAGAAGTTTTTTGTCCGAAAGTTAATATGATCTACACTTCTAATAGATTCAAGTTTCTGTTTTTTTCTTGCCATTGTTCCTGGTCCGGGTTTTTTGGCCATGTTATATTTTCCACCGCTCAACCATGCTGAATCATCTGGTCCCGGCAACAAATAAGTTTTCTAGTTTCCATTTTCAAAGGCTAGAATAGGCAATCACATTCAAGGAGTCGAGAGACTTCTTCGGGTCTGGGTCCACGAAACCACTGCGTATTAATATGATGTGCTGCCTTGTTTAATTAGTTACAGTGGCGTGGCGTTAATGGGGGATTAAGGTTTAGCCGACCAGCTTTTCTATGGGAGGTTAGCTTGATCATGGGGTGGTGGTTGGGCGGTTGGGAAACTAGCCCTTCCTTTCGTCCACTAGTGTGAAGCGTGCACTTTCCCTGTGCCTTTGTGGAGGTGGGTGGGTCCCGTATACCATTTTCGCTGGCCTGGTATCTTCAGTTTCTGCTTTGAGCAGGAGATGGTCAAAAGCAGTGACTTTATTTGGGAGCTATGATCCAAAGCAAATTTGCTGTTTCCAGAACTCTTTTTTATCCTGACCAGTCAAGGAAGGAAAGGAGAGCAGATTCTTGAATTCGTACTGTGAAAGTTCTGCCCTGGCAATTCTCGTATTTGCTAGCACTGTGCTGCATGGGTGACAAGGCTTATTTCATTATATTTCATCATCCCGGATGTGGATTCTAGCTTACCACTTTATTTCCACAGCATCTTATTTTGAAAACCAAAGAAATGGTTTTCCATGCATAGAAATTCGGTCATGAACGATTGAATGTTTCAGAAATATGTTAAAATATTTGCAAAACACAGTTCTTTTTTGGTTACATGAAAATAAAGACACATGGAGATGGAATTTCATTCAATGGGTAAAGGGGTCTCTCCCTGATAAAATAATTTCCTCGTCGAGATCTATTAAGAGATTTTACGCACGTAGGCATGGGTCTGATTTGACTTCTTCTTTCTCTTGTTTTTTCTCCCCTGCGAACACATGAACTAATTATTGAGAGAATAGTTTCTTTTCTTTGTTAGTTGAAGGCTAGCTTTGAAATGATGGAGCGGGGGTCGGAATGTCAGCCACATCATTTGAAAATACATATTTGTCACGGACGAAACGGCGCAATTGACTCGATTCAGACTCATGTCGACGCTTGATAAGCGACGAGAATGATGTGTGGACAGGAATGGGAGGAGATGGAAACATGATCTTTACTTGAAAGCATCTGTAATGTAATGAATTCACCACGATATGAGTTAAAACCATCTGGGGCCCGCGTGCTTTGGTCTAGCTAATGGCGGAGGTACAAGTTTTAAAAAGGGCAACAATCTCATCTTCAAGAGAACCCTAAGATTTTGTTGTAAAAATAAAGAGACGACGCATGATGTTATCAAAAAGCTGTCCCTTGGTACTCTATTATGCACAGATGCCCCACAACATCATTGTCAAGGAAAAGAGGGGCGAATTCGACTCCGTGAATGAGGGAAAATGTCCAGGTTTTTAACAGTTATACATTTGAAAAAAGGTGTTTGGTTAGTTGTGGATTTAATTTAATTTTAGACTCCTTTTTCGAATCGTCGTGATCAAGATCCCAAATAGTTTGCCCTAGTAAAAACATTAACGTGGAAATCAGGGGTAAATATCAATTACCAAGTTACGCACTCTGCTTGTCAGCAGGTTTTGCAGAAAGCATTGGGCTGCTCTGGGTGATCGGATGATAGCTTCGTGTTCAACTTTACCTGATTTCCTAAGCGGCCTGCTAAATTGAGTGCTTATCTCGGCTAGTTCAGAGCAAGCTTAAATTTTGTGTGATGATTGTCTCAATTTAATTTATTTGATTTTGTGTCTCATATATATATATATATACTGCCTTAGATTATTTTTAAACAATATAAAACGGGTTTATTAGGAGCTAGATATTGCTCCTAGACAATAATGTCATTTGATTTCTTTTTCATGATTTCAAAAAAAAAGGATATTTCAATAAATTGTTTTTTATTGTATTAGAACTCTCTTAGCACTTGTGATTTGTCGCGTTTTGATATCCCCACTTACACTATTTTTAGGGTGTCATTTGTCTTCACATAATACAAGCCAAATTCTAGTACAGTGTTTTTATATATTGGTTTAGTTTAATTCACTTTTCCGATTCAGATTTTTGGAGTTGAATACTCAGCCCGCCCAGTAAACTCGGAGACATCACATGGAATTACCCATGGGGGATGGCCCGTATAAGATGGGCCTTTTCTGCTGCAGTTTTTTCTTTACTAGCTTATCGACGGTTGTTCCTCGCCCATGATCTATACTGGGTCATAAAGCGGCCCACTTCGAGCAGGTTCATGGCCCAGGAGAGGAACTTGGACTCCAAATCCTTAGGGTACTGTTTCCCCCTGCTATTCCTACATTGGAGTCAACTTCTAATAGTATGGGAATGACAGATAAGAAAAAAAACAAGAATTTATGAGTTATTTTCTTATTGCAAGATTAAGATTTTAAATTGAATGACTAGATAGGAAACTCGTCATTAAATTTTATCCGTTTGATTGATCGATTCTACAAGCTAAGGGTGTGTTTGGCATTGCTTTTGCTTTTGCGATTGAGATTGAAAAAAAAAGCAGTTTCAAAAAAAAACGCTTTTACTGTGGTTCAAAATAAGCACTGAAGTGTTTGGTTAAAACTGTGGTTGAGTTGAAGGTTGAAAAAAAAGCAGTTTTGGGTGTTTGGTTACCAAGCTTTTTATATTGCTTTTAACTTGTGAAATTACTTTAAAGGGTGTGTCTATATATATATATATATAATTTTTTTTAATATTGTAAATTTAATAATTATAATAATATAATGTAATTAATAATTCATGAAAAAAAAATATTATTTTTTATTCTCCCATCAATCAAAAAATAACAGGGTTGTGGAGTGCAACGAAGTCACGCGTCATTTTTTTCATCAGAAAAATACATTTTTTTTGTTATTTTTAAAATATATATTTTTTAATAATTCGGACTGGGCCTCACCCAGCTAAATGGGCCGACCCAGCTTAGCTAGACTTGGGCTGGCCGAGAGCAGCCCAGCCCCAGCTACCACACGCAGAAGAAGAGAAGTGAAACGGTGCGCTGCACTGTGCATGTCTTCTTCGCGTGACAGTGGAGCGCACCTGTGCACGTGAAATATTTCACGTGCACAGTAGCTTAAGACCGACCACCAAGATAGCTTCAACGGACGATACCGACGAGTAGAGGAGGCCGAGGTGGTTCTTCCTATGGTGATGATGTCTGAAATAGTGGCTTGTGGTGGCCGGAGACAGCGTTGGAAGGTGGCGGTATTGTTCACCGACCACGACGAGAGCTTCAACGGACGATACCGATGGGTAGAGGAGGTCGAGGTGGTTCTTCCTGTGGTGGTTTCATCGTAAATTGTGGCCTGTGGTGGCCGGAGTCAACGATGAAAGCTCTCCGCTTCCATGGCTGTTCTGTTTTGGGCAGAGAGAGAGAGAGAGAGAGAGATGCACATATCGGTTAACATGCAAAATACCAGTTTTTTTTAATTATCGAACATAATAGATTTGTAAAAGGCGCATTCTCAGCTTTGTTCTCACTCTCTCTCTCTCTATATATATATATATATATATATATATATGTATGTATCGGCGTTTAAAAAATATAAATCGCAGATACAAAAGCATCAAATTTGTGCTTTTCTTGCACCGGCGTTTGCAAGCAAAATTTACATGGGACCCATACCACAAACCAAACACTAGATTATCAACGCCGTTTGGCAATCATGGATCGCACCACAATGCCAAACGGCCACTAAACCTTCTTGTTGTATATGATGCTATCATCTACCATATTCTTCCAATTATAAGCTTTCCTATATACATGTGCAATTGTATTCTCGTGCATAAATTGTAAAGAAAATCATTATAAAAAAGTTTAAAATTTAATTTATTTTTGGAATTCAAAATCCCTATTGAATGCCATCCAGCATTTTATTGGTATATATACACAATTTATATCGAGCCCATAAAGTAAAGAGAAATTCCATAATGATCCACAGGTAAATACCAGAGTTATCAATCCCGTTCCGTTCCATTGCAAAATCCGGGACAAAACGGCGACGTTTTTGTCCCGGTAAAAATCCCGCCCCGATCCGGAAAATCCGGCTGGATTCCGGCCAGAACGCCCCGGTTCCGTACCGGGGGTTCCGTTCCGGGTTCAAAAAATTCCAAATAAGACTCTAAATTAAAATAAATACATTCTGCCGCCGGTTCAAACTTCAAAACGGAGCCAAGAAAAAACAATGGAGAAGAAGATGAGGAGATGAGGAAGAGAGTAAAGGAAATGAGGAGGAAGAGAGTAAAGGAGAAGAGGATGAGGAGGAAGAAAAATAAATGGAGAAGAGGAGATAAGGGTGGGCGGCGGCTGGGAGAAGGAGATTGGGATTTAGTAGCCTTTAGGGTTATGTTGGGGCTTTGCCTTTTATACTTAGTTGTTATAATAATAATAATAATAATAAAAAAGAAGGTAGGTTTCTAGTTGGGGGGGGGGGGGGGTTATGCTATATAAATTAATAATACTAATAATAATAATACTTTCTAAGGGGGGGTTATATAAATTATTATTAATAATAAAAAAAAGTAGGTTTATACGGGGGAGGGGTAATAATAAATTATTAATAATAATAAATAACTAAATAAAAATATGTTTCTAACTTTAAAAGGGGGGTTATAAATTAATAATAATAATAAGAAGAATAATAAGAATAATATTTTTTTTTTGGAGGGTTAATTTTTAAATATTATTTTAAATTTCAAATCTCAAATTTGTGGGTCTTTTAATTATATTTAATTTTTTTTTAATTTAAATATAATTAAAAATAATAATTTTATTGTTGGAGGATTTTTCAAAAGAAATTATTTAATTATATAACTTACTCCTATTTATTATATAATTAATTGTATCATTAAACTATATATAAAATACTTGAACTTTATTTAAAATAAGATAAAAAAATGGTTCTTTTATTAATGATGTAGAATATGTTTGATTTATATTTCTTTTATTTTCGAACATTTTACTTTCATAATATTTTGGAATTTTAGAGATGTTTCTAATTTTGAGATTATGTTTTTTTGACTTTGTGTTTGTATTGTATAATTTAAAGTTCATTTATATTGAATTTAAATTATACTTGTTAAATTAATATTTTATTTTTTTTCATATATATAATTAAATAAATATGAATAGTACAAAACCGGAACGAAACGCCGGAATGCACCGAAACCGAAACGTTCCGTTCCAAACAAAAAACCGAAATGGTACCCAGAACAGATTTTACAACTATGGTAAATACTACTGTTTACTCCGTAAGAGAGACAGACATGAGGATGGAAGAGAGCAAGAGAACTAAATAAATAAATATATATAGACATTTATTAAAAAAAAAATTACTTTCATTATTTTTCTCTTTTTAAATGAGCTAATGAAATAAGTATTGATAATTACTCCGAGACCACTCGGAATTTTTCAGAATTTCAGTATCTGACAAGAGCTATAAGCTACACGACCCTGAGCAGCTTGCTTGTTGCCCATCCTACATGATTATATTTTATTATTTTACCATAAAATAAATGTTTTTAACATTGATTTATAGATTCATTTTGTGTTTTAAAATATTTATTATTTTTCAAAAAATATTATTTTTTAAATATTTAAAAAATAACCCTGACAAACCCACTAACTTTAACTTTCAAGCAGAAAACCCACATTTTTCCCAGACCCGAAACCCCAGTCCGAGGCCTTGGAATCATTCCCCTTATCATGATTTTCAGCCTGCACACCCATCACCCCGTCCTCACGCATAGGATATATATATATATAAAAAAAAGCTGAATGGGAAATCCTGCAACTTTTTTTTCTTTTAACATTCATCGATAACATTTTAATATTATTTTTTAAAGTCATTTTTATATAAAAATAAAAATTTATTTTTAAAATGTATACATAAAAATAATTTAAAAATAATATTTTCTTTTTTAATTTAAAATAATAATAATAAAAAACTTTCAAAAAAGTATAGATAAAAGTTATGTTGTTGTTTGGTAACATGATAATATTGTTTTTTAAAATTATTTTTACTAGAAAATATATTAAAATAATATTTTTTTATCATCAAAATAATTTAAAAATATATTTTTATATATTTTTTTTTAAATCATTTTTTCTAAAAGTATAGATAAAGGGTTAACCGCCCTTTACTCTTTCTCTAGATTTATACACGTGTCGACCGCTATGATCCGATGGACACTCCATTTTTATTAACCTTTCTTTGCAATGACCCCACCGAACCTCTTGTTCATTGAGTAGGAGCATGTTTTGTATTTACCCGATAACCATTGAGGCATTTACTCGACAGCCCGAGTTGACCCGGTCAAACATGTTTTGCACCGGAGTTCTAACTCCATCCAGTAATATACATCCACGTGGTGGATATTCATCCGTCCGTAATCCTGAATCCAATGACACCACCCCTCTTTTCGTTTCGATTATAAAACCCATAAAACTTCACCTTTCTTCTTTGCTCCACGCTCAAAATAATGGCGCGAAAACCCCTAATCGCTTTTCTGGGAATTTTTCGCGTCACTGCATTTCTTTTATGGATACTTCTCACTTTCCGTCAAGTCATAGGCGGCGGCCATGACTACCACGACGCTCTCCGCAAGAGCATTCTCTTCTTCGAAGGCCAGCGCTCTGGCAAGCTCCCTCCAGATCAACGCGTCAAGTGGCGCAGCGACTCCGCCTTGCACGACGGGTCCGCTGTTGGCGTAATTAATCTCATTCCATCAGAACTTCCTCGTCATTTAACTTACATTGTTGCATTGTTTTAATCAGCAGGCTAATTCACTTCATTTTTTGATCATTTCATTTTGTAGAGGGATCTGACGGGAGGATACTACGACGCTGGAGATAACATAAAGTTTGGATTCCCAATGGCATTTACGACGACGTTGCTGTCATGGAGCATTATCGATTTCGGAAGGAACATGGGACCGGAGTTGAAAAACGCCGTTAAAGCCGTCAAATGGGCGACTGATTACTTACTAAAAGTAACTGCGGTACCTAACGTCGTTTATGTTCAGTTAGGTGACGCGTATTCGGATCATAATTGCTGGGAGAGACCAGAGGACATGGATACACTGAGAACGGTGTATAAAATCGATGGGTCCCACCCAGGGTCTGACGTTGCGGGTGAAACCGCTGCTGCATTGGCCGCTGCGTCCATTGTGTTTCGTTCACGGGACCCTGCTTATTCCAGGTTGCTTCTCAATCGGGCCGTTAGGGTACGTCATTTTCTCGCTCGGCTTCTTTTCGCTTGTCCATTTTTCGATTCCCGGATATATGAAGACTGGCTTGTGTTGATATTTCACTTTCTGCTCAATTTGTTATCGATTCCACATTTCTCACTTTTGGGAGAGGTGAAAAGTAGAGCCATATTCATAATCGGCTCTCGCGCGGCTTCTCTCTTGCTGCTGTTTTGCATTTGTGTTTTTGAAATTATGCCGTGGTTTTCACTTTAAAGTTTACATGCCATAACTGTTAGCTTCTATGAGATATAGCCTGTAGCGCACTGTTGTTTGGGGACTTAACTTTTGCATAATGGGTCTCCTCTGGAAAATCAAGCGAGATGGACCATAGAGAATTAAGACAAATTAATGTGGCTAGGAAAAAGAATTTATCTTGAAATGTTTGTGTACTGATTGCATTTGTATCTATGATCAGTGGTGTGCACTATCATGTTGAGCCAAACCAAAAAATGCGTTTATTAAATGTCGTGAGAAATTGACCGTTGTGCTGTGTGTAAGCGTGTGATACGGTTTCTTTGTAGGTCTTCGACTTCGCTGATAGCCACCGCGGTGCGTACAGCAATAGCTTGCACTCTGCAGTGTGCCCTTTTTACTGTGATGTGAATGGTTACCAGGTAAGCTTCAGCCGTACCACGACCTGAAAAACAGCCGTTTGATAAGCATTGAAAATAATAAATAAAGGACCAGGATTAATTTTCATGGTGGATTTCAAATATTATATTGCAGGACGAGTTGCTCTGGGGAGCAGTGTGGCTGCACAAGGCCACACGCAGGCGCAGATACAGAGAGTACATCGTGAAAAACGAGGTAATTTTGCATGCCGGAGATACCATCAATGAGTTTGGTTGGGATAACAAGCATGCTGGCATTAACGTCCTCATTTCCAAGGTAAAAACTAAAAAACTTTCTCGGCTCCTAACACTAACCAGTAACCACTAACTCTACCATGTTGTACTTGTATCATCCTATTTTATTATGGACGTGTTAAAAATTGTATATTTTATGGACCGTATATGCTTTTACATGCCTGCTTACTTATCGAACCCTTTTGTCTTGTCAAGTTTTATATTGTCCTTGTCTTGTGTTTTTGTGTGGTATGCGGGGACTGTTTATTTATCCTGAACGGAATTAATTATAAAATAGAAAATTTACGTGTCTCACGCGATGTATAGTAAGTACTAAGTAATGAACATGTTTAGAGCGGGGGGTACGGCAGTGTGGATTCGGCACAGTGCTGGACCCATAAGTTTCGGATGAACTAAGTTTAAAATCTTATTCTAGATAATACGTTTGGTTTAGATAAAAGCCTAGATGAAAGGGAAATGAACTTCACAAAACTTGAATCATGTTCATCGTGGGGCCGTCGTTATAATTGCGACCCTGCAACTATCTTTGTGTGCCTATGAGGGGGGGAGTGAATATAAAATAATCTTGATAAAAATGATAAAAGCTTAGTAATTCTGATGATTGCACATAATTAGATTTGGTTCTGGTTTTCATGTGGATTTGCACCAGTGTTCCCTCTCAATACTATCCGTTCATTTTCATTCCTCAAGCATGCAAAAGTCAAAGGAAAAAAAAGATGCCATTGATAGAAGAAGCTTTTTCATTGAAGGGTATGCGTGTCTTTAATTAGTCGATGAGAATTGATGAGGGGTGCTGTCCTTCTCCTCAACCATTAACCAAAGTGCAAAGGCGCCAACGTGAAGTACCCAGAAAGTCTGTGTGTCCGCTTTTTTAAGTTTTTTTACGTGGGTCCCAAAATCAATAGGTTCCTGGCGGAAGCATGTGCCAAAAGGCTGGGTCTATGTCCTTCCCATACTCTGAGCCCATTTTATCTTTTCAACGTCCACTTTTCCTGAAAGTGACCGTGACAATTCTCTGATAAGAGATTTCCAGTATTTCGGTCTAAGTGGTTTTTTAGTAATTCTTTTAGCTGCATTTTGAATGTGAGGTGACTGGGAAGTCTGGAAGAAACATAGAGAGAAAGCAAAGATAAATAAACTGCTTTATTCATGGGGGGGCCTAAAACACCAGACGAATTGATTTTTTCATGTGCCCAACAGGAGGTTTTGATGGGGAGAGCAGAATATTTCGAGTCTTTCAAGCACAATGCAGACGGCTTTATCTGCTCTGTTTTGCCTGGAATTTCTCATTCTCAAGTCCAATATTCTCCTGGTATTCTCCTAACCTTTTTATATATGTATACAATATTATATAATCACATTTTTTACTGCCCAGTCACCACACACCAGCTCCTCCTTTGTGAAAAAAGAGCACTGTCACGTGATTGATTACTGTTCCTTTTCAGCAAAGTATTCGGGCAGCCACCCAGTTTTAGGTCTGGAATATTTTTTACGACTATATATGTGCGGCTTATTAAATAATGTGGCTGGCATTGATGGAACAGGGGGGCTGATCTTCAAGGCTGGAGGGAGTAACATGCAGCATGTAACGTCATTGTCTTTCCTGTTCCTGGCGTATTCTAATTATCTAAGCCATGCCAATAAGGTCGTGCCATGTGGCGAGAAGACAGCTACCCCTGCCCTCCTCAAGCAATTGGCCAAACGTCAGGTAACTTTTCCCTTCCCGTGCTCTCCATTATCCAGAAACAAAGAAAATAATGCCATTTCCTTTTTGTCGTGCCAGGTGGACTACATTCTTGGAGATAATCCGCTGAGGATGTCATACATGGTTGGATATGGTCAACGTTATCCACGGAGGATCCACCACAGGGGCAGCTCGTTGCCATCAGTGCATGCGCACCCTGCTCGCATCAGGTGCAAAGAGGGGTCTCGCTATTTCCTAAGCCCAAACGCAAACCCCAATGTGCATGTTGGTGCGGTTGTTGGTGGGCCCAACGTCACAGATGCTTTTCCAGATTCCAGGCCATTCTTTCAAGAGTCAGAGCCCACGACTTACATCAATGCTCCCTTAGTGGGCCTCCTTGCTTACTTTTCAGCCCACCCTTGATTTCCACAATGTAAACGAGAGGAGGGTTTTAGTGGTGTGCAGAATGGTCACCCTAACTATTATTGTCAAAAATTATATTTGTCCCTGGCTAATGAGGAAAAAAGAAAGTTGATTCCCTGAAACAAGGGCTCACTTTTCTCCTAACCTCTCATTTCTCCCTTTAGTTTTTGTACTCCAGATTAAGATTATTGTCAAATTATCAAATTTACACCTTTTCACTTTTCTTCATGGTTATCAATTTTATTTTATTTTAATTTAGTTTTTGGATTTTGTGTCTGTTAAGGTTTTGCATAATTATTCCTAAAGCATGTTCACTGATCTTGCTTAACTTGTATCACTATACTTTAATATATTATTATTATTATAGGCTAACCAGATTGTATTTTTTATTCACTAATTTTGCAAATAATTCTAACATAAATCAATGAAGTGATAATTGCTAATGCATATGGTACATAGTTATTTCTTTCGTGTCTAACTGATTAGTCATCTTACTGATACTTTGAGGATCTTGGAGTCTTTTTTTTACGTGAGTAAACATTTGAAAATAGTACTTTTGTGAAATCCATTTAAGTTAGTAAAATTTCTAATTATTTTAAATTTTTATATTGAATTGAAACTTTGTTATACAAATCATAAATTTTCTATCATAGATTCATGATCGTTGGTACACTTGAGGTGTTTTGATGATAAAACTTACACTATATATCCCCGTACAATTTCGTTGGCTGATATTTAAGAAACTAATAAGACATAGCTAGGAAACCCCACAGTAGTTAACGTCCCCCACCTCATCATTCTATTCTATTCTATTCATCGCAGAAGAAATTGCACCAGTACTTTAACCTTCTAATTAGTTTCGAGTTATTGCACCTACAAATGTTGAAAGCCATTCTCTACTCTCTTGTTCACGTTCCTGCCTTTACCGGTTATTGCCGCGTGAAACTTGTAGCATGCATCAATCTGTACGTTTATATATATTGAGGAGGTCATGGCCTCTCTCGACTTTGAAAACAAATGCGAAACTCAATCTTCTACATGTATAATCACATCTTCACTCGAATTATCGGCCATGTATTTAAAACATCACCCAAAATGCCATGTTAACTTTTTTAACGATATATATATATCATTAAATCAACAATAAGAGCTAAATACAGATCCTACTTCAAAAACACAAGGGTGTAGTCTTCCTCTATTGGAAAGATAGAATCTATCTTTTTTGGGACGATGAAGATGAGGAACTTGTTCTGAGTTGAAGATTTGGTCTCAGAGCTGCAATCACTCACGGACAGAGGGATTGATTTCAATGCCATGAAAAACAAGATGGCAAGCCTATTGGAGTCCCGGAAAAGGGAAGTCCATCAGGGAACTCAAAGTAAGCAGGTATCTTTTACTCTTGAAGGAGGATGACGGCTTCAGCCAACTGGTGATTAATGACGTTTGAGAAAGCTGTATTTCAAATGGGTCCAGACAAATCTCCTGGTTAAGATGGGTTGAACCCTAAATTTTATCGAAAGTTTTGGGATTTAATTGGAGCAGACATATGTAATGCTTGTCGGGGTTGGTTAACTAGCAAGCCATTTCCACCATCACCAGTGGAGACTCTGGTGATTCATATCCCGAGGGTTGAAAAACCACAATCAATTAAGGACCTTCGTCCGATTGCTTTATGCAATGTGTTGTATAAGATCATTGCAAAGTGCTGGCAAATCGGATGAGGAATATCTTAATGGATAATATTTCACCTACACCAGCAGTATTTTGTTCCCTGGCAGATCAATTACCGACAATGTGGTGATTGCTTACGAATCAATACATTTCACGAAGAGATGCACAAGGGACAGGAAAGGTTGGGCAACATTGAAGATCAATATTAGTAAGTCCTATGACAAGATCAACTGGGAGCTTTTAAAGGAAATTATATTAAAAATAGGTTTTGCGGTTTTGCTTCTGAATGGATAGAGTCGGTGATGCTCTGTATGAAGTCTGTTCTGTATCCATATGTTTTAATGGCACAAAACTTGGACCAATAAAACCTTCAAGAGGATCCTTCGTTCCCATATTTATTTATCTTGTGTAGTGAAGCTTAAGGTCTTTTCAAGAATGCAGAGGCATGTAGAAATGTGCATGGGTGCAAAGTCAGTCGAACGACTCCACCAGTTTCCTGCTTGTTGTTTGCAGATGATAGTTTCTTGTTCTTCAGGGAAAATGCACATAAGAACACAATTGTCAAACATCTTCTACATCAGTATGAGGTAGCCTCAGGTCTGGCCATTAATTTTAAGAAGCCGGGACATATATTTTAGTAGAAATACCAGAAATGAATGCAGGCTACACATATCAGATATCTCGGGTGTCCACCCTCCGTCAAAAAATGTGAGGTGCTTGGGTTTTCCGTCACTCATTGGAAGGAATAAGAGGGTCGTTTTTTCTTCTATTAGGGATAGTATGTGGAACCAGATTTTCTTCTATTGGGGTTGTGATTTGATGAACGAGAGGGTAGCTCGTGGGGATAAAGATTTGGTAGACATTGTTTTCTCCAGCAGATGCCATTCCGCAAATGACACAGACAGTTTACGTGGTAATTCAAGTGCAGACGCCATTCGACAAGAACAATTCATAATATCTAGCTTCCTGGGAACAATCCATATTGCCTGGGTCCCACAACTCACGCCAAGTAATTTTCTGCTGCTAATACATATGCTTTCATGACTCTCTGTTAAGGAATCATTTTCATTTAAAAGTTTAAGCTTGTAGGTGAAGTCTCATAATATGATTTATATTAATCTCAAACATCTCATCCCTCAAGTGAAAATCTTTTGAACTTGAAACTTGGACAGACCCATATCACCTTGTGCTTGATTTTTTTATCAAATAGAATAGGGGTGGTGAGATTCGAACTCGTGACCGCTGGATCAACAAGGCTCTGATACCATGTTAAGGAATCATTTCATCTAAAATCTTAAAATTATAGGTGAGACCCCATAATATAATTTATATTATTCTCAAACACGCTGTACCTAACATGCCGAACCACAACCACGAAATATCTCAAATTTCATACCTTCAATAATTTTTCAACTCATGATATCCAGCTCCCTATAAATCATCACCATGGATCGACCAAAGCCAGGTGCAGCAGCCCTTGAAATGGACTCAAGGTCACAGCCTGCACGTCCACCCCCCGTCACCGGCATACCAGTAGGACAGCAGGCACGGTGGTCCTCTGGCCTCTGTGACTGCTGCTCTGATCCCACTGGTTGTAAGTACAAGTGTAGTGAAGATAGCTTTTAGTTTCGTTTAGATCTTCAGCTATATTATATTTAACTTGTTCCTGTTAATCGCAGGTTGCCTCACGTGGTGTTGTCCATGCATCACCTTCGGACGGATTGCTGAGATTACAGATCAAGGAGCAACACGTGAGTATATAGTTAATTGCCAATAATTTATTAGCAATTAACTGTCGCATGCATGTCTAGTTGATTTCGGATGTTTCTATATAATTATTATCTGTGATTTTTAATTATCTATGTTTTTTGCAGCATGTGTTACGAGTGGAGCAATTTATGGGTTGCTTTGGTGGTTCACTGGTTGTAGCTGCCTGTACTCATGCTTCTACCGGTCCAAATTAAGGAAGCAATACATGTTGGAGGAGAGTCCTTGCAATGACTGCTTGGTCCACTGCTGCTGTGAGTCTTGTGCCCTGTGCCAAGAGTACCGTGAGCTCAAACACCGTGGATTCGATATGGCTGCCGGTATATATTTCACTCTTATATTCCTTGGTCAATTCCCCTACTGGGACACCAAAATTATAAATTAACTTTCTCTATTACAGTTGATTTATTCATCGTGGTTTTTTCTTTTATTTTGAAAATTACTAGGTTGGCAAGAGAGCTTGCCGGGACCAAGTGTCACCGTGGCTCCATCGGCTCCGGTGGCTCAGCGAGGCATGACCCGATAGGGTGGGTGATCTGCTGGATACAATTACGCTACTTCCTTTCCTTGTTTCCTTATTCTGTTTAAGCCTCAATATATGTACAGATTATTATATGGTTTATCCATTGGGCTGTGCGTGTACGGCATATAACAATTAAAAAAAGTAAGAAAAATAATTAAAATAATTCTTCTTCTTCTTCTTCTTCTTCTTCTTCTTGTTATTATTATTATTATTATTATTATTATTATTATTGTGTTAATAATGAAAAAAATAAAAGATTAAAAAAATCTAAAAATTTGTCAGAAACATAGTGTAATTAAAACAGGAAGTGACTCGCATATAGTTTTTTAATTGTAAATAATCTAGGTAAATTTGTAAAAAAATAAAATTGAGTTGTCTTTTTTTTTCCCCAGTAATATTAGGTTAAAAATATTAAAAATGAAAAAATTTTAAATGGTTTTTAAGAAATAAATCTAAACAAAAGAATATAAAATTTAAATTGAAAGCCATTTTTTTTATTTTATAAGATTTATTAATCATATTATTATATTAAATGTATTTAAGAATACTGATATTATTTATTTTTTAAAAAAATTGTAGGACATTTTTTCTCTCTCTATATATATTTTTAGGCAATAATATTCAATAAATATTAAAACATATAATTAGTCTCACATATTTTATAGTGTGATCAAAAATGGGAAGTTGTTCTTATATTTTTTTTAATTGTAGATAACCTAGGTAAATTTGTCTTTTTTTTTAGTTGTCTTTTAACCCTAGTAATATTAGATCTAAAATATTAAAAATGATTTTAAAAAAAAATAAATCTAAAGAAAAGAGTATAAAATTTAAACTCAAACCAAATTTATTTTATTTTATAAGATTTATTAATCATATTATTATATTAAATGTATTTAAGAACACTGATTTTAATGTTTTGTTTTCAAAAAATCCTAGGTCATTTATTTTCTCTCTCTATATATTTTTAGGCGATAATATTCAATAAATATTAAAACATATAATTAGTCTCACATACTTTATAGTATGATCGAAATAGGAAGTGGTTCGTATATTATTTTAATTGTAGATAATCTAGGTAAATTTGTCAAAAAAAAATTATGAGTTGTTTTTCCCCAGTAATATTAGATTTGACCCATTATAAATAAAAATATTGCAATTTGTTTTTACAAATAAACTTAAATTTTTTGCTTGCTATAATTACTTATTTGCCGTCTAAAAAGAACAGTGTAATCAAAACGGGAAGTGGCTCGTATATTTTGTAATTGTAGATAATCCAGGTAAATTTGTCTACCTTTTATTTTTTTGAGTTGTATTTTTTTCCCCAGTAATATTAGATTTGAAATATTATAAATCAAAATATTGTAATTTTTTTTAAGGAAAAAAGATGAACAGAAGAGCAAAAAATTAAAATTCAAAGCCATTTTTTTTTTATTTTACAAGATTTATTCATCATATTATTATATAAAATGTACTTAAGAATACTGATATTAATTTTTTTCCTTCAAAAAATCCTATGTCATTTTTCCTTCTCTCTCTAAATATTTTTAGGCGATAATATTCAATAAATATTAAAACATATAATTAGTTTCATATACTTTAATTTGACATAAATATAAAAATATATAATAAATACTTTAAACAATATATTTAATTTAAAGGATAAAATTGAAGTAAATCCAAAAATTAATTTAAAACAAAACCTGAAATTAAAACAATTAGGACCGAAATCAAACCTGAAATTAAAACTTGCATAGAAGGATAAAATTGAAAGAAATCAAACTTTGATAAATTTGCATTGAAGGATGAAATTGGAATCAATCAAAACTTTGATACCAAATATATTAATAATTCTAGCCCAATCCGCAAAATTAAAAGAAGGAGGACCTAATTGGAACTCCAATATATAATCAATTTCAATTAAAGGGTGAAATTGAAACAGATCAAAACCCATATAATAGCAATAAGGGTAAGAAAAACAAATTAAAACGTTCAGGGACTAAAATGGAATTTGAAAAAAACTGTTTAGCTGACGTCATCTGGCACAGGCGGGAGAGAGAAATTGGGGGGGAATTCAAACAACCATTGACACGTCTCCGGACACGGTAGTGTCACACGCGTCGCACCATGTGGAAGAGAACATGTCTGAAAACTATTCTAGACGTCGGGTGAGCATTTTTAAATGCCGGAGTATGCCGCACGCGCAGTCCGAAACACGCGTGAGCGCGGAAACGAACGGCGCGTCCGGCGACGCGCCAACAGTAACCTGTTGAAAAAAATAATAAAAAATTGTCTTTTGCGAGGGACAAAATGGTTAATACATTGTTCAAATGAAATATTTAAAAAATAAAAAACTCCGGACCGGGCCGGACGGACCGGACCGGGCCGGACCGAACACCGGTCAATGACCTTTCAGCCCCTGAAAATGGCGGCGTTTTTTGTCTTTTTCGAGGGGTTTTTTCGTTAATACACTATTACTAGGCGTTAAAAAAAACAGAGGACATACACCTGCGAAGCACTGGGTCAAATTGTCAGTGAATAGTGTGAATGGGTGTACACCTACAGTAACCGATCGATGCTCTTTTAGATATATGTAATGTGTATTAATTAAAGATAAATATTAATAAGATAAAATTATAGTTGGCTTTTAAAAGATTTTTCATATACTAAAAGGTTTAATAAAAATATAATTCAAAATATAATTGAGCTTGTCGCGACGGCGATTTTTTACGCGCTTCGTGCCCCGCCATCCCTCTCTAGAGAGACAACGGCGCGCGGTGAAAATGGGGTGATATATAGCCGTAAAAATTTATGACTATAATTATTAGGTGTCGCCACCTAGTATTAAGGTTACTAGGAACCTATTGGTCTGAGAGAGTCTAAGTAAGGGGACTTGTTGTGCAAGGAAAAGACGCATCACCTCAAGTGCACCCTACCTAAGGTAAGCTGCATTGTTGTTTGATTGTTTTTCTAAACTAAAAAATTTTGCACCGCATTTTCAAAAACCATTTTTTTTTGTCTCCGGATGTACTTTACAATTTAATTTTATACCGCAGTTTAAAAAACCCTTTTTATTATCCTCAGATGTACTTTACAATGTAAATTTACACCCTAATAGATAAAACAAAAATATTTAAAATTATTTTTGATATGTTGGCCGAATTCCAACGGATAATCATAAACCGGTCATGATATCCAATTTTTTTTTTAAACATGATGAAGATGCAAAATATTTTTTTTATGAAAAATTTGATGGAAAAACATCTTGAAATTCGGCCGTATGCACGAAAACAATACATTTTTTATTTCTTTTTTAAAATGCATTTTTTTGTAATATATTAATTTAAAAAAAAAACAAATTCGGGACGGGCCCAACTAAATGGGGCGGCTAGCCAAGATGGGCCAAAGCCCAACTTTTAATGGGCTGGGCCGAGAGCCGTCCAGCCCAAGACATGCAGGAGAGGAAAAAAGAAAGAGGCAAAACGGCACCGTTTAGTACATGTTAGTTAAGTGCAGTTTACGTATTTCGTGAACAGTAAAATGGTGGTCGGCCGACCACGACGAGAGTTCCGGGTAGAGGAGGTCGAGGTGGTTGTCCCTGTGGTGGTGGCGTCGAAAATGGTGCCCCGTGGCGGCCGGAGGAGGCGTTGGAAGTTGTTGACCTGTGCTGCGTTCGTGGCCGCTGCTGCTGCGTTGCTCGTCATCGGTGAAGAAGGATGGTCTGTTGCAGGTAACGGTGAAGGTGTTTGCCGCTGCTGTGATCGCCGAGCTGTTGCAGGTCACGGTGGAGGTGCTTGCTGCTGCTGTGCTCGCCGAGAGCTGTTGCAGGAGGAGAGAGAGAAGGAATTGCAGGGGAGAGAGAGAGAGAGACCTGCGTCTGTGGTGGAGACTGGCTTCGCCGGAGATGAGGAAGACGAAGCTGGTGGCTTGCCGGCGAGTCTTTGAGGGGGGAGAGAGATCTGGTTCTAAAGAGAGAGAGGCTCGGCTGAGAGGGAGAGAGGGAGAACGATGGCTCGGCCGGGGCTCGTGAAAAAGAAGAAGGTTTCTGTGCTTTTAAGTTTAAAACTAAGCTGACATTCTACGTAAATTTCTCTTCTCTGTTCTTGAACTATCTACTGTAACCCCAGTATTCTGCCCAGTTTTCTTTCCCCCCTCACTGCATGCGTTTCATGCATGTATTTATAGGTTTGAAAGGCAACCCTTCAGCTGCCCATGGCGTGCAGCGAAGGGTTGTCGCCTGTGATTGCAGGGGGCGTGCCTGCACTGTTCAGGTGACTGAACAGTGCAGTCACGGCTGTGATGATTGCGGGGAGATGGAAAAAATCAATTTGGTCCCTCCACTTTAAATTGGTTGAATCGTACCCCCAATCAGTTTTAAATTTTTAATTTTGTGCAATTGTATCACCGTCAAAAATTTAATGTTAGCCTTAAATTTGCGCGCCCCTTTTTTTATTCTGGTCCTTGGTTTCTGATTTGCGCGATTTAACCCCCAATTAACCACTCGACTCTCAATTTATTCAATTTGGTCCCCGATTTCGCACACTCGGCTTGAAAAAATGCAATTCAGTCTCCGAAAACTCCAAACTTCTCAATTGAACCCGAATTAAGCTCCCTAACTTGATTTTTTATTGATTAAGCCCTTAATAAAATTAATTTGACCAACTTAAAGTATTATTAAGTCCTTGCACTTAATTAAATCCTTTAATTGGACCCTAAATTAATTTCCAAACATAATTATACTTTTAAATTGGCCGATGATTAAATCAAATTGGCCCATAAAAATATAATTATATCTCCCAGCTTAATTTTTACACAGATTTATCCGATGATAAATTATTTTTGCCTTGAATTTGTATTTTCCTTTATTTTTAGGGACAAAAGAGATACGATCGGACTCGCGGAAACAACCAAAAATTCCACATTGATTTTTCTACCAACGCCGACCCCTTTTATTTTATTTTTGTTATTTTTGGGTGGATTTTGGGGAGTAACCCAGACATTGGGTTATGACAGAGCCTATGAAAATTTTGTAATCATTTATCTCTAGAATATACTCATTTGGCCTTTTTCTCATAGTTGAGTTCATTCTCGAGTTTAAGAGCCTATTTGGGAGGGCGGTTGTGATTGCTTTTGAAAGTGTTTTTCTTTTCGAAATACATCAAAATGATATTTTTTTTTTATTTTTTAAAAATTATTTTTGACATCAGCACATCAAAATAATTTAAAAACACAAAAAAATCATTTAAAATGAAGATTTTTTTTTTGAGAAAATAGCTGTACAACCGCCGTTCCAAACAGACCCTAAACCTGCTAAGATGACTTTTGTTAATAATTTGATTCACATTCAAGTGCAGTGTGGTTATCATGGTAGTTCTTATAAAGTGTTTGAGAAAAAAAATTATACTATTGGAATATTATGTTTTCTAAGCATGGTAAATTAGACATGACAGAGCTGGAGAATTTCAGAACATCTTCATCTCTAGCTCGGATTAAGATTTCAAACGGACCAAACTTTCAATCGAGTTACCTGGTTTGTTGTGGCAATCTAGATGCTGACTTTCAATCGAGCCCGTTTGGCACGGCGTGTGCCGCATAAATTCATTTTTTATTTATTTTAAATGAATGTGTTTTTGTGTTTTTAGATCATTTTGATGTGCTGATGTCAAAAATAATTTTAAAAAATAAAAAAAATATTATTTTGATGTATTTCAGAATGAAAAGTACTTTAAAAAACTATCACAACCGCCTTTCCAAACAGACCCATAATGCTGACTTGAAAGACATCAATGTATGTCTTCTGTTACCATCTTTGGTACGAAACAAATTAACTGTTTGGAGGGTAATAGATGTTTTTAAAAATATTTTTTATTTAAAAATATATTAAAATAATATTTTATTTTTTTAAAATTTATTTTTAATATTAGCATATAAAAATGGTCTAAAAACCTTAATTTTTTTAATTTAATATAAAAAAATAAAAATTATTTTTAAAATACAATATCAAACACCTGAGAGAAATAGCTGCTGATTCTTGTTAGTCCCATGCTTCAGATCAGGGAAGGAGTTGTGGCTACACTTGGGTCAAGCAAAATTGTTTTTGTGGCATGGACTAAAGACTTAAGTGTGTCCTGGAGTTTGGTTCACATAGTCTAAAAAAATAAATTATTGAGGTTGTTTTAAAAATTGTTTTTATTCAGATATATATTAAAATAATATTTTTTTATTTTTTAAAAAATACTTTTTAATATCATTATATAAAAATAATCTAAAAACATCACTATTTTTAAAATACAGTTTCAATTTCTTAATAATTATCTTATTCCGGTCTCTCTTTGTTTTTTTTCTCTCAAAGCTCCACATCCATGTAACTTCGCGACACTCGCAAATAAGCCACGTGTCTTCGCTCTATAATTTTTTGTAGTAATAATATTGATTGATTGATGGTCAGGTCAGGTCAGTGTCGTGGGACCTCTATTACCAACAGCCACACGGTTTCTATCGCCAGGCCACGAACTTTCTTCTCTGCTTCGAGGACATGAATTGATTATTGACAAAGAAGGTCTGCATTTCCAAGTCAAGGTAAACTCGACTATCTCTCCATTCTTAACTTTAAAAATAAAATCGAGTGGTTTTTTATTTTAAAAAAAACCCTGCAATATCAAGGTTAATAATAAATTAATATTTGATGAAAAATAAATTAATTATGTAGTTATTCACTTAAAAAATTATTTATAAGTTTATTATATTGCGCTTTAATTAGTTCAATAAAAATTATATATACTAATAAAAAATTAATGATTGTAGACTTGTAGTATTGCCCACAGTCTCGCACCAATGTGCACGCACCGTATAAAGTTAGAGAGGGCTAATTGGGGTCTTCGTCGTTGCCTTTGCTTGATTATCTTCGATGTAACTTAGCGACGCGTGTATTAATATCAATATTGAAACTTGTACCTGGTAATAAATGATTTTTGTCATGCAGTTAACGTAAGAGAATTCCTTGACCATCTTCTTCTCCCAGATAAAAGTCATGGTCAGCCATCCTGTTTCCTGTTGTCTCCTCCAATCCCCTATCATATTCCCAGATCTCATGGTGTTCAGCCCCAGTCTTAAATCAGCTACTGCCCCGTTCCTTTTGCCCAGTCTCAAACTCCATTTTGCTGTTTAAAACAGACTCGGGAGAGGTGTATTTAGCAATTTACTCGGATGATACATTTCACAGGATCTCGGATTGGTGGAGTTTGCGGGCGAAAAACTCAATTCAATGTCGATCGAACTAGGTGACTAGGAATTTATTACATGACAAATAGACATGTTTTAGGCAGATCATCTTTGACATTGATCGTACATGCATGCCTTGCGAACATAGCTGTACATGATTTAAGAGTTTGGTTATCGGATTATTGAACCATCGTGTAAATTACTAGTTTACTCGATGTTTATAAATGTGGTTAATGTTAATTTTGAAAAATTATTTTTGTTTAAAAATATATTAAAATATTTTTTTTATTTTTATAAAAAAATATTTTTGATTTATCCTATCAAAATGGTATAAGATAACTAAAATAAATATAAATACGTGTTCAAGTGACAATATCTCTTGGAGATTTTGTTGTTTAGGTCTGAAATATTATTGATGGAAGGCTGGAAGCTGGAGCCAAAGACCGGGCAAGAAGATCTTAAAGAGGAGAGAGAGGACAGGACAGGTACGGAAGAGGGAAGAGGGAAGAGGGAAGAGGGAAGAGAATGGGCAAAAAGACTTGATTTGGGAAGAGGTGAAATGCAGTTAAAATGTTCTTATCATTATAACATATACTAAAAATATCAAAAAAAAATAATTGTATCATGAGTATTTTGACTATAGATTATAATAGTTTATAATATATATTAAAAGATGTCAGCTTTTTATTGTGCTTTATGAGTGTTTTTCAATGTGAATTGTAATAGTATTTTTGGGTCAAGTTGGTTTTATTTGGCAGTTTGATCTTGGTTTTTATAATTTTAAATGTTAAGATTTTGATATTATTGTTATTATAATAGAATATGTTAATATATTTTATTATATCAAATCTTTGTATATATAAATATTATATTATATTATATTTTTAAATTAACAAATTCTATTAATTAATTAGATTCCAACCAGTTATAAAAATTATTTGTTTCAACGTAAATCTAACTAATATGTTAATTATATTACGAAATTTGCAATTTGCCTTGTATTTAACGACACGTGTAGCGAAGACGAAGACGAAGACGAAAAAGCCTCGTCAGTTCTCGAAGCTATCTATAACCAACAAGTCCAACACCACACAAAACCGTAACCACAGTATAGCAGCAAAAGTCGCGTTAAGCATCGTGTCCAATAAAGTTTAAAATTATTTTTTTAATGTTTTATTATTATTTAAATGTATTATTGCTAAAAATGATTTTTTTTAAATAAAAAAAATTTTTTTTTTAATATACTTTTAAAAAACTATTTTGAAAAACAGAATCAAAACACTCCTAAACAACAGTCCTAACCCCGATCATTTTTCACATAACCATTTTTTTTATCTTTACTCCTTTTTTTTATGTTTTTTTCTTAATTTTTTTTTTGAAAAATAAATAATTAGTTTTCTATTCTTCACATTTCAAATATTGATTGCTCTATATTTTAAAACCATGAACACGAGCACTTATTTTGTTTCTTTATTAACAAAACGGATAACACTTTAAATAGTTTCAATCCCATGCATATAAACCTTGAATGTCTTGTTTTGTATTGTGTTTTAAAAGTATTTTTGAAAGTATTTGAATTTTTTTTATTTAAATTAATTTTTATTAGTGTTTTTAAACTATTTTTATGTGATGATGTCAAAAATATTTTTTAATAAATAAATAAATTATTATTTAATACATTTTCTGAATGAAAAAATACTTTTAAAAATAATTTCAATCATGATTCCCCAGATATGCATTAATTTTCAAATGATATGTCATTTTTCTTGTTTTTAGAAAAATAGGTTAGGTGGATGGACCTAATTTGTCATTCTTGGTTATCCATGATCTCTTTCTTTATATATAATTTTGTTTTTTAATTGATATTTATTTTTAAAATAATATTATAATTTATATTACAGTTGATGTTTCTTCTATCTACCGTTTAAATTGTTTTATTTAGTTTTTTGAAAACAGAGGTTGTTTTTTTAATTATTTTGTATGTATTTAAGATATATAAAGAATATTTTAATTTGTTCTGTCATATTTTATATAGAAGAATATTTATTTTTAAAAATAAAGATTATTTATCACTGGTAAACAATGAACTTTGAGATAAAAAAATGTGAATCAAAAAGCAAAGTTGATGTTAAATATCGTAACTATCTATCTTTTATTTTTATATGGGATGGATATCCTTTTTATTTTATAATTTCATTGCCACTAGCTTGAGATCCTACATGTTTTGATTAATATCTTGTTTTGTTTTTTTCTTATATGCAAATACAGACTTTTTTTATTTTACAATTATATCTTTTATTCGGTATAAAAAAAACAAGTCAACAATACTTGCATATTCATTCTTTCTATGTTGGAAAAGATTGTTTGACTCGCAATGAGAATAGTCAAATAGATGCACCAACACTTTTTTAAAAAATTATTAGCATAAGTAATTATTAATTAATTCAATTAAATAGATACATACGCTTTCGAGTCATGATTATATTTCTATGTCAAAAAAACATGTTGAAAAGGTCTATAATTTTTTTACGCGTTTCGTTGCGAGTTAGTTCTCTGCTAACAAACATTACTCAAAAACTCATGTCAAGTAATAATAGTAATAATAATAATAATAATTACGAGGCTGTTTTTTTTGGAAGCAGCACAGTAAACTTTGTTATAAAAAAACATAGTTAAAAACTTATTTAAAATAATAGCACAGTTTAAGAAATTACGGGCATGATTCATGATTTCTTGAAAATACTTGTAGAGGCAATTTTATAATTTTTTTTAATAAAAAAATATTTTAAATTTAAATTTTAAAAATAAATAAATATTATTTTTTATCACAGTTGAAATGGAGTTAGTGTTTATTCAAGATAATATTTTATAAAATTAGTTTCAATTTGAAGTTGCAACAAATATAGTATTTATTTAAATGTAAAAGGTATTTTGAAATTTTGAAATTTCAAAAAATAAACAAATTCAAGATTCATGATCAATGGACATGGAACTTAGCAAGTGAATAAAAAAAATCGAATATAACTTATTTTCAAAGAAAAAAATATCAAATAAATGATACTTGCTATTCTTAAAATTGTTTTATTTTTCTAAACAAATTTGAAACTGTGATTTATTTGTATATCTAAAAAAACTACACGTACTAAACTAATAAATTCTGAAAAGAAATAAATAAATCAAGACTCCCTTACAGGTTACAATAATGACAATTATTTTTTATTTTATTAAAAGCGGAGCTCATACAAGTCCGCACTGAAAAATACTTTTTTCAGATCTCACAACCAATTACCAAACACCACCAGGTCATGATGGTCCTGTAGGAGGCCCCTTGAAACTTCCCACGTGAACTTTCATCTCTATTTCTACAAGGAAATGAACTGGTGGCTGATAAATGATAGAGCAGTAAATGAAGCCGGCTTTGACTTGTCAAAGTAAACTCTCCCTCTCCCCTGTCTCCCCCTCATCTTCTCACTATTTTTCTTAAGTTAACCCGACCGCCATCCATACAGCTTGATCTGAAAACCACCCGCTATAAAGCATAAACTCTTCTCTCTTTCTGATCCGGGTGCATCAAAAACAGTTCTTAATTACTTAGCTCAATCATGTACTCATCAAACTCATCTTCTTATGACAAATTCTCCACTTCGCAGCCACCGGTGTTCAGTCAAGGTACAACAACGACTGAGAATTATACAACAAGCCAGGTCTACAGCACTGATGATTCTAGATCTTCCATTGAACTCCGACCCAAGATCAAGGGCCCCTGGTCAACTGGGTTATGTGACTGCTTCGATGATTGGCGAAACTGTAAGTTTAAACAAGAAGACGACCACTTAAAAAATGCTTTTCTGGTGGCGCGTTATTCACACGCTCTTCATTTCCGAGCGTGCGCTCGGGTAGTTGGTGTCTCGTTGCCTGAACTATCCATTGTCGTCTTCCCTTATTCTTTTCTGGCGGTCTTGCAGGTTGTGTGACTTTTTGGTGCCCCTGCATCACTTTTGGAAAAATTGCTGAAATTGTCGATAAGGGATCTTCATGTAAGTACTTTATAATATTCCACACCAATTAATTAAATTCTGTAGCGTTACCATTAATTAGATGATGGATAGTTTGTTTCTTTATTAATCAAGAAGTTGGGATTAACAAAATTGAACCAGTGAATTACTTAATCGATTGATTCCAGGTGCTGATTAGTATGTTGATTAAGAGGTAAAATTACCGATTATCTTGATGTACGTGTGTGTTACGTGCAGCCTGTGGAGTAAATGGAGCGCTTTACGCCCTGATTTCCTGTGTCACCTGCTGTCCGTGTTGCTACTCCTGCTTCTATCGAGCGAAAAATGAGGCAGCAGTACTTGCTGAGGGAAACTCCATGTGGGGACTGTTTGGTTCATTGCTGCTGTGAGTATTGTTCTTTGTGTCAAGAATATCGCGAGCTCAAAAGTCGTGGCTATGACCTGTCTATAGGTGAGGATATAATTTTGCACAGGACTGTTACACGCAGGTGTTTTGCAGGTCTCGTCTGAGTTTATTTCTTGATTCCATGTTTAATTGTTTGAAATTGTTTAGGATGGCATGGCAACGTGGAGAAGAAGAATCGCAGCTTGGAGATGGCTTCGGTGCCACCGCATGTTGAAGAAGGAATGAGCCGATAGGGAGCTTCTGTGTAAAAAACTCTGGTTTTTTAGTTATTATAGTTCACGTCGTTTCCGTTGTGGCTGCTTTGTTAATTCCTCGTCGGCGGGTGTGGACTTGGTGGTGGTGTTAGAACCACAGTATCGGTTCCTCCATGGTGATGTTCATCTAAACCTCATTATGAATCTTTGATTTAATGGTTTAGATTAGATGAAGAAAATAAAATATAAAAGAATCCAAGTTGTTTTTGTTTTTGTCATTGATTAAATCGTACTCGTTTGATTTAAATTCAACGATATTCATTTAATGAATATATTAATTATAAGAGCATGAGGTCGTCTACCAGGTCCGAGAATTATACACGGTCAAGTGATAGTTAACAATGCGATCCACAATAAAATGATTATTTTGTTCTTCAAGGATCAGAAAATGGAAAACATATTTAGAGGTAAAATAGTATTTTCATACGGTGTTCTAGTCTTCGTGATTATCATGGGGTGTCAAAGATTTTAGTTTTTGGAAAAATAAAAAAATAGTTGGCAGGTCTATAGCACGCTCCATCAAGTGGGAGCTACTCTCACCCTTTGACCGGTTCCTGTGGCATCTCTCGGTAATTGTTGGTCAATTTTTTTTGGTTAGTAACTAATATAAATTATATTATGAAAATTTACTTCATAATTTAAGTTTTTAAATTTTTAGGTGAAATAATTTTTTGATATAATATTAGAGTTTTGTTGACTTGGCGATCACGAGTTTAAAACTCATCATTCTTATTCTTTCTAATAAAAATTAAGCACAAGTAGTGTGAACCTGTGTACAAGTTTCAAGCTCAAATAACTTTCACTAGAAAGATGTGTATTAAAAAATAATATAAATTAGATCATGAAATCTCACCTGATATCTTAAATTTTTAGATAAGATGATTCTTTGACTCTTCTAGAATAGTGCTAAAATATCTTGTCATATGGTGACTAACACGTTTCAATTGCTAGGTCACACTGAAATTTTAATGATACATTTCTCTTTCTTCTTCATCTTAAAATATGTGTTGTCCCTGCAAATTATAAAGTGATATTCAATCTTTTGTATTGAATTTAATTAATTAATTTATTAATTTTATTATTTGACAAATTATTTTTATGTATTTTATCAGATTGGTCATTCATCTTTTAATTGTATCTAATTTAATTTGTTTGTTTTTATATTTTCATCCAATAACAATTGATTTTATATTTTTATATCAAATTTGATATTTATTTTCTTAACTTATTTTTTAAAAATATTTTTTTGACTGGATTTTATTTTTTTATTTCATCACTGATCATTTTTTTTTTTTGTTGAATTTGGTCTCGTTCTTATAATTACAATTCCTTTTATTTTGAGTTCTCTTCATGATTGATTTTTTTTGCAATGGCATCCCTCGTTGTTTAATTTCATGGAGTTTCCTATCATGTATGGTGCTAAATGTTTTTATCATGCTTTTAAAACCTAGACAAAAAAAATCTACCCCTGTCATGTCCCAAGTCATGGGTTAGTTTGAATGACTCGGTTATTAGGTCAATCACATTTTTTATTATGTAGAAAGTAAAAATGATATTATTTTGATAAAAAAAACAAAATAATGGTTTGATTTTTTATTCAATTAAAAAATAAAATGGTATTGTTTTATTGTTTTGAAAAAAAAATAAAGAAAAAAACTCATTTGTGATCGTCTTTCTTTTTTACTGATCTTGCTTTTGGATTTGTTTTTAAACTCTTTTCAATTTGATCCCTTTCCATTTGATTTTTCTTGTTTTTATATCAAACACGATGCTTATTCTTTTATTTATTTTTTCATTTTCTTGTTTTTTTTTCGCTTTCAATTATTCCCCTTAATGTTTCGTTTCCCCCCATATTTAGTCCTTATATTTTAAACTGTTCATTTGTTTTTTCTTTCAATTTTACCCCTTGCCATTTTATTTTATTTTTATATATTTACGGTTCTTATTATTTTTTATCTTCTTTTTTTTAAAAAAAATGATCAAGTCCCTCATTAATTTTATGATAAAGCCACGCAAAAACAACGTTTTTAAGGTGAAATCTTAGATTATAAATTCTAGACTTTATTCTCTTATAAATAAACTCTGACTTCCCCCTTCAAAAAACACTGTTTAGATAAGCCCACGGACATAAATAATGTAATAATGAGTTTTCTCTTTTCGTCTATTTTTTTTTAACTAGTCACTCTGGTCATTAAATTTTTTCCACACAACTTGTTGACTGTTAAAAGTTTAATTAAGAGTAAATATGTTTTTTTGAACTTTTCAAGCATAATGAGATAGCTATATTATTCTATAATACGGATTTTTAAGCTGTATTTTTTACTTTTTAGAGTATATTATAATAACAGTTTTCTACCCTTTGAAAGCAAAATATTAAAAGCTTGTCCAAAGACTTTTTAGTCTTTTCACTATGGTTTTGTTGTAATTACAATTTAAATTGAGGAGATTCTAGTATTTTATCGAATATTAAATGCTATTTAAGTGGGAAAAAAGAGAGTCGTATTACATGTGTGGGAGGTGCTCTTTCTAGCGGTGAGTGCAGCACCTCCGAATAACCAAAATCCTCATTTAGAACTGTATTTTAATTCTCAAAGTGTGGCGGCGTGTATGGTCATTGGTTGTGTGGTTTGTCATCAACAACTCCCCCCCTCCCTGTCTCCCATCGAAATTCACGTTGGCCTTTGTGATTTTTCAGTGTCTTACGAGGATTTCCACTCTGTTCTTTGTTATTGTTATATTATTTCAATTTTTGTTTTCGACTCTTTTAAAATTCTTTGTTTTGTTTTCAACCACGTACTTCAATCATAATTTGTGACGTGTTGTCTTTTTTAGTCCTATTTTATGTTATATTTTTATTTTCCTTTGTCCAATTGATTTTGGAATCATATAATAATATATTTGTTTTAATTTTTTATTTCAATTTTAATCCTCAATCTTTTAATTTTTGTTTGGGGATTCTTTTGATGATTTTTTTTTCAACTTCACCCTTTAATGAAAAAATAAAATTTATTTTGTATTTCAATTTTGATCATCATTCTTTTATTGTTTTGAATTTTTTAGTCTTTTTGTTAACTTGGTATTTGTTTTCAATCTAAACTATTTCTTTTAATTTTAATTTCTATCTTCATTCATCTACTAGTTATTTTTTTAAATAAGATGTTCTTGGTCTCATGACTCAAGTCACGAGACTTAAAAATTAATATGGATTGACATTTTTTATACTTTCATCATTCAATATTTTTTTACAAGACAATAGAAACTATGATTTTTTTTTTAATTTACTATTAGGTTATATCAGTCTTATAAGCAAAGGTGGCTCGATCTTGATTGTTAGGATTTTAGGTCTATCATGCTAAACTCATCACAATTTTCTTGAATCATTTTTTTTTATCCTATCTCATCATTTTATATATAATAGACAAAAAAAAACTACATTATATGCCCTCTTTGAAAAAATAAATCTCAGGCTATCTTTTTTTTTATAATTCATTTAATTTATTGTCATTGATTTTTTAATATAGCATAATTAAATAAAAACCACCTAATTAGACACAGTCAGGTTCTAATTCAAGTCATTGTTGTGTGCTCGCGAAATCTAAACATTGTTTTTACAATAAAAAAAATATAAAGACACGGCATGGCCGATCCACCTCTATTTCTCCACTATAACAATAACATATGTGGACAGGCGTTGTCTAATTCGCATGTAGTAAGAAAAATCCACGGAGACTGGTACACTCATGCACGCTTATCACACAAAATTCGTGCATGCGTGTATAAATACATCATGGTTTTCGCTTTTATAGCTACTCGAACAATTGTTTTTTTTTTTAAATATGATTTCTTACCTTCTTATTATGTTTTGCCCCTGCAAGTTGCAACCTTCGAAGAATTACCAGGTACAATTAATCATTTAATATAAAAAATGCAATGAAAATAGGATGCTACCCTTATAAAACAGGACATTAAGAACATAAGATGATCGTGTTTTTTTATTGACTTTCATGTCAAATAAAATGGGATGATAAATGAAAAATATGACGAAAGGAAAGTGAATGGGAATATCTTGGGAATTAGACCAAGTTTTTCAAGGAGATGAATCCTTTAATGAAAATGAACATGGAGCTCAAAAAATAATATCTTACATGCTGATCATGGATTTCTCATGATTAAAAAAAATATTTCAATATGTATTTATATAATCTTAAACATTCAGGTACTATTTGGAAACTACAATTATGATTTACTTGTGTTGAAAAAAACCAGGGACTATTTTAAATTTAAGATCAAAGTTTGCCCAAAATCACAGAGGCTTATTGTTTATTATGTCCAAAATCCATGGGCCCTCTTAAAAAAGAAACTCGTTTTTTTTTTTTGGGTGGGGGGTACGGAACCCATTAATAATTAGACATGCCAGTGATGACGTGAAGTTGCGAAGTATAAATTCGAAAACCTTGATTCTGTCAAGTCCCGAATCCATAGAAAGTAGCTGGAGATGCAACTGAACAACGTCAGTATTCATTGATACAATATTAAAATAAAGTTTTTTTTATTGTGCATTTCTTTTATCTGATTTAAATTCTCCAAATTCCTCCTGGCATCGCAATCTAGAATCGGAATTCTAAAATTCTATTTAGTTTTGCGTTTTGAAAATATTGTTTTATACAAGTTGAGATTTTTTTTTAATTATTGTCTTAATACGCGGGAGTAAAAATAACTTTTAAAAAATAAAAAATAATTACTAATATAATAACAAATAAGTTTTTAAGCAACGTATCAACACTATTTCGTATCCGTTTGAAAATGTTATTATGGTTGTTTTTGAAAATATTTTTTAATTAAAAATATGTAAAAATTGTATATTTTTTTAGAAAATTATTTTTAATATCAATACATTAAAATGATTTAAAAATATTAATTTTTTAATCTAAAATAAAAATAAAAATATTTTAATTTTTTTAAAATATTTTTAAAACACAGTGTAAAACATGATATTTAATGACATGTATTTAATTTCCGCATCATCGAAATCTAATATAATTTATAATGCTCCAAGCACGAGTGGATGGTTTTGGCACGCAGCAAACAATCTCTACGTCTCGATATGTCCTAGCTATTTAAAATAATTTATTTATTACATATAATTTCACCGATCATTTCTTTAATCTAATTCTTCTTCTTTTTTTTTGTAATTTTCAAACGTAAATTTTAGAGAATCACTAACAAATTAACAATCATGTCATGGGCTGCCCATTTATAAGCGTGGATTCTCAAGAAGTGACCCGGCTTGCTGACCCGGCTTCCCGTATGCAATTTTACAGGGAGCTCGGGCAGGGACCTGGCCCGTCAAGTTTGAAAAACTTTTGGAGTCTACGAGGACCCACACCATTCATTTTAATCCCCGCAATTGCCGTTTGTAATGTACGCACCGTTTAAGGACTTTCGCTTTAGAGGCCCCACCTCTCTTCTTTGATTGAGGGGGGCCTTGTTTTGTCGCCGAAGCTGGTGGCACTGAGCTTCAAGGGAAGGGAAGGGAGGGTTTTCTGTAGGACAGGGACCTACCAGCTACTAAACTAATTATGACCGGGACTGATTTAAATCGGTCAAAGAGTCAACTTCTTCCTCACCACGTGACAAAACAAAAGGAAAACCTTCTGAGATCGCCTGATTTCCCATTGCCCTTATGTTGATCACCTGAAGGCAAAATCCCAGAACGCCTGCACTGACTTCACGGGTTCATTTTTTGGCACAATGTGCACAGAATCTTGGAGTAGTTTCATTTATTTATTTCTGATAAATATACAAAAACTTGAAAAGAATAGTCTTTTTTTTTCCAGAGAAGAAAAGAACTGTGGACTATCGGTGTCTACTTGAGTATCTGTACTCGGAGTCAACTCGCGCACGATGAGGTCTACCAGCTCTGTGTTAAACCTGACATCGATAATGATTCACAGTGTCCTGAATTATTAATATGCTCTCATAAAGCAACTGAGCTGAGTGTTGATGGCTATAATAGAACTCGTCAAATCTTGTCTGCCTATAATCCTAAAAGTAACACTATTTTCCACTCAAAATAAGAAGTGATTTGGGGTCAAATCTCCCCGTCATTCAAACCTCCCTTCTTTTAAAGAAAAGTGTGGGTGTACACAATAAAAAAATAATATTTTCGTTTATTTAAAAATATTTTTATTACAGATCAAAATTTTAAAATAAACTAACAAATAAAGCTGATGTAAGATAAATACAGCAAGTCTTCAAAGATGATTTAAATCTTGTGAACCTTAAAGTTACTTTAAGTATACATATTTTTATCAAGTGCATCTCTCTGTCTTTAGTGTAATATAACAATCAGGCATGATCTTCAGCTACTCCATGCAACTGAACACATATTTTTGCGTGGGTGGGCTAAAACTTTCCGCTCATCGAGAGAAAAAAAATATCATACGACGATTACAGAACTAGTTATGTCCCCACTACGCCTAACCCAAAAACGACCTGACCTCACCATCCCTTTTCAGTGAGTGTTTGGGGGTTCTTCTAGCATTTCCTCTTTTGCTACTTTCCTTTTTTTCCGCCGCCCTCTCAGACTTTTCCTCAAACACTTTGTATGCATTTACAGTAACTGCTGAATCATATAGGTAGTTTAAGTGATGAGAGAATAAGTAAGAAGTAAAAAAAAAAATCAAGCACAGTGAAATGGAGGGAGCAGAGCTGGAACTAGAGCGAAGGAGCAAGTTCTTGAGTAGTTTGATACAGCAAAAGAAAGCCAAAGAGCATCAAGAGCAACACAGCAAGCTCAATGTTCATGTCAGAGCTGCTGATATGCCCGTTCTTTTGCAAGACCGAGCTTTTAGGTGTGCTCGTGAGCAGCTTGATTCCATGCCTGGAAAACTTGATAGCAAACGCCTCGCTCTTGCCCTAAAAAAGGTTAGAAATCAAACAGGTTCCCTGCTTTTTCTGGGTTTCGATCTTTGTTTACTCTTCGACCTTAGAAGGTTTTGGTGATTATAAATTATTTATTCTTTCATTATTGGAGGGTTTATAGTAATGGGTATCGAGTAGATTTTGCATAGAGGAAATCCTGCTGACTGCTCAGGCTTTAAACCGAACAACAAATGCGCTGAAGTATGAAGTTAAATCGGCTTGTTGGTTTTTTCTTATGGGCGTGTTTAGTGTAGATTAATTGGCCCTGAGTAAATTTTGAGTCTAGGTGGTCCTATTTATAATTCGTGCTGTTATTTTTTTCTGTAAACTCACTGGCTTTATTCTTATTCTTGACTGCGAAGTTGGCCTGAACCCATTACTTCTTACCAACTCTTTGCTTGATTCATGTAAAACTAAATGAATTCCTTTTGTGTAAAACTAAATGAATTACTTCTAAAACAAGAAATTGAAGTTGTGCAACCATTGTCATTGAGTTAATCTTTATAATATTTAGTTTTTTACTCGGTGTAATCGAGCTAAAAAGGCAAAACTAATTAGCATAGCCAAATAATTTATGCATTGCTGGTTGAATTATTTTCTTGTTTTAGATTTTTTTTTTGGTTAATTGCCAGTCTGAATGAATAGCTTCTATGAACCACTAGTTGCATGTGTTCAGAGGGAGGGGAATTTCGTGAATCTGAATATAGGTTTACCATCAACCTACCCTCCATAATTTAGTTCTGCTGGAGGACAAATTTGACTTTCTATCTCTTCATGAGTGTAGAGTTGAGACTTTGGATTACTGATACATGTTACATAATTTCAGTCAAATTATAACTTTATGCAAATCTTGTTGTAGAATTATTTCATTAAATGTACGAGAAAAATAGAAATATCTGGTTGGTTTTCATATAGGTTGTGTTTAAAATAGTAAAAGGGACCCAACCTGTTGATAACCTGGCACCCTTATGATCCCAGAAAACTTGACAAAATGAGCAACTGGGCTGCTTGCTGTATAGACGTTCTATTAGGGTATCTAAATCCTATGTTGATAGCCATCTTTCAGAGTCTTTGATTCGATAGTAGTCACCGCAGGAAAGGAAAGCTTTTAACAAAACATCTCCTCAAATCTAAGGGCTAATGAGTTCTTAGAATTTGTATATACATAGAGAGCAAAGCATTCTCACAGCTCCAGTGCTCAGCCGAATTCTTGGATATGAAATAGGGGCTGCCCATGAGGGGAAGTCCAAGTCCAAGATCACTTAAGAAAGGAGTTACAACTCCCTTAATGAACTGTCTAGAAGCAGTTTTAGGTCAGTTTTTGAAAAGGGAAAAGTAATATAGAAAAAACATACTCTTCGTATCTATTTGTCTAGGTTCTCTACATTGTGGATGGCACTTGAATTGTGGAAACTGTGTGTTCTTCCCTCTGTGATTGGTAGCGGAGCTATGGTTATTACTAGAAGAAACAAGAGAAAAGAGATGAATGCACTGCCATGGTAGCAAAATAGAAGCTGTGTATGTTGAAATACAAAGCTTATTGACCCTTCAGGCCTATGCTTGTTACAACTTTCCTTAGTGTACTGTCAATCAAACATTTGTGTAGGTCTCTGGCAGTTGATATTAGCCTGGGTAGCTCTTGCAAGCCAGATGCTCTACGTTCAAACTAGAATATCACTTGTATTTCTTGGGGATATAGTTACTTATACCTGTTCATTTGTTTCCAGATTCTGAGACTTAAAGGAAGCAATACACCAAAGCATCCAGCTGTGAATTTGGCTAGATTTACCTCTTTCTCAGTCTATTTAATTTTCCTTTTACCTCCACCAGAACACCTACTTGTATGCAATCATTATCTACATCAAACATGGAAATTACCTATCAGATTTGTTTTAAGAAGCAAACTTTTGTTTGATAGATGAAAAGAAAACTGGAAAATGGGGAGAGAAAGAAACAGCTATTTATAAGGTGGAATGTGAGGACACAAGAAAAGAAAAATTGGCAGATTCCATAATCTTTGAAATATGGTAATGTTTCCAGATGGATGCCATCTTCAATGATTCTTGATAACCTCTTACGCATGGAAATTTCATCTCTGTCTATCTTGCATAAATATATTTTCATAAGTCAAGCAGTTAATAGACCTGGATAATATAAGCCAAAGATAAAGTTTCTAGACTAATCAGTGCTAGTGGAACATAGCTATTGCAACCGTGTGCGTATGTTACCCGGATTGAATTTTCTAGAGATGCCATGGGAGCTGGGAGGGAAAAATGACACTTGGCAAACTTCAACTTGGTAGAGCGAATTGGCCCCGTATCTCAGGTGGTTTTTTTTTTTTTTATAATTTCCCTTTAGATTATTTTGTTGCACACTGCTTTTAAAGAAGGCCTTCATTGAAGCAGCAAGATTTTGATGTTTAAATACAAGAAAACAGATATGGACAAGTGTCCGCTGTCCTCTATCCATGCGTTACCTAAGAGATAATGGTGATCATTTAAGCTTGAATTTATGGAAATTGTTCTAGGAAGTGCCGTTTAACATTAACGATCTAACAGTCAACAGTTTTACTGGTTTGCCAGGAATTTGATGCTGCGTATGGTCCAGCTTGGCACTGCATTGTTGGAACTAGCTTTGGTTCATATGTTACTCATTCCACAGGAGGTTTCTTGTATTTTTCGATCGACAAGGTTTACATCCTTCTCTTTAGGACTGCTGTCGAACCTTTAGACCGTTGACAGTTTAAAAATTTTGAGCTCCACGCTTTTCTATATTGTTATTGATAATCATACATTTGATTTGCCAGTTTGTGTAAAATTACCGGCTAAGATTATAGTTTCTGTTTTTTTCCAGCTGTATAACACTCCTCATCATAAGAGCATAAGAGATTGGTCCTCTTTTACCATTTTTTGCTGCCTTATGTTCTCTCCATTACAAATTAATTAAACCAGGCAGAAAGCATATCATCTTCGGCTCAATATATTTGTCAAGGTTTCTCATTTCTCATGCTTTAGATATTTATTATGAGAATACATTTACCTTGTACATATTATCTGGCAACACAAAACAGCGATATTTTTGGACAATGGATCCTCTCTAGCAATTTCACCTGCAAATATCTCAAGTGCAGTGAACGCCTTCATGACACGAAATTCCTAGGAAGTCAACTAGCCGACCCTTCATTTTGATCACGGAGTGCAAATGTTGTCTTTGTTATGCTTGCATGGGTGGGTCTGCGATAATTTGGATTCTTGCGTTCATTTGCTTAACAAGCAAGAAATGAAAGGGTTTTGAAAAAGTCAAATGACTGGAAGTTGCAATTACAAATGTGCGGTTCACATTGCTCTATATGTGTCTAATGCTACTCGGTTTCACAACTCCTCCCTTTAGTTTTCTTGTCTGGCTGTGCCGTCCCTTTATCCGTCTTTCCTTGAACTCTCTTCCTCTATAAATTATCTTTTGAGCTCAAATTACAATATTTGAGTTTGATTGGGGACATGGGGATTTCAAATTATGTAGAAAAAAGAGAGCATGAAATCACAGAATACTTTATGGAGCCGCAGCAAATTCTGCCTGCTTTTGTTTCTCATCTTGGTTCCAAAAATAGTATTGAACCAGGGCCACCTCATGAGGCTCTATTTTTTGTGCTGGCTTACCTCGATGTATTCGAGCTTCTTGTCATGAGTGAAGTTTGCATGCCATTCAGAGATGCAGTGAGCAAAGATGTGTTACCGTGGCGGAATATCATCATCGATAGGCCTTTGAACTCGAGATTGTCTGATGAGATTCTGCTGCAAATCACTACGAGGGCACGTGGCAGACTCAGAACTTTGGCTCTCATAAACTGCTTCAAGATCACAGACGATGGCCTTCAAACTGTCATTGAGAAAAATCATTTAATCAGTAAGGTATGATTATCAGAATTGACCTTCTTCTGTTTCTTATATTCCCTTTATTTAATCAGATTTGATATTTTAGCCGGAGATAAGAGTTTCGATTCTTGCCACCGTTTTTCTAACAACTAATTATCTAGGTTAAGGTGGGTATGGATAAGATATGTTTGGTGGGCATTTTCATTTAAAGCAAAAGATACCTATCTTATCAAAATAATAAATGGACGATGTTGACTAGAAACAATTCACGAATCAGACGTGTGAGCGGCTTCCTGAAGCAAAAAAGAACTCAAGTAACTCAATTGAATTGTATATTTTTGGTCAACGGAATAAGTAGATTGAGTGTGTTACTGTGAATAAAGTTGTAATCCCATGAAATATTTCTGCTCACTGTTTTTTTTTCAATTGAAATTGCTTCAATCATACTTTTTTTTTTCACAATAAGAAGATACTGTGAATGTTCAAAGGCCCAACACCAGTACTCCTGCAACAAGTATATGTAAATCATCAAAGCAGTAAAGCACTAACCCAAGGGTTAGACCACTTGCACTTATGAATGAACTGGGTTGACTCGGGAGGTGGCGCGTCTATAAAATGATCTGAGAAATAACTCAGCCTCATTTGACACTTGAGCTGGTCCATAATTTTGAATAAAAAGGAAGGAAGCACTTTTTTTTTTTTTTTTTGTGGAACAGAAAGCATTCGGGTAGATCCTTATTACTGATTATTTTGTCTATTGGCTCAGCTCCACATACCCGGATGCTCTGGCTTAACCCCTGAGGGAATCATAAGAGTTGTGAAGACACTATCCCAACATCACAACAGCTTGGAGAGTTTACAGATAAACGGTATCTCCAGCCTGAAGAAAGAACACCTGGAAACAATTTCTTCCCATCTTCAAATGAGCCCACCGCAGCAAAAGCCACAGCCTATCCTGTATCGTCACCATAGAAATTCCTTCGCATCAAGAAACAAAGAAAGCAGGCGCATGATTGACGTGGACATCTGTCCAAAGTGCAATGAAGTAAGGATAGTTTTCGACTGCGCGAGGGCGACCAGCGAGAGTGGGAGAGAGCAGCCATTCACCCATTGCAGAGGATGCTACTTCTGCATTAGCAGGTGTGAGGAGTGCGGGCGATGTGTGGACGATGAAGAAGTGGAAGAGACTCTTTGTTCTGGTATTTTGTGTACAGATTGTTGGCTTCGTCTTCCAAAATGTTGTTCTTGCAACAAGGCATACTGTAAGCAACATGCGAATCAGCAGCGCAGTTCTTCAGACACCACTGGGTTTCTATGTGAACTTTGTAACGAGAAACTCGAATTTACGGGAAATTAGAACAGTGATATTCAATAACATGTCGAGACAGAAATCTTCAAACTTATGCAGCTTTCTCTTCCTCCATCATATTTCATATACATGAATCCATACGGGGGGTATCGGAATGATGGTTTTGATGTGGCTCTCAGCTTCTCGTTTCAGGTTTTTGTAAATAATGAATCTTATATCCTTCTTAGCAAAATCCTTTATGCCAGTAAATGCTGAAGTTGAATGAGGTTTAAGCACGTAAGAGCAGGGCTAAAAAGTGCATTTCTCTTGTGATCTTTTGAGCTTGCTTCTTTATTCGGTCCCTCAACTTTAAATCCTTGATTCTGGGCACCCAACTGTTATAAATTAACAACATTAAAATGGATGGATTCGTAAGAGGGGAGAGAAAATAATTGATGGGAACAAAAAATTGAAATAAATAATCTATTTTCATATATAGACAAACTAGATAAACGATCCTCGAAAAGTCATGCGTGAGACGCAATTTTGACCAAAAGGCCTACAAGAATACGTGCAGCAAAACCAATTCACATTGTACACTACTGGGAACAGCGTTTGCCCTGAAAATCATCACGCTACCAATAAGAAATTGAACACATCACAAATCCAGTTCAAAGAATACATATTCTGCCCTAAAATCATAGTTACAACTTACAATAATCACCCAGAGTTCTTTTCGCTGGTTTATAAGAAAAACCCAATTTCACCACCTGATGTGAAAAACTACTCCGTGGCTATATGGACCAATCAACCTGGCCACCCCCTTAACTCCTCTCCCGGAAAAAACAAAATTGGGTGTGCCGCTTGTTGTCCGATGGCATTAAAAAACAAATGTTTTGAATGATTCCAATGCTATCCAAGGTTTACAACTGATACAAATGCACAGAGTTTTACAAGCAAACCATGCTCATTAGTAAAACACCTATAATCACAGAGGTTGTGAAGGAACCAGCACCATAGAAATATACAGAATGGCAACCAGATGTCGATGAATTTGAAGATGGCGCCAGAGAAGTTGTATTTGGAAAGGAGCCATTTCTTCCAGAACTACATTAACAGTGATAAAAAAAAAAAAGCAGAGTAAAGAAATGTTACTCATGGCACTCTGGCGTAATCCAAAACAAGAGTTATGAAATGCAGTGCAAAGAGACATAGACATGGACGAGTGGAAAATAGCAAAAGAAACAAAAATCAGGCCTTTAAATCAATTGTATGAGCTTTAGTTTATACCTTCCAGGAAATATACAGGAACCATGACCTGCAGAAGTAAAAGAAAATAAGAAACTGCATATGCAACAAGAAAACACAAGATAGGAGTAGACAAAAAACAGGAAACTCTTCTCACTCGTGCAAGTATCTCTAGTGAACACAATGTAGCAGTTTCGAGAATTAAACACCCTAAATCATTTACAGGCCGGTCACTTATTTTTGCAGTGGAGTAGCTTTTATGCTAGATGAACACTACCATTAGACACTTAATGCTCACCAAGTAATTAATATCCCCACTGTAATATAGTTTGTTGTTTTGTTCTCAAATCCTATTTTGCTGGAACTATAATTGCTTACTTGGGTCAGAGGTGGTGATGGTGGATACCCCTTTAAAATCACAAGTACCAGGAGACTTGGCCATTTTCTGGAAATAAGCATTGAAAGCATACGTTGAATGAGCAACAACATTATTTGGCTCATAGCATGGCTGCCCTTGTAACAAGAATGTACAGTCAACTTTCCCTGGTCCACAAGCCCAGTCAAGAGCTGCCTGTAGCATCTTTGGGTCAGCACTTTCCTTCGCAACACAAAAGGTTTGGTTTGTGGTGTCATTTGAAAGTAAAGTACCAGCACCAGTCAAGTGTAAGGTATAAATTGGCATGCTGTTGGCATCAAAAAGCCCCCAGTTCTTTTCAGAGACTGGCCCGGGTCTTGAATCCTCATTATAGAGCTCATAAATATATGTACTAACCACAATCCCGGGATGCTTGGGAGTGCCTGAGTTATTAAGCACATGCCTAATCAAGTTGCTGTTGTAAGTGTTAGCATTGTCAAGTGTTGCATCTGGCTCGGATGAGTCACCTTTGGAGGGCCAGCCGGACTCAGTCACAAAAATAGGGATATTGGTGAAGTTCAAATAGGACATTGAAAAATATGCTGCGTCAACAATGGCATCAAAGACATTAGTGTAATGAAGGAGTGTATTAGCATCCACAGCTTCCTTGTTAGGAGGGAGGGGACGGAAAAGTGCATAGTCCAATGGGATCACACCATTAGATTGCATGTAGTCATAGTATGGATATACATTTAGCATAAAGTATGACCTGGTGGACTGCAAAAATTTAAGCAAGGGAACCATGACTGGATCCCAAGAGCGATTAAAGAAGGCCTGGGAAGGAGGGAAAGAGTCAAGGATGATGGAGGAAGACTGAGGAGTAGATACTTTAATTTGGCCATCAAGATTGGAGGCAACAAGGGCAGAATGGATAAACTTCAGGGCAGAGACCAGGACTGGGGCAGCATTTGGGAGTGTGGTAAGGATTTCAGATCCAACTGCAATGGCTGTGATGTTGGTGGCAGGGACATGGGCTATTACATTGCGAGCAACCCAATTGGCTGCAGTGGCATTCGATTGACCAATGCCAAGGAGCTGCTCATTGGGAACTGAAACAGTAACACGGATGCCTGTGTTGGCAAGTGCATGGAGCATGGCTCGGTCTGCATCATAGAGCCTGACATGTCGAATGTTCTGAGCCTTAAGAAGGGCTACCACCTGAATTGGACTTGGCATGTCAGAGAGTGCTGTGCCGATATTCACACCAATGAAGGCATCTGGTAAACAAAAGAGAGAAAAACAATTCAATGGTAGGATTCAGACAAAGAAGTTGATAGAAAAGATTTCATCTTCATCAAACCACTAAATGTTTCTGTAACTATATTGTGAAATATGACCATGGACATTGCAAAACTATGTTCAGAAAGTCTATCAATCCTTGGCCAGAGAAAATCTGAAACAAACAAGGGAAGAAAACATTATGACATTCAAAAGAAAATAGTCAGGCATGGAAAATAGCTTCTATACGCTCAGGCACAAGGTGTGCAAACTGGAGCTCATTTGACACCGGTCAGGTAGATATCCATGATCATCAACGCATTGCGTGCCTTATTTATGACTCATACACAACGCATTCAGAGTACAAGAATTAACAGTAGACATGGATGCTTAATGGATGCAAAATCAAAAAGTAGACTAAAAAGAAATATAGATGCAAAATTAATTCCTTTCTACAGTGACAGCACCTAGTAATTTACCCATACCAATTCCTAAGAACAGGATCAAATTAGTCCCTCTAATCCCAACCCAGTTTGGAATCACCATAATAAGAACAACCGCTTTTCTTATTGTGCAAAACTTAAGATGGCACCACCTAATAATGGGGGCCCACACGTTCCTCTCATGCTGAATCATGTACATGACTGTTAAATTGCAGATTATATTTATCTACTTTGTACAAACTATACATAATATCCATTGATCATCTGCATGAAAAGAATTGTAAATATAAACATCATTGCTTGTCATCTTTTCAGAGCTCTGTAAGAGGACCATAATTCACCTGGGTCTCTTTTTATTCGTATATAACCAAAGACATGCAAAAGGATACAAAAAATAGCTACATGGACATTTGTGGCAAGTGGTCAACTAAGGAGAAAACAATGTGACATGCTGATGAACTTTTAAATTCTAGCTCCAGGTCATTTATGGAATGACATATCAAGACTTAAGAGCATTATGAAGGGTAAACTATATATTTACCCTTTAGATTCATTAATATTTCTACTTCTACCTCCATACTTTAATGTTTCCCAACATTACACCTACAGTTTTTAAAATCATTCCATTTTACCCTTTCCTGTTTAATAATTGAGGAAGCGTTCACTTTTTTTCATAATTTGTATTGTCTTTTATTATCTTTCCCATTATAACTCCCCGTGCATATTAAGCATGTAGAGAGAAGCTGCTAAAAATCTCAAAAACCAAATTCAGAAGTAGGCTATTTAATGGTTAATGGTAACATTGCAAAATTTCACTTTTCAGGAACTATAAGGGTAAGGTAGAAAAAATTTAAACCATAGGGAATAGAAGTGGGGCATTGATAAATCCTTAAGGGCAAAAGTGAACTTTGCGTACCAGGAAACCACTCATGGAATTACAGCTCTATCCTTTCCATTGTAGAGAGAGATCATTGATTCTGTCTACAAAGCATCATGCCATTGTTAACCTGAAAATGGACTCTTCTACTACTACTTCTAAGCTTAGGTACAATATTTAAGATACTATATATCATTCTAGAACTTAGATATAGGTTAATGAATTATAATCAACAAATTGAGTAACATATTATTTGAGGTCCCTTGTTTAGAAAATGTTATTTGAGGTGGTTACACAATGTGGTGAGTCATTGGACATTTGATGTGCATTCACCACGTACAAGTAGGGATGACAATTTAACACGAATCCGGTGTAACTTGCCCTGAATGGATGGACTTTTTTGTAGTTGCCTTACCCGATGGGTTAATGGATAAAATATGAATAAGAATAATCATAAATGTGATCCAAACTCAACTTGATATATATATATAAATATAGCCCAACATTAACATAACACACAAACACATATGTAAGATTTATAATATCACCATTTAATATATATGTATACATACCCCAAGTATATATTACTCTTTTATTTTATGTTGAGTAATAAATAACATTTAGATAATGAGTAATCGAATAAATACCCAAGGTTCAATGGATAAAGTATGAATATCTAAAAATTTTACCCGTTTGCTAATGGATAGGATGTGAATACAGTAGAAACCTGGCTCATGGATTCCCATTACCATCCTTTGTGACAATGTCATTTTGAGCTAGCTGCGCTTTTTTGAAGAATGGAGAGATGCAGGTTCTGCTTTAAGACTATAAATGATATAAAATAACAAATGGTGTCTAGTAAATAAATGACACATCAAGCAATTTATGTAACATTGCCCCTCTTAACTTTGATCACGATTTTAAGCCTTGCACTTAGTAGATCATCATCAACTTCAAAGATTTTTCAAATATCAAATCTCTAGATATTGAAGGGGAATGAGGATGGCTTCAACAATACCCTGACAACCAGATCTACAATGAGGGTGACTTCTAATAAAAAAGAGCTCCGAGTATGAATAAAACAGCCAGGGACGTGATTGGCTGCAAATTAAACCAAATAATACCTATTTCATGGCAAACTTAAATTATATTACAAATAATCCTATCTTCCTGTTCAGACTAATCACTGAAAACCAAGCTCGTGTCACATAATAATAAGAATAACAAGAATACTGTTTCAAACGAAAAAACTTAAACTATTTAGTAGAGATACTAAAAAACTGCAACAATAAAAAAGCTAACCAGCAAAGGCACACGCAAACATAACTGGAGAGCTACAAGAAAGAACTTGAAAAGAAAGGGAAATCGAGGTAAACAGGGAGAGAAAGAAAAAAGCGAAGAGGTAGAACAGAATGACAACTAATGCCTACAAATCATTGTTTCAAGAATAAAAATGAAATAAAATAAACTAGCTAAGGGACTGAGCTGCAGCGAATAACAAGATAAAGAGTATGAAACCAAAATAAATCAAACAAATTAGAGAATCAATTCAAAAAAAAAGGCAATAAAACCATGCAAGCACAAAGAACGAAGCTTACCTTCATCAGCTGAAACAGTAGACACCGTCAATAAGAGAAGCAGGAGCAGAAGAGCCATTGAATCTTCAGTCACAAATTAAATCTTTTATACCTTGAAAAAACATAAAAACCCAGAATGGAAATGTATTCGAGGACCAGACCGAGAGACACTTGAAGAAGACAAAAATGAGGCTGCACGAAGAGGGGCAGAGAGAGAAAAGTTTGCTCCTTTTGAGGTCTCTCTCTATCGGGGGAAATGTTTTTGAACTAAACGAAGATGGGCTTCGTTAAGTTTAGTTTAGTTAAGCTGTGTAATAAAGAGACAGAGCGTGTGGGCGGGGGTTTATTTATTCCGGCATTTTCTACGATGCCTTTGGAATTGACCTCCTCTAGTGGTTTCTTTTCTTTTCATAACCATTTCTATTTTTTTTAAATAGCTTAATTACTATAGCTTCATATGCAGTTGCAGTTTTCTGCATGAAGTTGATGGAAAGCATGCATCTTTTAAATTCCATTTTAAAAAAATAATTGAAAGATTTAAATCCAGTTTTTTTTTTCATTTACAACCATTTTTAAATAAATTAATTAATTAATTAATTATTAAAATTAAATTTTATTATTATATTGATGTCAAAAGTAAATTTTAAAAATTAAAAAAATGTATTATTTCATTTTAAAAAATGTCAAAAAATAATAAAATTACAACTTATAAACCAGTGGATAACTCACTAAAATCTCTTTTTATTGTCCTCCGGACAAAACTAAAAACACTAGTCTACAGATAATATGTTTATTCGTACTGGTCTTGATTACTGAAAGTCAGATACTGGAGGGGCTGATTGAGCGAAGGTACATGGTAGACAGTGAGGATGTCGCAGGGGACAGAAACTTTGCTTAAAATAAGATTTGATTGGAGAGGAGAGGGGGGGCTTCACTTCACGGTCTACGAGGAGAGTTCCAGAGCTGACGTGGAAGTGGAGGTGGAGATTCAATCAACGGTCATATTCCAAGAAGAAAGTGCACCCTTTTCTTTATTACTAGCTGCTACAATAACAGTGATAAGCAGCGGTTGAATATTTTAAAATAATAATTAAATATGCAAGTTTTTTTAATATGTTTTTGGGTATAAAAAGTTTTCAATTACAAATCTAAATTTACATGTATATATTTAATGGAATAAAATCATATTTAATTAATAAATAATTAGAATTTAGATATTTAAGCTAACAACATAGATCATAAATTTATTTATATTCAATATTTTTTTTTCTTCGATCAAACAACAATTTGTTAAATAAAAAGCAAATAGAAAATTATCAACTAGAGCAAATTAAATTATAAAGATAATCATAAAGCAAAAACAATTAAAATAAAGTAGATAAAATAAATTTGAGTCCACTTGGGTTTAAAATACCGCCTTGTAAGAGAAAGTAAAGAAAATACAAAAAACAATTAAATAATAAATCCTAGGGAACAAAAATAAAAATAAAATAATTTTATAAAAAAAGAGCTTATAAAATACAAGTCAACCAAACCAAACTAAACAACAACAACAACAACAAAATTAAATAAAAAATCATTCAAAATAGGACAAGAAACACGAAATATGTAATCATGATGAATCTTAAAAACTCCTAACCCAGATAAATAACAAAAAAATTTATTATAATTTAAAAGAGGTTATCAAAACAAAATTAAATAAAAAACATGTATGGACATGATGAAGAATTAGACCAATTTAGGGCATATTTAAGAGTATTTTTTTTTCTCGACATGTCTGCAAAAATATTTTTTATTTTTTAGAAATTATTTTTTACAGCAAAAGAAGAGGACAAATATTGATTTAAATATAAATATTTTATGAAAAATATACAAAAGAAAGCATTAACGGAAAAAAAATATATAGAAAAAAGTGTAAGGAATGGTTAGGCTGAACAAGCTAGGCTAATTTGTTGGGCCCCATTACCAAGGCTTGCATCCAAGCTTATATTATTGTCTAGGGTAGACAATGTGTCACCCTTCTCATTTTTTTTCAAAAAAATAATTGACATGCTGTGTGATTTTACCAAGATCTCAATCAATGTGATAAGAAAAGGAATAGAGCTAATTTTTCTTTAACTAAAAACTTGATTTTCAAACAATTGTTTTACTCAAAACACATTTTGAAAAACATGATAAACCTATCTATGATCTCAAAAACTATATAAAACACCTCGTAAAACAGCAGGCGTTACATGACTCCCCTCATCAAAAACAATTTAATAAAAATATCGTCTATTTTGATAGGTTAAATTGATGTTAGCAACATTTTTTTTTCTCTACCGTTGAAAATCAGCGACCCCTTTGTCTTCTCTTTCAACAAGAGATTGATTTTTTTCATTCATATTTTTTCACGAGAAATCAAATTCAATTTATAACTTCAATCAGGACTAAATTGCTTGGGAAAAGAGAGTTCAGGAACTAAATTGAAAAAATAAAATAATTACACAGTCTATCATATTAACGAGAGAGAGAATGAAAAGTGAAGTCTTGTACAGTGAAAACCTCATCAGTTTTAAAGTTATACTGAATTATAATAATATAATATAATATAATTATCATACTGGATTCATGATGATGTGTTACGTTTTTCATATCATCTTTGTCCTGGAAGGGGCCCGGGAGGGTTAAAAACAGAAAGGCCCATGTCCAAACATCTCATTCTGGGCCAGTCTAGGATGCTTCCGCCGACCTCGATCACAAAAATAGATTCAAACGGTCTTCCATGACAAGTATATAATCCGGGTCCTGAATCCCGAGTTCCGGCCCAATTATAATTCCCCTGCTAGTTCTGGCCCTGGTGCTAGGCCTGCCTGCCTGTATTTTCGTAAGAAGCGAAAAAGAATCTGGGTCCTGATCCCGAGTCACGGACTGTGTTTATTTTTGTGATGCTACCACGATTGCAAAAAAGCTGATGGACTGAGTTATTGGTTAATTTTGAGAAAAATTTTGACATGTGGCTCATACAATTATATAATGGAAATGGCGCTCTAAAATAAACAATTAATACCTGCTTTTCAATTTAAGTTGAGAGAACGGCGGACGCAGGGGAATATATTACTTTATTATATTTTTTTAATATTAAAATAATTTAAAATTTTAAAAACTCAATTAAAATATAAATAAATATATTAAAAAAGGATATCATAATATAATTTTTATCTCGCAATCCTAAACGGACAAATTTATATGATGCATGTCAGGGAACTCCTAGTGTCGATCAAATTCTTTTCCTAAAAGGACAATATATATATATATATATATATATATGTGTGTGTGTGTATCATTTAAAATAATTTCACAAGTTGAAAGCAATATTAAAACTTGGTAATCAAACACTTGAAACTGCTTTTTATTAACCTCATGTTCAACCACAGTTTTAACCAGGGTTGTCAATACCGTTCCGGTTGTCGTTCCAGTTTTTCTATTGGAACGGAACATTCCAGTTTCAGGCGTTTTGGCTGTCTTTGTATATGTATATATATATATATATATATATATATATATATATATATATATATATATATATATATATATATAAATTAAAATAATTTAAAATTTTAATTGAGTAAATAAATATATTAAAAGGATATCATAATATAATTTTTATCTCGCAATCCTAAAAGGACAAATTTATATGATGCGTGTCGGGGAACTCCTAGTGTCGATCAAATTATTTTCCTAAAAGGACAATATATATATATGTGTGTGTGTCATTTAAAATAATTTCACAAGTTGAAAGCAATATTAAAACTTGGTAATCAAACACTTCACCTCATGCTCAACCACGGTTTTAACCAGGGTTGTCAATACCGTTCCGGTTGTCGTTCCGGTTTTTCTATTGGAACGGAACATTCCGATTTCGGGCGTTTTTGGCGTGCTGTTTCGGGGTTGTACTGTTCATATATATATATATATATTAAAATATTAATTTAACAAGCATAATTAAAATTCAAGATAAATTAACTTTAAATTATACAATATAAACACAAAGTCAAACAAACATAATCTCAAAATTAGAAAAAAAATCATAAGTTAATCAAAATAAAGAGGATTTTAAGGCCGAAACGGCACATCCGGAACGGTACCGAGACGTTCCGGCCGGAATTTTCGGAACGGGCCGGAATTAAAACCGAGACGAAAACGACGTCGTTTCGTCTCGGTTTTTTTAACGGCACGGAACGTTCCAGCCGAAACGAAACGGAATTGACAAGTATGGTTTTAACCAAACACTTCAAAAATTATTTTGAATCGCAACTAAAGTGTTTTTCATAATTTTTTTTTAAATTAGCTTTTTTTATATTTTAAATTAAAATTAAAAATTTTTAATGTTTTTTATATAATGATATCAAAATAATTTTAAAAATAAAAAAAATTATTTTAATATATTTTGTAAATAAAAAACACTAACAACGTTTCTAAATAAAAAACACAGACAACCATCCTGTTAAACATGCACTTCGTCTGCGAGTAATAGCAAACACGAAACTACGGTCGTTGCCCTCTCTCCCCGTTACTCCTCGCACGAAACTTTCCTCTTTCAGAACCTAAAGTAAAGTGAAAATAAAATGGACCAAAGCCAGATACCAGCAGCAGCAGCTTCCTCAAGCGTTTACCAGCTCCTCCTAGCTTGAGCTGCCATTATCGATCCCTTCAATCTCAATTTAGGCACAAATCATTCTTTCACTCCTATTCTCATTTTTACTAAAAGAACCTAAAAGATTAAGTCATTATTTCTTTTAAAATTTTGTTTAGCAGCGAAGCTGCCGCCAAAAACCTGACGATTCAGTTCGCGAACCGCCGTGAGTTTTAAATTCATATTCCTTGATTTGTTAACTCTAAAAAATTGTAACTAGGTAAATAAGCTGAAAAATGCTGGAGCTTAAGTTCTTCTGGTGCCATATCTTTATAACTAAAGCCATCATACCTTATGATGGAAGACAGCTTAAGATTAATGTCCACAAAAGATTCATGGGAGATAGGGTTAGTGCATGTTGGATTAGGTTTGTGTAGGATTTGCCTAGACAAAATAGGATGGAATAGAACTTTTAACGGTAACTCCGATACAGTAGCAGCAGACCTTAAAGGCAAGAAAGAAAAAATAGATGAAGAAGAAGAGTTGGAAGAAAAACTCTAGGCTTCAAAAACTCTTTAAATTCAATTTTATTTTATAATTCACCTCTAAGGTGAACAGCTTGATTCTGTAATTCATTCCAGTCCATTACTATGATTTCTTTATCTGAAAAAGGAACAGCAAAATAGATGCATAACTAACCCTGATCTGACTGGGTAAGCATTAGAATAGGAATATATGCTATTAAAGATTAAGACAACAAATTCCTACGCAAGGCTAGAGTAAATCAAAATTTCAGATATCCTTGTTGGAATATGCAGAAGTAATTATTCTGCCCCTGCTTAAAATAATCACCCGTAGCCTAGAGCATTAAACCCCAAACCAAGAAATCTACACTTCTTGATTGATGAATAACCAATTGATCGAGCCTCGGGTTTGAGGTTCTTGTTCTAGTTATATATGTTTTTTGGTAGAAAGTAGGTGGTGATGTAGATTTGAATCAGATGGTAGCAAGTAGAAGATACCGATAGATGATTGTCAACAGAGGATGAATTGAGGAAGGACAAATGAGGTGAAGAAAATTGATAGGGAAATGATTTTCTGCGCGTAAAAACCTTGTTCTGCTACCCTAGTCTGGTGAAAACACTGCACCCCAATTTAATAACAGGGTCTATTCCATCAGGTGCATCATTCTCTTTAACGTAATATGCTTCATCTGATTACACGAGGATGGTTGTTTTGTTGTTTTTAGGAAGTGGGGGTAAAGACTAGAAACTGTTGATTTACATGACAGATTTGGATAATCATATATAAAATTATTAGGTCTTAGAGAAATAGAGACCAATGACCTGCGCACAAACACAGGAATCCATGTGATTTTGTCTTAGGCCTTGCATCAATGAAAATGATGACATTTTGTTTTATTACAAAGGGGGGGGATCAAATGCAATAATTGTTACCAGAATCTGGTGAACCCCATGTGCCAAAACACAAGAAAAAAGCTAAAATGGAGTAATCCCATCTGCTAATCACATTATCACTGAAGGCATCATGCACTTTTCCATGGTTATATCATGAAGTAAGTCAGAAGATAAAGGAGTTGAGGCGCGGCATTGCTGTCGTTTGTCAATGATTATGATTTTATGAATCTTGGACTTTTATTTTCTATATGGTCTGAGAGTGAAACTTGTGTTGCTTTCATTTATCTCATGCATGAGTAGTGCCCCCCAGTTGCTTTCCAGCATATTTTGATTTTTCACCTGTGAAGAGCAAGAAAAAAAAGGCAAGAATTATGATGGTCACACATGAATTTGACCATAAGAACCTTGCCTTTTTTTCAAATTATTTTCATTGTTCTGCCATTGTCAATTAACAATTTTTAAATCCTTGATCATCATGAGGACATTGCCTTTTGAAAATTTTTCGTACTGTTTTGGGTTCATAATTCCCTTTTATGTTTGATTTTTCTCGGCCATCTTTTTTCAGACCCTCTCGTTGCTTTTTAAATACAATGGCTGATGTTTATGGGAGGAGTTCACAGACATGAACTGCTGTTGAAGCATCAGAAAATGCGTATCTCATTGACTTTCTGTGATTACAAGTTTCTTGGAACTTTCTTTTATATGCTTTGAAGTTCTATCTGTTTAAAGAATTTACTTAGATAAAACTCTAGTGTGTCCTCAGCCATCATATTGTCCATTTTGAAGGGCAGGGAGGTCCTGTCCAGCCTAACAGCAAGCTCTGAAAGCAGAGATTCTTGCTCTTTGTGGGAGGGCAGCAGAAAGTCTACGTCCAGATTTACAGCATCTCTTTCATGTTAAATAATCATCTCAACTAAAAGCTTAAAACTTATAGGTGAGTTTTCAGAATATGATTTATATTATTCTATAACACACTCTTTCAAGTGAAAATCCTTTTGGACTTGAAACTTTCACATGCTCACATTAACTTGTACTTGATTTTCATCAAATAAAATGGGGGTGGTGAGATTCGAACTCGTGACCGCTGAGTCAACAAGACTTTAATACCATGTTAAAGATTCTAATACCATATTAAGATACGATCTCACCTAAAAGAGTGAAGGAAGAAAATCACAAGGTGCTTGACAGCTTCAAAACCCAATAGTGACGGAGAAGACATCTCAGTTTGAAGGGCACTGCCCTGTTCCTTTTGGTTCATGAAAGCCTCCACCTGAAGCATGATCCCTTATTAGCCATAGATGAGATACTGTAAATTATTGCCCAGTCAGTTGCATCCAGGATTTCTGAAGGCCAGGAGATGATGACAGAGTTGACAACTTGCGAATGTCTGAACTTTTTAAGGCTATGGAATTTTAAAAACCCAACTACCTGTTCAGCTTACGAGTATGGTAAGGCTGTGAAATTATAATCATTGCACGGGAAAGGGGCGTCAGCTTATATCTGAACCTTGTAATGCCTGATAAATTGTTGTTTCTTTTTATTGAAAATAATCATTTGATATAATAAAAAAAGATTATATTTGTAGGGGCATGCAATGTTTTTTTTTAATAAATTTATCACTTGTTATTTTATTAATAATATATAGAGAGAGAGAGATTTAACTTATATATATGTAGCTAAAAGCAGAGGATTTTTTTAATTATTTAAAAAAAAAATAACAAAAAGATTCAGGAGTATAAACATCTTATAAACCATTCAGGTAAGAGTTCATATTTTTTTATCTTTTAAAGTAAACTCGTAAAATATTCAGAGTATTAACTAGCTTAAAATTCTAAAATATTTTCTTTTTTTAAATTTAAACTATTTAAATTAGTTTATTAGTTTTCCATAAATATATTGATTTTATCATTGGATAAATATTTGAATCCTTCTTATTATTTACATATCTCATATTTTGAAATATCATTACGTACCGATTTCATCCTTCTAACTCCTACAAGGATATGACATTGTATCATTGTGAAGCCAAATTGGTGGGTCCTGCTTATTACTGTTTTTATTTTTTTATTATTAATAATAATAATACTGTGCCTTTTACTCGAGCTAAGTGTAACCAGAGTCTCTTTTGTACTTGAAACAAAAAAAAAAAGTTTATTTGGGATATTTTGGCTTGATTCAAAATTCTGTTAAAAATAAAAAATATATACCATTCATTTTATATATAACTTTTTTAAATTATATTTTATCATCAAGACAATGGTTTATTTGACAAGAACAGTAATTTATTTCTTAGAGATGTATCAGTCTCTACTCGTGTATCGTTTTGTGTGAAAAGAAGAAGAAAAAAGGCTCAAATTTAGCTAAAAACGCCAAAAAAACTAAAACAAAAAGTCTACTCATGTATCCTTTTATGGAGGCCAGGTGGGCACTTGATCAAGGGCTAAGAAGAGAGTGGTTTTGAAAGCGTACAGAGTCTGTGACACACGCGCGCGTATAAAACTACTACTAGGGATTAATAAATAATAAATTTTTCTATCTTTAAATTTGTTTGAGATGAATTTAGAGGTTTTTCCATACTTTTCTTGAAGCAACCATGGCTTCGATAAAAATAAATTCATTTTTTTAATAATCGAAATAAATAAAGAGACTCTTAGCTTTTTATACATACATGAGAGGGAGGGAGAGAGATGGTCACATGTTGTTTCGAATATGCAAGGAAATGTGCTAATAGAATTATTACAAACTGGAAAGTCGTATAAAAATGATGCTGATAGAATTTTAATTATGCTATAAATGTGCTTAATATCACATGATCTTAGAAGCTAAGAAAATGAGCGCATTAACAGGAAGGTAAATGACAAAATAAATAGGCGGAAAACCCTACTTACCAGTTTGGGAGTAAGGTTGTGGTAGCTTTTTGAAAGTGTTTTTCGTTTTTGACATGTATCAAAATGATATTTTTTTATTTATTTTTTAAAAATCATTTTTGACATCAGCACATCAAAATGATCTAAAAACACTAAAATATATTCATTTAAAATACAAAAAAAAATAATCAAATTTCAGCCAAAAACAGGATGGATCGCACAACCAAAAAAAGAGACTCATATATATATATATATGAGAGAGAGTTACGTTTAGCAATCAAACAGAGCCATGATTACAATTATTCTATGAAACATAACACGCACTGACACCTTTAACTTACTGCACAAAATCCCAATAATTCCTTTCTGCTTTGGCCTTTATTGTATGTGGGTACTCTCCTTTCTTGCCAAGAACTAGTTTCAGCTGCAGAGGTTGCAGAGAAATTAATCAGTAAGGTTCGGGGTTGGCAAAATCTGGAGTTTTCTTGCTGGGGTTGTTGTATGGTGCCGCATTCGTCACTCTGCATGCACAAAAATCATGCCTCAATTCAGGAGCCCAGATGGTTCAGTTGAGCTAATCATCGCAACAATAATATTACCTCATTGAAATTCACTTTTTACAGGAATATATATATATATATATAGTAAAGGTAGTAGCATAGTTTATACTTCCCCCTTTCTTCTTTTTGAAAAATTGTTTCTTTGCTGTTAAATACGCTCCTCGAACCCCAAGCAAACGAAAAGTAGGGTTTGAAAATTCTGAAGCAAACTCCAAACAAACGCATCTCCCAACTTCAGACTCAAAGCATCCTTTAAAACCATTTTCAGTTTTTTGAAAAGGCCTAAACGTATAATCATCACCAAGACAAACATACCTAGCCTAGCTAAATTACATGCTTCTTACATCCCCACAGGTCCTTGCTTTGGTTTACCATCTAAAGTGTATTTGTTGATAATTGTCAAATAGATTTGAGCATTAAGGTTAAAGTGAAATTTTAAACTAGTATCTTTCATTCTTTTTGAGTTGCAACTCACCTTTCCTTGCGTTTCTCTAAAAATCGAGCCAAGGATGCTTTTCGAGCCTGAGGGGCTGCAGAGACAGAGATTGGGCATTAATTATACATTGCAGATATAGACAAACAAGAACCTAATTTGTAGACCATCTAATAAATTCTCAACGAATGCAAATAAAATTTTAAAAATCTTTTTGTTGGAACATCTTCATGGAGACAGTATATATTAGAACACCACTTTAAAGAGAGAGAAGAGAGATCATACCAGATGGTATCATGGTGGCTGTAGCAACGGATCCCACTACATTTCCTGTCTTTGGATGATCTGGTTTGGCAACAGGAACTGTCACAGGTCCAGTGGTCTTGGCTGCCATGATTTCCTCGGTACTATTTGACCTGCTCCCTGACTGGGAACCTGTATGTAATGAGCTCGAGAGACTAGAGCATGGTGGAGTAGACATTATAGGTTGGTTCACGGGCACTAACATCAGCTACTGCTGACTTTGAGCTATATGCCTGGACTTGGACTTTTGGCTGTGCCGAGTTAGATGGAATGGAAGACCCATTTCCAGCCAAGAACATGATTGCCTGAGCCTGGATAGGATTCCATAAAGGAACCAGATATAGGATCGCCATCTCCAATTAGACAATAAATTAACTACTGCGCACATTTATGTGGAGAAGAGAGAGGGTGAAAGAGAAAACCTTCTCAGGGGATATATCATCAAAGATGTTGACTGTGCCAGCATAAAAGATGGTCAATTGAGCAGGAGACCCAGATGCTTTGACACTGTTCCAAAAAACATATTCAATTAATGTTTCTTGTAAGAAAAGTTTGTGTGTGTTCATTTCAAGCATAAAGTGATACTTACCTTGAGTCTGTCACCCCAGCAACAGGACCAGCCATGGGAAGAATTGAAAGTGGAGCTGTGACAGGAAAACCTCCAAGCAACTGTGGCTTCATGGTAGTCCCAACCGTATTCTGACCAGTGGCTGGATACTGATTATTGAAGAAAGGGTTGCCCGTAGAGATTGAAATTGCATGATCGGTGACCGGAAACATCTTCACATCATGAGGATGGTGCACAGAGTGCACATCAGGTTGCGCAGGAAAAGCAGTTGGTGAAAAATGAATCTTACCTTTGTCTATTGAGATTGAATAATTTCTATACGGTAAAAATCCATGGAGAAATAATGACAGCAGTTCACACTTGATGATAAACCAGTCTCTTTTGTCCGAGCACCCAGGGAGATAATCATCCAGCTCAATTTAAATAGTAAATGAAAGGGATAAAGTTTGTTCCTTCAGTATTCCTAATTCAGACTCTTCTGATAAGTTGTTTGTGCCAGGGAACTTCATTAACTAATGCCTAGCTATGTAAAATATAAAACTGAACACAGAGGAAAACTATCCCATACCTGGATTTCAGCTGCAGAACGTTCACATGCGTCTGCACTTAAGATAGACATGAATCCAGAGGACACCAAGGCATCAGATTCAATCGTTTTGGTCTTATCTTCTTGAGCAACCTTCAAAGACATCAAGTTATGAAGGGAAGAGACCTTGTTGGAGAAGGGCCACTGCATCCTTGAACCCGTAGTAAATCCTACGAATATCAAGAAGAAGATTAGAAGCCCACACAACCTTTTAACTCAAAACAAATCCAGGAACCTTTTATCTGACACTCAAACTTTGGTCAGATATCAAATTAGAAATCAACAAATTAGGAAGGATAGTTCAAACTGCCTGAATCAGACTCCAGATGGACACTCTTTTGGTTTTCAAATTGGAAAAAACAAGTTTGAGCTTTTGTGTATACTCCAAGTTTTCTTGTTGCAAAGAACATCCAAGCATACACCAATTATCAAAGATCAATGTAAACAGTCACTGATACCAGATTTGAATCTTTATCTCACAGATATAATCCCATCAACAATAAATAAATGGCTTCACACATACATGTATGCATATATATTGGTAATATAGATAATATTACAGTATCGAAAAAAATTAAATTTAGCAAAGAAGCAAAAGATTTCTTAATGATATCAAACAAGAATTCTTATCGAGTTCTTTCTTTTTTTTTAAAAAACTCAATAATTTGTTAATAGGATGAACCAACTACTCTCTTTTCTTTTATTCAATTCAAACATCATAGTCACAGCTGCACCAGCCATGCACTCATAGTTAGCAAGCACAGGAAAAAGAGGATTTTCCATATCAAAAACAAAAGCGAAGTTACAATTTCATATCAAAACAAGCTCAAAATACATCAAACAAAAACAGCATACACAAGTTAATATTAATGTTAGAATCACAAAAACTAAGCAAAAGAAACAGGAAAAAAAACTTTTTTTTTATGAGAAGAAGAGGATACCAGTATCTCTACGCCCATCAGTGCTAATCTCCTCCTTCACCACGGCCGATGGATTTTTTGAACTCAAACCCAAAAAATCTCTTTCCATTTTCTAAAGAACAAGCTATTACAAAGAGAATTCAGCTCAAACCCACCTCGACAAAACAAAAACCATACAAGTTTAATCAATAAATTTCTCTACACTAACAAAAAAACAAACGTTATTATAGGGAGAAAAGGGAGAGGGGAAGAGAGGGAGCCAAGCGAAAGCTTATAGTAAAAGGGGAGAGAATGTTTTTAAGGTTTTATAAGATCTGGACCGTTGATATTTAAGAGTTGTCAGAAAACAAGATTATTTTTTTGAAAAAATAAGATAATGCTAAAAGTAAAAAACTAGCCTAGTTTGATCACAACTATATTTTAAATACAACGCCATTTGGATTAGCGATCTTGTCTAGTAATATATTTTCTTACATAACCGCTATTTAAAATAGTTATTTAGTGAATGTTTTAAGACATTTTTTTCCTTAAATTAGTTATCCTCAAAAAAATCAATGTCTACAAAAATTGATGCTACGGGAGAGAGAGAGAAAATAAAAGATAGGTAGGGACATATTACAACTCTACAATGACTTGTATCGTTATAAATGTTTTTTGATTAAATTATTAAAATTATACCTTGAATAATATTAAAGTATGTTGTCATTAATCTTAAATGAAAACTCAAATAAATTACGAGATATATTTTTAAAAATAAAATATGATTAAAATCATCCCGTTAAAATCTTTCTAGTAACATTTAATGCATTAAAAAAAAAGTTTTAGTGTATTTTCAGTGATTTGTTATTTGTTATTATTCTTGAATCTCATTTCTTAATCATTAAATTTTATTTAAACTTTTTAGTTGAAATTTATGAATACTAAATAAATCCCTTATTCTCTATAGCATATATGTTTAACTGACAACAAGAATAGCAGTTATATTAAACTACTATTTTTAGCACTTGCATTTAAATTATATTTTCTTGAAAAATATGTGTTAGCTTACCTAGACATTTATAAAACTTAGGTAGAACTCTAAAATACCCTCGGAAAACAAGGACTGGGAGTTACCGGTTTATCCACTTTGTTTACTGCTTTGTCCCGAATCCTGCCACGTGCGAAAGTCCTTTAATTCACCCATTACCCGCAAGTTGCTAGGGGGCCACTTGTCGGTGGTTACGCCTTTCTTCGATTGAGAATCTGACACGTGTACTTATCACGTGATGAGTTTCTCCTTGCGGGTTAATGAGCTGATTGTTTTTTAATTGCAGTCTAATATCGTATCTGGTACTCGTGATGCTGGGATAAACAAAATTGTCGCGATAAATTAGTAAAGAGTGGAATGGGATTCAACTCGAGCTTTTATTTTCCTGTAAACTAATTTTTAACTATGTATTAATTAACAAAAACTAGAGGTTGCGAAGGAAGGAAACCAGTCAAACAACTATTTGACCATATTCAAAACATATTTTTAATTTGTATTTTAATATTGCAGTTCAAAATTCAGATTCATAATTTATTTATTTTATTGTATATTTTTATAAAATTGGCGTGGTTTGCGGATTTACGTTCTTTTTTAAATTAAATTTGATTTTTTTATACTCTATTTTTCCTGACATAGTGAGAAAAATAGTTTTAAATAAAAGTTATATTGTTAAACTTTATAAAGTAATAAAACTAAAGAATGTGAGGAAATCATTGCTTGCTCGCACTCATTACAGTGTGGATTATATTGTTTTGCTTATTATATTTTTCCCTTTTTTATAATTTTTTGTTCAAATTTATTTTTGTCAATTTTAATATCGGGGTGAATAAGAATTTTTCTTTATATTTTGTTTTTTTATTTAGTCTTTCTACAGGGTTGATGTGGTTTGTAGGTTTGTCAAGGTAAATAAAGCTGCTTAGGTTTATGGGTTTGGTAGGGTGTTTTTCTAATTAAACTTGATTTTTTTGTCATTTATTTTTGCAGCTGGTTAGAAAAAATAGTTTCAAAGAAAAGTTTTACTATCAAACTTCATAAGCTTTATGGGATTGTTTATAGGTTTGGCTGGCTGATCTAGTTTGTTGGTTTGACAAGTTTGATTTTTTTTACTTTTTTATCTCGTCCTTAAAAACTAGTTCAGTTAAGAATTCAATTTTATAATTGGTTTTGTTTTTATTTTTATGAGGTTATTATGGTCTTGAAAAAAAATGGTATTGGGTTAGTGTTTAATTTTGTAATCATGTATTTTTATTGACATGTAATTAAATAAAAATAGTCCAAGAAAAACAATTATGGATTCAATGAATTTCATGACCTGATTTACAGGTTTGGTGTGTTAGCTCGAGTTATTAAATCCATGAGTTTGACAAGTTTATTTATCTATTAGATATGTTTTTCTTGTTTTGTTGTCCTTTCATTATTTAAAAAAATAATAATGCCATCTTTCAATATTGCAATAATTAGGAAACAAACTTGATGATTTATTTTCTATCAGAATATCATTATTCAAAATAACTATATATTTTTAGGTTTGTTTGTCTTTTAGAGCATTCTTTACCATATAATTAAAAAAATATTATTGAATTTAATAGAGCTCATGATCCAGGACATGAGCGGACCAAGGTTGATCTAATATATTATTATTCCGGTGTTAAAAAACGTCATCTTAAATCTTTTTTTCTAGCCATCAAGGTTTTATTTCGATCCACAAGATCAATCAATTCTAGTCAAACTAGCATTTACAAAGTTTGAATGGAAATTTGAATGGGATGAATGGCTGAGATTTCAATATTAACCTGCTTGGCTATGTCCAAGAACATTGTAAAAAAAACCTCTGTGGCGCGTGCGCGCGCACAAAAAAAAGGAATTAGCCATGCTTTTATCTTGTATCATTATATCTTTTTTAAAAGAAATCCCGGTACAGAACAAGTATCCAAAATAATTGAAATTGACGTGCATAAAAATCAAATATATTCACTATTCAATAAAATAAAAACTTTATGTAACTTGAGGACAATGAGATTTAAAAAAACGACAAAGAAAAGATGACCTGTCATGGGAGTTTTTTTCTTCTATGAAAGCTAAACGTCACTTTTTCTATAACGAAGGGCATGCCTGGCAATATATAATAGAAATATTACAAAGCAAATAAAAGATGTGGGAAGTTGCACTGTGCCCCCTCTCACATTTCACTGTTATTTTAACAGTGCACGCCCGAAAATGGCCCTCGGGCGCGCGGCGAGAAGGAGCTGGCAGGCGGGGATAAAATCGATTTTTCCTTTTCATTTTCTATTTTTTTTAAATATTCATTTGTGAACAGTGTATTGACGATTTCGTCCCCGATAATAAGACAAAATCAGGCTTACGGCTGAGGGGCACCGGAGTAATTGCGCGCGGCCGGACCGGCCCGGTCCGGTCCGGTCCGCCGCAACTTTTGGATTTTTTATTATTTTCTGAAATGGCTAAATACGGTTTTAGCCCCTAATAAGACAAAAACACTTAATTGGGTGCAGGGCTAGAACGGTAATTGACCCTATTTTTCGAATTTAATAATCGGCGTCTGTAAGGGCGTGAGACGCACGCGCCGGGCGGTTTCCCGCCTCACGCCCTGTTTAGGCGGCGCGTGCGGCCTTATACGGTGGGCGGAAATGGTATACCGGATGACAGAACGATGCGCTGCCGCGTGGTCTTCCTCCCACGGTGGTGCGTGTAACCACCAGATGTCCGTGGACGCGGCGGAGGCCGGTTGAAGTCGCCGGCCACGTTTTCTCTCTCTCCTGCACGTCAATGTGCAGGAGAGTCCCCCATTTATGTTGACTTTGCACTTCGATCCCTATACTTTTAATTTCGTTTTTGGTCCTAATTTCTGTTATATAAGTTTTAATTTTGTTCGATTGGGTCCTCCGATTTCAATTGATTGAATGTCAAAGTTTCACTTCGGTCCTTCGACTTTCAATTTCCGAATTGGCTGTATATAACTCAATCAATTCGGTACAAAAGTTCCGATTTTTGCATTTTTGTCCTCTGATTTCAATTTAGAATAAATGTAATTTGCATTTCAGCCCTTTGACTTTTAATTTTTTAATTTCAGCCCTTTATTTTTTATTTTCATTTAAGTCCTTATACTTTTATTTTTTTATATTTCTAAAATAATCCCTACTTTTGTCCATGTATATATAAAAGTGTATTTAACACAATAATAATAATAATAATAATAATAATAAGAATAATAGTAATAATAGTAATAATAATAGTAATAGTAATAATAATAATAATAATAATAGTAATAATAAAAATAATAGTAATAGTAGTAATAATAATAATAGTGATTATTATTAATATTATAATAATAGTTATTGTTTATTCTATTATTATAATAATAGTGATTCTTTATTCTTTCATAATAATAATAATAATAATAATAATAATAATAATAATGATTTTTAATTGGTTTTTCTTGCTTTGTCGCTTTTGTTCATGCTTTTTTTATTTTTTTTCCCTCGAGTATAATTTAATAATTTTTTGTTGTTTTTATTCCAGCGGCAATAATAATTTTAAATGTTAAGACTCCGATGTTCCTATTGTTATAATATTTTAAATTAATATTGCTTCTTTTTCCTTCTTTTTTTTTCTCTTTCTATTAATTGATTTTTATACTTTTATTATCTGCACAATAATGATTTAAGTAAGTTTTTTTTTTCTTATTCAAATATTTTGCTCTTTTTTCTAATGTTAGTGTACGCTCTTTTGTGATCGTTTATGACGCAATACCTATATTATAAAAGATATAATCTATACTTACGTAACAAACTCAACTCAAAATTGTAAATTATATACAAAAAAAATACCCGCGGCAACGCGCGGGCAATTTGCTAGTTTAAAAATAAAATATGTTTGTTTTTTATTTTTATTTTAAATTATATTTTTGTATTTCTAGATTGTTGTAATGTTACAATCATTTTTTTTTTATAAATTTTTAAAACAACTTGGATACATTTTTTAACAAAAAAAAACCATTTTAAAAACAATTTCTATCTCTTTTTTTTTGACGCTGGGAAACTTCACCCATTAAAAAAAATGTATTTTGTGGATCTAGATGAGTAAGTAAAATCCTGGTTGTCTCAGGTTTTTCTTACAAGAGATACACAACTTGATTACAACTCGAGACTTGTTGTACAGATCGTTAGCTCTTTTGTCATTATGTCACACCTTTTTAGAGAAAATAACTTCTATCACGCTATTTTGTAAATTACTCTTTTAACTATACATGTTTTTTAGGTATATTTCCTTTGTAATTTTATATATTCCATTTTGATTAATAAAAAATGAGATATTAATATTAATATTAATATTTTACGTATAAATGAAAATCAAAACATATAAAACCAAAACCAAAAAAAAACCTAATATGCTCTTCACCATCAAAACACTTCCTTACTTGTATTTTCTCTAGATATTCCTTTTAGTTTCATTAGTGATACACCGTAGCAGTCACATGTAAACTCGGAACCTGGTAAATTGAAAAATTAAACCAGGGGAAGGATACACTCATTCTCTAATAAAAGGACAGGTTCAAGAGAAGGAAAATTTTCACCGTTAAATTTGCCTTGTTTTTCGTGCTAAAGATTTTTGTATCTGTGGGCGAGGTTAAAGAGACGGATTGATTACTCATTATAATAATATAGAAATTACATTAAAATAATATATATATATATATATATATATATATATTTATCAGCATATTAAAATTATTTTAAAACACCTACAAAACTATAAACAAGATATTTTTTCATCATGATTAAACTATTTTTATCTATAAATAAACCATGAAGTTAATTTCAAATAAAATTGTTATCAAACCAAATTGAAATAAATTTATATTTGATCTAGGTAATAAAAATATCAAAATTAAAATCAGATTTAAGTCATGAAATTATATATCAGATCCATTTTATTTCTTCGGAGTTGAATAAAATTTGGTTCAATATCCACCCATTAATGATCACGCAGGCATTGCATTAAAAAAGAAAAAAAGCTATGTAATAAACCATTTTATGGTTAAGATTAATCAGGCATGAATCTAATTAGAAAGTTTTTTATCATAAGAACTAAACAGTAAATTTTAAAAAACACAAGGATCATGACCAATTTGTGAAAATAAAAAATAAAAAATAAAATAAAATAAAACTCCAATGCAAGGGTATTTTCAGAAGAATAAATATTTTCTTAGAAAATAATATAAATTATATTATGTAGCCTTACCTAGAAATTTAAACTTTTATGTGAGGTGATTTTTTAACATTGTATTAGAGTTTTGTTGATCCAGCGATCACTGGTTTGAATTTCATCACCTCCATTTCTATTTGATAAAAATCAAACAAAATATAGTATGAATTTATGCAAGTTTCAAACCCTAAAATTTTCACTCGAGGATGTGTGTTAGAAAATAATATAAATCATATTCTGGAGTCTCGCCTAAAAGCTTAAGGTTTTAGACGAGTCGGTTCCTCAACAGTATTAAAATATGGTTGGAGTTGTTTTTGAAAATATTTTTTGCTTAAAAATGTATCAGAATAATATATTTTAAAAAATAATATATTTGACATTAACACATGAAAATGATATAAAAACACTAAAAATATTTAATTTAAAATAAAAATAAAAATATTTTTTATTTTTTAAAAAATATATATTTTAAAAAAGCAGTGCCATTATTTTTTATGGCCAGACAGCATGTTGTGCCATAGGCCAGTAGGTCAGGGTGCTGATCCAATGAGAACATGCGAGTTCAAACTTTTGCCGACCAATATACATGATGGTTCGTATTAGTAAAATAAAACTGGGTGCGCATTATTAGCGGATGTAGAAGGAGAATGTCGAGCTAAGTATGCTCTGGACTCAATTCCTGCGATTGAAGTCCAATTTTTCCTGTTCATTTTTTTCTTACACATACCTGTCTTCCTTTTCAAAACTTTTATATATAATTTCAAATCTTTACACATGCTCCATGTTTATTTTTTATATTTTTTTATTATTATTTCAAGATCATTAAAGGATAACTCGCCCACTTTCTAAGCTGCTTTATATATATGATTTATATAGGTGTTTAAGAATATCATGTTACCATATCATATAATTTGATGATAGAGAAACATTCAAGTTACAAGAGAAATCTCTATAAAACTGCATTTCCATGTATATTTTTTTTTAATTTTATTATTTAATGCTAAGTTTTTATTAAAAAAAAACTAACATGTTGCCATATAACGTTTTAAATTTAACTCGTTCGACCCTTTTAATCATAACGCCACCAAAATTTGCAATTTATTTTTTACTCTCTTTTTTTTATTACCCGCAACGAGGTCAGGAAATAACCTAGTTAAAGATAAACATTTACAGGTGATATGCGTGCATTGAAACATATACTGAATTATTTAATCATCTCCCCCAGTTTAAAATATACAGGAATGGACAGAGAAAGTGAACAGCAACCTTTTTATTTACTCACAGGTGAATGCTATTTTTAAAACGGTTTTTCTTTCTTTTTCTTCTTTTAATTTTTTTTATTGGTCGAGCGAGATTTTTCTAGATTGACCAAACTAATTAATGTCTGATAGTAGAGGGAGAGACACGCTTCAAGACATTGTTCTATAGCAATCATCGGACTGCAATCCGCCTTAATTCCAAACTTCGATATATATATATATATATATATATATATATATATATATATATATATATATACAAATAATTTATAATGCTGCTTTAACAAGTATAATTTAATTAAAATTGAAAAAATAAATTAATTTGAAAATTATGCAATTTTAAAAATCAAAACAACATATTTTTAAAAACAATATTGATACGACAATATATTAGATTGATTCGAATCAAATTGAATGAACCTTCTAGACATATGATTTAAATAATAAAATCATGATAACTCTAAATAAAAAAAATCAAGGTAAAATTATTAAACTTAATTCATAATAAACTTGTTGTAGAGAAATAAATTGAGGGGAAAAAAAGTCTAGAAAAACAACATAATAAAATAATTTTTTTAAACAAAAATATAAATTTAGATAAAATTACAATGATGTCACTAGCAGTCTCACAAAACCTTTATAATCCCTGAGTGTTATACAAATTTAACACAAGATATACTACTATAATATGAGACTCTTTATCAGATTATGATCACCAATGAAAACAGATGAATGAAAAACTCATTCAAAAAATGTAAGGTGGTGTATTTTTTAACAGGAAAAAAAAGGAGTCATCTCAATCACTTACTCTTTCACGTAGTCCTGCCCGATATTTGAAAGAGTACTGCATAATTTAGTGTGATTAGGTAAAGAATCATCTAAAGCTTTTTTATCCGTTTCAAGAGCGGTTTTTTTAATATTTTTTATTTCACTTTTTTAAAAATTATTTTTTTAATATTTTTATATTATTTTGATGTGATAATATCAAAAATATTATTTTCATATGTTTATAAATAAGTTTTTCTTTCAAAAAATAAACATTATCACAATAATAAATAGATATTAATCCCAGGTTAGAAAATAAAAAAAATGGAAAGCAAACGTGAAAAAGAAAAGGAGTGCAACTATGAATTACCTTCATAAACTTTTATCCAAGAAACAGTGAAAAAATGGTACTTTTTTTTTAATTAAAAACGAGAAACGCTCTGGCTTCATTCAATTTCTCGCATCATGCACCGTGCCGTCATTTCGTAAAAGCAATGGTTTGTGACGAGGATAGAGGAGGAGAAGATCTAAAACGTGCCACATAAACTATTGCTTCGCTGAGAACAATACCCACGTGTTGCCTACCTAATCTTTAGCTAATTGCTACGTGCCACGTCAAAGATACCATTTCGCTACATGTTAATCTTCGCAGTACCTTTCCCACGTGCTGTCTACCGGATCTCCAGCCAATTGTTACGTGCCACGTCAAAGATACCGTTTCGCTACATGTTAATTCTCCCAGTACCTTTCCCACGTGTCTCTGCAGACTTTATACATATATATACACATATATAAAGTCCTTGTTTTTCAAATGACGTTTTATTTATAAAATAAAATATTATTTTAATATATTTTTAAAATAAAAAAAACGCTGCACAGTGTTTACAGCCCATTTATTATCAAAACAACATGTTTAACATGTTGTAGGAGAACCTTTCGTTAATTTGGTACATGGCTTTGAGAAAAACCGGACTTTAAATAATATAAAATACTCCACCAGCCCCGCTCCAACTAGTGATCTGTCAAAACATATACAGTAAAGTAATTTCACGTCATTGCAAGGTAGATCTTTCTTTGCCTTTGAAAGCATCACTCTTTCATTTGCAACTTGCGTGTAAAACAGCAGGTTCTGGTGGACCCCATAAATCATGTAAATCGATTAAAACAATGATGCGCTTGATACATGAGATCATCAAGGTAATCTAATGGAAGCTTGAAGCATTTCCATGGCACATAATGCAGCTTCAAAAAGGACACCATGTGGGTTTGCCAAATAGACTATTCAAAACTCTAATTAAATAGTGTAAATCAGGTACTTGACAACTAAACTATACACTGCTGTCTTGACATTTTATTTGGATTATTAAAACTTTGAAAAGCTTTAGAAAAACAATAAAAAATATAAACATTAAATCTTTAAAATAATTATTTTACTTTAAATAAAATAATCTTATGTTTTACTCTCTTAAGCCTGGTAGTGGTGGTGCTTGCTAATCTATGAACAGAGCCCAAGAATCATGAGCCCAAGGAGAGTAAAAACAACAAGGGTGTATGTGAAAAGACGTTTAAAATTTGGAGGGGCAAAGACAGGGGTATTTATGAAACTTTAAAGAAGTCTAGGGTGGCTGTGGCCACCCCTAGTCCCTATGTAGGCCCGCTAGTGTATGGATGTCATCGTTTTTCTTGTCCACGTGTGACATTCAGAAAGTTGCATTGGCATGATAGAAGAGATAAATTAAATAAAAAAGATTCCCATGAATTATTTTTAATTAAATCAGACGAAAGATATATACTGCTGAAAATTTTATCATAGCATTTTAGATATATTATGTTTTAAATATATTGTATTTATTTTTGCATTAAAATTCTTTTCAGTGCAAATAATCGATGATTATTTTGTCGAGGTATCAAAATCGAACCTTTATTTATATATATAAAAAAAGAATCCACTTCCTCACTTGAGTGATAAGAAGGATATTAAATAAATAAGTAATTATTTCTTGCTGGAAGCATGATAGATTTTATTTAATTTTAAATTATTTTGTTTTATCATTTTTGGATTATCTTAATATTTTGGTATAAAAAAAAAGTAGATTTTAAAAAATATTTTTTTCAACCAGGCACTGATTAGCCTCGTTGAAAAGGCTGAATGATCGAAAAATGATATTTGTGATGACCCACGAACGAATTCTCTTCCCTTAAGCAACCATGCACGGCTATACGAACTTTTATGTTTTGGCTTTTATAAGGGTTATTGTTCGTCTACTCTGAGATGCCAATGGGTATTAAGGGTTTGTGTTTTTGTATTTTTAATCATATTCATTGTTTATTGAATAAAACATTTAAATATTTAGATTCTATTTACTTGATTTTAGATATTTATATGAATATTATTATATTACTCAGTAAAAAAACAAAATCATGTATATATATATATATATATATAAATAATTAAAATTTATAAAAGTCCAGGCCACAAAACTTCCATGTGGAGAGAGAAGCAATGGTGATAATAGTGAGAATGTATTGATTGATAATTCTTAATCATGCTCCCTGCTATCAATATTCGAAGGTGGTTTGTTTTTCTTAAATTACACTCTGGTGTTTTATAAAAATATAATCTAATTGCAAAGATTTAAAATTAATATTTTTTGTATAGGCGATTTAATTTTTTTTCTAGTGCTTTTTGATAATTTTAATGCATTGGTAAATAATAAATAAATTATTTTAATATATATTTTTTAAAAAAAAACACAGATTCATCGAATATCACGTGCTTATATTTTAATAATTACTTTATCGAGGTGGACGATGTGCTGACAAGTCTTGTGAACGAAACAAAGTTCATAGTTGTGAATCCTGTTCCGTTCCACTTCAAAATCCGGGACAAAACGGCAATGTTTTTGTCCCGATAAAAATCCCGGCCCGATCCGGCAAATCCGGTCGAACGCCTGCGTCCCGCTTCAGGCGTTCGTTCGGGTTCAAAATAAAAAAAAATCAAAAACAAAAAAAAAAACTCAACCCATAAATTTTATATTAGTAAAAATTAAAAATTAAAATCAAGAGATAAAGTCTAACATCAGTGTAGGAAGAGGTAGTGAGAATATGTTACTTAATTAGTTTCCTTAAAGCCATTGTCATGCGTGGAGGTTTCTCTTAGGTAAAGGAAACTTTTGATGCTCTCTTTTACTGTCCGAGAGATGTTTCTTGCGTTTTTGCTCAGCCCGTATGTTTTAAGCAGCGATTAACAATGACCAGAATGAATCCTGTAAACTTCATGGAGGCATTGACATTTATCATAAGAGTATTTTTTGGTTTATGAAGAAAAAGAACTTTGAAAAAGAGAGAGAATGATGGCAGAGTTTTGACGGGGGTTATGGGAGTGAAAGGAAAGAGTAGTTGTAGAGGTGATGGTGGGCATTCTTTCATGAGAAAGAGAGGCTGGCTGGATGTGTTTGGGGGGTAGAGAAGAAGAAGGGATAGGTAGGGTTTTGTTTATTCAAATGAAGGGGACAAACGGGTGGGGTAGTTTTTATAGTAATTATTGGTTTTTATACTAATTATTATATAATAATAATAATAATAATAAATTATTATATTAATTAATTATTAATTACTACAATGATAGTTAACATAAAAAATAGGGTATTAATTTGTAATTAATTTGATTGAATTATTTGTAATGGAATGTATTTTAATTAATTATGTTTGAACTTATTGATTATTTCTTAATGTGTTCATTTTGTTTTTTTAAGTTTTTCTAACATTAAAAAACAATAAGTAACATTAATTAATTTCAAATACAACAACCATAAAAAAAACATAGAATTACTTGAAAAACATACAATAAGTAGCTTAAATTTCAAATTTCAAATATTTTGGATCTTTTAATTATAATTAAATTCATTCTTTATGTTTTATTTTAAAAAAAATAATTTTATTGTTGGAATTTTAGAGATATTTCTAATTTTGAGATTATGTTTGTTTGACTTTGTGTTTGTATTGTATAATTTAAAGTTAATTTATCTTGAATTTTAATTATATTTGTTAAATTAATATTTTATTTTTCATGTATATGTATATATATATATATAATTAATTTATATGAATAGTACGACACCGAAACGGAACGCCGGAACGCTCCGAAACCAGAACGTTCCGTTCCAATTGAAAAACCAGAACGGCGACCGGAACGGTATTGACAACTTTGAAACAAAGTCCTGCCATGAAATTATTTCTAGATTGCTCTCCGAAAGTCAATATCTATAGTGCCCTCCGCTGAAAAACGAATATACTTTTTTTTGAAAATACATCAATATATCGTAGGACCGACGGTTGACTGGTCGCTCGATCATGGACGCGTGACATTGGAAACGCATTTGTGGAATATAATGTTGTTAGCCCGTTGTTTTTTTTCCTCCACGGCATCATATTCATTACCAGTGAACGAGATGCGATCTAGAAGAGTTAAATTAATTATAGATTTTTTAAAATAGTATATATATACATCTCAACAATAAAACAAATATTTTAAAAAAATAATTATATTTTAATATATCTGTTATTTAAAATTACTTATTAATTATGATTAACTAATACGGCTCCTATCTAATATAAAAATACCGTTTTAGTTTTCCAACATATTCTTTAAAAAAAAACAATAAAAACAATGGTGAAAATAAAATAAAATAAATATTATTTAGGCTTTTTGCTTAGCAAATCTTATCATTTGATTTTCAAAATATTTTTTGTTTAAAACATATTAAAATATAATTATTTTTTAATCTTTTTTACTAGCCTGTTATGATTATATGAAAACATGAAAAGACGAATTTAAAGTAAAGACAGCTGAATGAAATAGTAATTTTGCACTCCCGTTAAGAAACTGTTTGACACTAACAACACACCGTAATTAATTATATTATATACCCAACATGTTGCATGTCACACGCCTCATGCACCTATTTTTCTAATCCTGCCTGCGAACGGAGGATTTTAAATTAAGCAGTTGGCAAACCGCTTGCTTTACTATACTCCGTTGATGTTAATATCAACAAAACTTTAAGGGGTTTTGGATATGCATGGTATTTGTATTTGATTGAAAATATATATTTTTAAATAATACATGTTTATAATGTCTAGTTTAAGTATAGGTTTTATTGTGTTTCTAACGGACGTGATATGGTGATAAAAATTTGAGATTTTTCTTTTAAGTCCTATTTGGATCCATAAAAAATACTTAAAAAAAATAATGTTTTCTCAATTCCAACAAAATAGATTATACTACTATATGCCCGTGCTTTTCAAAATTTTAGAATAATTTTCAAGTTGATATTCGTTTCCTCATGCTAGTTTAAAGTTTAATATCAACAAAACTTTAAGGGGTTTTGGATATGCATGGTATTTGTATTTGATTGAAAATATATTTTTTAAATAATACATGTTTATCATGTCTAGTTAAAGTATAGGTTTTATTGTGTTTCTAACGGACGTGATATGGTGATAAAAATTTGAGATCTTTCTTTTAAGTCCTATTCGGATCCATAAAAAATACTTAAAAAAATAATGTTTTCTCAATTCCAACAAAATAGATTATACTACTATATGCCCGTGCTTTTAAAAATTTTAGAATAATTTTCAAGTTGATATTCATTTCCTCATGCTAGTTTAAAGTTAAAATACACTAGGCTAATCTCCTTTCTTTGAATGTATCTTGTCAACAATAAAATTGATTTTTTTATAGATGGAATCAATGTTAGCCAAGAATTTCTTTATCTAAAACCAAAACCCAATTATTTTCTCTCTCAAATTAAGAATTATAAAGTAAAAAAAAAGTTCTTGATCAAAATATATATGTGAAAAATTTAAGGGACCAAAGATGAAGAATCTGGAAAGTAGACAAATGACAAAAAAAAATCACAAAACCATCATCCACGATAAAGGTGTTTGTTTTTGTGGTGCAACCTCCAGTTGCAAAAAAGCTTCATATACTAGTGTCTGGCTAAATGTTAAAAGTAGAAATTTAGCTGAGCCCCACAGATTAAACACATGTGAATTGCTAACGCAAGAAAAGTAAGAATTAGTTGCTTTTCTTGCCTTTTGAATTCTTGTTTTTCGATCGACTGAGTGACTAAGAGAGGTGGAGGGGTATGTGGAGTTAAAAGTTTTTTTTTTATAAAAAATATATTTTTAATATGAAAATAATTTTAAAAATAATTAAAATATAAATAAATACATTAGAAGGAGATCACAATATAATTTTTGCCTCCTAATTCTAATTTTATTTCAGATGATATTTTACTATATATTGTTCCGGGATCGCAGAGGCCTTCACATATGGATTTATAGTTCGTGATGAAATTACAAGTACTTTGATTGGAGAATAAAAACAAGTGTCTAATTTACTTGAATTATTAATTATATTCTATTATTATAATTGTTAAATATTTTAAAAATAATATACACACACACACACACACACACACTTTAAGGTAATTTTACAAGTTGAAAGCAATATGAAAAGCCTGGTAACCAAACATTTTAAAAATTATTTTGAATCGCAGCTAAAGTGTTTTTTATGAAACTATTTTTTTTAAAACCTCAATTATAAAAGCAAAAATAAAAATAAAAACAATATCAAACACACCCGAAATCTATTAGGTGAAACGCTATTTTTTTTAGTATTTGTGTAATTAAGAATTCAAACCATTTACTATTTTACCTTTAAAAAATAAATTTTATTTATTAAATTATAAACACGGAATAAAGTTATAAATCTATAGCAAATAATAGACGTGGAAATATAACAGAGCCATGTTAAAATACATATTAGTTGTTCACGTTACTCTATAAAATCCGTATTATTATTAAAAGAAAACAAGGACAATTACGAGAGAGAAAAAAACTAACATCATCAACCACTAAAGAATGTGACATTTCCCTTGTTTTTTCTTTCTCAAGAAAAACTCACATTTCTTAGTTTTGAGGAAATCTGATGTTTCGATCAGATAATCACAGATTGTTAAATTCAGAAAATAAATATAAATATTTTTATCATTTAAAACTGCTCAATAGAGAGGATTTAAAAGGTCCCTATACTAGACATTTTTTATGTATATTCTATCAAGAAACTATCTCATTTAAAAAATTAAATTTTGTTGACCCAATGATTATTAAAATTAAATATATAATCTACAAGCTATTTGTTGGAACAAGGTTTGTCCTATTGTTGATTTCCTCTATTCGTTTATTCTTAAGCTCTGCTCTTCCTCTTTGAGAGTCTGGATAGGCTTCTGCATTTTGTTTGCCCAGAGCAATAAAAGTTCTTCGTGAAGGAGTTTATTCATTCATAAAATCTGCAACTCAATTAATTATAATTAGATATATAATTCATGACGAACCCTAAAGGGACGTCCCTCCAGAAATATCGACAATCTGTGAGCTCATTGTTATTTATTTATCATTTTTTTTATTGTACAGCATATCTACACATTTGATTAATTAACATCATTCATAGAGTTATTTTAAGTTTTGATCTTGGTACAAGTATGGTGGGTATCCATCCTGATTTGTATGGGTATATATATATAAAAAAAACAGTGTCCAACCTGTCTGTATACTTCATTTTCTTACAGAAACATAATTGTCTTGGACATCCTGTGCGTTTTGATTCCTAGGATTTTAAGAATTAAACATTCGAATTTCCATCCTTTTTTTTGTTTAATGATATATAGTATTCTCATACCATCTTTCATACCTAATCTATTTTACTGCATCTGTTTGACGAAGCATCTGTTTTACGAATTAATCATTGAGCTTATTTTCAATTATTCACTTTCCATTGCTTCCAATCACCATCTTTGACGACCAAGTTTGACGAAGCATCTGTTTTACTGCCCTGCTTCTAATCTATTGCTACTCTGTAATATATAAAGTTGCCATGTCATTTATTTGGGCCTTGACTCCTATGGGTTATTTACGAAAAATATTCCTAACCGAATTAGAAAATGGCTTTGCGTCATGTCGAATTATTCTCGAGCCCCGGGGGAGCTAGCCCATAGCTTCATTTTCCATAGCTAGCCCATTGCATGGCCAGCTTCAAGATGCTAAGAACATAAATTGAAAATTCATCCTTATGTTATTATCAACATTACTGTCAAAATAATTAAAATCATTAAATTGCCCTGAAAAATTATTAAAATAAAAGCAAAAGATTTTTATAAAAAAATAATAACTAAAATTTTCATTATTATTGCACAAATAATAAAATCATAAAAATCATTTGATCCAAAGAATAAATAAAAATAACAGAAAACACAAAAAAATGAATAAAAAGAAAAGGAGAGCAATATTAATTTGAAAATAACTACCAACATAAATTAAAATTTCAGGATTGAACCGATTAAAAATAAAACCCCAATAAAAAAGACAAAAACTAAAAACAAAAACTAAAAACATAGATGCATAAATATGAATAAAAAATAAACATTGTCCAAGAATGAAAAAAAAAAACAAAGGAATTAATATCAAATAAAAAATTCAAAGAATAAGGACCTAAATAAAAAATAAAATTTATAATTAATTCCAATTGAAAGATAAAATTTAAACAAATAAAAACTCCGGGACCAAAATAAATAATGGCATTTCAAAAGGTAATTGTTGTGTAATTTTTTCAAAAAATTAAAAGAAGGAGAACTGAAATTAAAAGTAGCATATATGATCAATTTTAATTGGATGACCAAATTAAAACAAATCAAAACCTATATACCAATAAAATTAAAGGAACAAAAAATAAATCAAAAATCAAAAGAATAAGGACTGAAATAAAAACCTCCATATATAATCAGTTTTAATTGAAGGGTACAATTGAAAACAATCAAACTCTCAATTAAAGAAATCAGGAATAAAACCAAAATCAAAACTTCATGAACTAAAAAAAACATCCTATATACATCAGGGACTTGAACATAAGTTGCGGCGGGGGGAGAGAGAAAACAGATAAACAATACAAAACCGTTAGCCGACGTTTACCCGAACACTGGTGACCGAAACACGCTATGATGGTAGACAGAGAACATGGCGACGCACCGTATGACACAACAGAAATGAAGTTTTGACAGCTTGAAAATGCCGTTCTAAGGGCATATTCACGTGAAACACCGCCGGCACGTCCAAACGACGCACTTTCAGTGTTTCATATTTTTTTTATAAAATATTGGTTAATTACCTACACACCCCTGCACATACTGATAATCACGAAAAAACATGTGAGGAAAATACGGCTCTACCCTCAGATACAGTATGCTATTTTGTCTTTTTAGGGGTTATTTCAATCGTTTTACTGTGCAAATATTTTGGAAAAACCAAAACAACCCCTAGTCACTGTGGTAATATTTTGTTGTTTTGGGGGACTATTTTCATAATTTTACTGTACAATAAATCTGGAAATGTCATCCATGTCCTCTGGAAAAATCGAAAATATCTCCGGTCCCGAGGGTTAAAAAATTTCAACCTTAGAATAAAATGATAATTTTGCTGTCGCAATAAAAACCTGAGTCTATGTGAACAGTAACAAGCGCTACAGAAAAAGTGGCAGACGCACAGTTTATTTTTTAGTTAATATATAGACTATTTTAACACATTTCTAGTCTAGAATCACGAACTCAAGCTTGTAGATCGCGTATGACAAATCTGGCACGAATTTATTCATGGAGAAAGCTAGAAATGACAACAAATTTTGAGCAAACGATCAAGGATACTGTAAATTAAGCAAATAAAGATATTTCGCGAGCTAAACCTAATTTATTAAAAAAAAAGAAAAAAGGAATGCCACAACAAGATATGTTTACTGATGCCAGGCTACGTACGTGTACATCTTGGGTAACATGATTGGTCAGTTAACCAGTCAAATCGCAAATTAACACGTCGCATTGGGTTCCATTGGTGGTTGATCATGACTGTCAATTATTTATCTCGCTTTTAATGTGAGCAAGCTCCAGTTGGTTCACGAGCCACTTAAAAGAACATTGTCACCTTCCGAACATGTTGTCTTTAACTGATAGAGGTTGTAACGTAAAGTTGGATAGCATGGCAAAATCAGTTTCAATTAAAACTCATCGTGTCATTTCAACCGATGCTTAGCTGTCAAGTACTCTTCTCCCTCCCTTTCCCATCACGCATGCATTTTTTTTATTTTTTTATTTTTTATTTTTTATTTTCATATCTGGGACCTGGGCAAAATTAATCAAGCTGGGAATCGATAAGAAGTGAATTTCCCATCCAGACGGTTTCACGTGAAGGTTCATACTTACATGACAATGGTTCTCTCTTGCTGGCCTGAAATCAAAAACCGATCAACATTTATTATTATTTTTTGTGCGAAACTATCTTATATAAGTAATGACAGAATTTTTTTTTTTAATTAATATTTTTTAGCTAAACTAAACATCGAGTTTAAAAATATATGAATCTTTAGATTCAGTCAAGAACTAAGAAGCATTTGAGTCTAGTAAGCTAATACATTTACTTTTTCCTGTTGAGTGACATGAGAGATCTCACGAGTTATAAATAGATAATGAATCCGTTAAATATCAAATTTAATATTTTTATTCTCTACTGCATATTTCTTTCATGGGTATCTCTCTTTAATTTTATTTTATTTTCTCTAGAAAAAATCATTAACTTAATTATTGTAGAGTCCCTCCATTCGTCAAAGAGTTTTTTTTACAGATAACAAGCATGATCTACTAACCAATACATGAAAAAAGAGTCAAATTACCAATACCAGGAGATTGACAATTTTATAACAAGCATGATCGTTAGATAAAGTTTTTTAAAAAGAGTTAAAAATATATTTTTTTTTATGTACGTTTTTTTTAATTTAATATATATATATAACAATAAAAAAAACGTCAATAAAAAAATGCTTAATTCCATTGAGCGTGCTTAAGATTCTCCAGAAACAAAATCGAATATTTTTCACTGCATAGAGAGTCTCCATAAATCTAAATATTTAGATGTGGTCGGCAAAAGTAACGAAACCACAACGAGTATACATGAACCAGACATTACATGATCGACGCAACACAAAATCAAGCAAGCTGTAAGCAATTCGAAAAGCATGTAACCACTGTTACGGAAGTATTTTATTTAAAAATTTAAATGGTTAGATAAAACTTTTAAAATATAAATTATATTATTTTTTAATATATTTACTCAGATGAAAATCTTTAGACTTGCAATTTACACAGACTCACGTTATATTAATAGAATGAGAATAGTGAGATCCGAACTCGTAACCACTAAATTAACAAGATTATAATACTATATCAAGAAATCATCTAATTTAAAAATTTAAACTATTATGATTTAAAGATGCTAGTATTAGATCTTATCCGAAGACAAAAATGATAACCTAAAGTGACCTTCCTTTACGAAGCTGGCAAAAATGTTCTTAACTTTTAAAAAATAATAATCCATAAAGATTCATTAATTATTGGAGATGACCTTCTCTCTCTCTCTCTCTCCTCTCCTCTTCCTCCACCACCTATAGCTGATTTTCCTAGACACTTCATGTTTAGCAGACGTCTATAATATAATTAATTACGAGTTGTGCTTAGCTCCAAAGTCTTCAGTCATTTTTGTGCGACTTGGACTTCCTATATATATATAAACTAAAAATATTTGAAACTTCGTAGTAAAATTACGCAGGTCCTGGTCAATCATAACAAGAGAAGTCAACTGCTTGACAATAGAGACCGGTGACTTGGAAGTTAATTACAAGATCATTAATTGATAGAGAAAAATACATAACTTGATACTATTTGGGCCACGGGAATTAATTGATGCAATTAATACGATACATGTTTGGGCCTGGTTAGGTTGATACCTGTGATTGTATCTAACTCAATTTATGATATTTTACAAATTATAGACTTGATTTATTAAATTATTTTTTTGGATCCAAGTGAGTTGAAAATATTGGGTTGAGCTAAATTTTTTTTACGGACATTACATTTATATATATATATATATATAAGAAAAAAAATACATTTTCAAAAGCGTATAATTATATGTCCTTAAGTATACTTGATGTTGCAATGTGTTTTACAATATCTCAAACGTGCAGTTAGCATTAAACATAAAACAGATGATACAGTGCAATGTGAGATAAAAAGAATAAAGAGAGAAGGACAAGAAAATATTTATAGACGGGTTACTTACTATGTATTTGATACTGTGTTTTAAAAATATTTTAGAATTTATTTTTATTTTACTTTAAATTAAAATATTTTAGTATTTTTAGATCATTTTGATGTGTCGATGTTAAAAATATTTTTTAAAAAATTTAAAAACATTATTTTGATGCATTTCTGAACGAAAATACTTTAAAAAACAATCCCAATTACACTTTCAAACAAACATACACTAAATGAATTATGCAAGTAGAGCTTCTTGTTTTTTAAATCTCAACTCACATCAAATCTGTAATATCAATTTATTTGGTTTTTTAACTCATTATTGTTTATAATATCTATAGTAATCAGCTTTAATATATCAGATGACGTCAACTATTACAGATAAGTTGTATTTTAAAAACCTCTACTGTTTTATATAAAAAAAACTAAGCAAAAGACCGGTTTATGTGAGTGTAATATAAAATTAGATTAGTACTGGGGAATATATGAATAATAGCAACATGCTGGATATCGATAGATCATATCATATAAAATATGCACCCTGGTTTTCATTACGGTCGTTGGTGATTAATTTTTTAATTTTTCTACCCTTCACATGCGTGCCCGGTGGCCAAATGATTGGCACTTCATTGTGACAGCGGCCAATGTAATTTTCCGTGTCTGCGTGTGTGTTTAATCGACCCACCAGCAGAACTATAAATGATCACATTATGATAAAGTAAAACGTCCACACAATCTTAAATAATGAAATTGAACCTGCTAACCATCAATTATTCCCGATGTACCTTTACAGTTGAGTTTTTGATTAGTTGGGTTTCTTCGTTAGTTTTTTATTAATAAAGATATTAATGTCAACTTGCATGTATTTTAATTAATTTTATGAATTTTAAAATTAAAAATTAAATAAACCTTTATAAAAAATAAAACTCTGAATCTCAAGCTTATATCATTTATCATCTAATCGATATTTGAGTCTCTTCGTTATTAATATGATTAACGATGTCCATCCACTGTATATTATATTAGTATATATTGAAAAAGTATTGTTTTTTTTACAAATTTTTTTTATTTCTTTAAATTATTTTTTAAATTTTATTATAAAAATACAAAAAAGAAAATATTATAAAAATTGCCTTTTTATTATTAATTTACGCTGCTTTTGTTTTTTATTTTTAGTATTTTTTTTATTTATCAACAAAGTTTTAGGAAACAAATAAATTTTATATAAAAACTATAAAATCTCAATGACATAAAACCGAGACTTTCATGAGTAAATAAATAAAAAATCACAAATCAAATCAATTATGTTCATCGACAAATCAATAATTTTATATTTTTTAACCTTGAAGGGAAGTGACTCAATTAGTCAGGCTTTGAGTTTACTTCACATAAATCATTAGTTAGAGTCTTATATTAGACAAAATAACTAGAGATTTTAAATAGTTGTTCACTTTAGGGCTCGGGAGTTTAAATGAGATATGTATAAAGTTGACCTGAACACACATATTGAAAAAAATAATTATATTTCATTGATAAAGTAAAAAAAATGAAAGGGAATTTTGTTGTGATAAATAAATAAATACCCAGAAGATTACATCCAAAACAATAATAAAAAAAAATCCAGAAATAACATTTTTTTTTATTAATTTTTGCTTTTTATTGAAAATTAACAATAATGAAAGTGAATTCAATACATCAAATTGTTGTTTTCACTCATACTAGACACGTGTTATACTTCTGATATATTATTAGTTTAAACTGTTTTTCAAGTTAATTGACGTGAATATTGATATGATATATAATAAAGAGACGTCCTTAAACATATCAGTAATAAAATAATCAAAACTCATCGAATATAATTAACCATGCACTCCTCTAATAATCCCCATGTAGTGGTCTCTTACTCTCTTCAATATTGTTGACCCGTGATTTATAGGGTTCTTGTCCTGAATGGAACCATCGCGCACGCCTTCCTTGGCAGCCTCGTCGACAAAAGAGAGGAGTGATTCTCACTTGAATTTTTTTTTATTAATTTTTTTAATTAGTTTTATAAATTTTAAAATTAATAATTACACAGATCCTATTATATTAATAATCATGCAACTCCAAACCGATAAAACACATGTGAGGAAACCTCTCGTGAGCTTTCGTATGTCATATCAATGCATCCACCAGGTGTATACGCAGGGTGTGAATATTGCAGACCAGACGAAGATTGAAATAGAATCCTAGCTTTTTCTACACGCCCCCTGAAGCTGACGAGTACATTTGCCTGGTTTCTTTTCTTTTCTACACGAAGTGCCATCTCGCGTTGCAGCTTTCTTGAAAAGTTTTCTTGAATTTCATTTCAAGTTTTCCTTTTCTTTTCGTGTATTTTAACTGCAAGAATACCATTGAGTTAATTAAAAAATATATATAATTAAAACGTTTCTCAGATTCAAATACACAAAGATGGTACAAAAAATAATAAAAAAAACAATTTATTGATCAGGAAGTCGTCGAAGGTATTTAGATTCTCACTACAGCTCAGTTAAAGTATAAAAATCATTGACCACCCAATTGAGAAGCAACATATGCATACTTCTAAGAGCAATCCATCGAAGTCGCCTCCCTTTGCCCATTTTTCACGGGAGCACATTTTTTCAGACCCCTATTATAACTTGCAGGTGGCTCAACTCACCGCGGGGGTCAACAGAATTAGGTGAACGGAACTTTGGACTGATAAGATCTTCTTTCACATCATGGTTTCATACTTTATGTAGATGAAATGAAAGAAAAAGCTCAGTCTCTAGCCTGCCATGCTATTAAATTAAAGTGACCGTTTCAAAGTATAATTAAAATTATTTTTTTATTTTAAAACATATTAAAATTATGTTGTTGCACATCAAAATAATTTAAAATAATAATAAAAATTCAAATGTTTTTAAAAATATTTAATAAACACATTCTCAAATACTCCAAAAAGCTCTCATTTTACAGTTGTAAGCAATAAAGGATGGTGGTGGTTATCTACACAAGGGATGAAGAGCGACTGTCGTTTTCTTGAGGCCGGTCCCCTGTCATGGTTCTTGTCCTCGGTGAGGTGTTCCCTTTCCTAGTCTATTACTATATTATTAGTCTCTGATATTAATTATTAATTTAGTGAATAGAAGCTTCCACTACTCTTCTAATTATTCCCTTGATTACCAGGCAAAAAATCACTCTGCTATGTATTTCAGGCAAAAACTAAGTTATATATTTTGAACCGTTCAATTATTCCCACTCGCGTCCCCTGCGTCAGTTATCTTGGGTTTAATTATATGGGCAGTAAGTAGCGTCAACGCTCTTGATTGGGTTTAATTATTTTGAACCGTTCAGTTTATTTGTGTTTAATCCACGTTTTAGGTGCCCGTCTGCTGGATAAGTTTATTTTTAATATCAAATTATTTGTACAATTAATTTAATTTGAAAGGATAAAATTAATGGAATAATAGATTGAAAATTCGTTTAATTTATAAAGATAAAATTGGTTCGAGTGGAGATATAAAAATATATTAGAAACTCACTTCATTTCATTCTATCAACACGTACCGAACTACTTCCATCCATCTTGGTCAAAGAAAATTTTTTTTACTTATTTTCAAGAAAGTGTTTTTCTTTTATTTTAGGTAGAAAAGTGCTTTGAAAAATCATGAAAAAACAAAAAAATATCTTGTTATTCATTGATAATATCAAATCTAATCATTAATCTTTTGATTGCTATGTTTTTTTTTCCTTCAAATTTATCTACTTTTTTTTTAATTTTATTTTGGGTAGAAAATGCTTTAAAAAATCATGAAAAAAACAAAAAAAATATCTTGTTATTCATTGATTATATCAAATCCAATCATTAATCTTTTGATTCCTATGTTTTTTTCTTCCAAATTTGTCTCCTATAATTTGATTTTTAATTTTTATATCAACTTTGGTCTTTATTTTTTATTGCTATTTTATTTTCTCTTGTCATTTTCTTAATTGATTTTGTTTCATCTATTAGATTTGATCCTTATTTTTTGATTTTTTGATTTTTATTTGGAATAATTTATGATTTTTTTATTTTATGATCTTTCAAGTTTTTTACATGTCAGATTTGTTTTTGTTTTTAAAAAATATTTCATGATTTATTTTTTAATTTCATCACCCTTCAACTTTCTTATATATGTAAAATAATATATTTCATGCATTTAAAAAGTAGAAATACAAATAGAGACACCAAAATAAACAAGAAATTAAGCTATTAATTCCCATTAACTTTTTCAATAAAAAGTGGTATTTATAGACATTTATCCCATACAAATTAGACACCATCGTAGTTGTAGCCTTGAAGGGAATCAAGGTCTGCCCCCCTTTTGACGCAGTCACCATCGCCGGCGGCCGGCTGCCTTGCTATACATAGTGGGACTGATTTTCCTTAGATTATGGTTAACATTATCCATCAAATTAACTAAATTTAGACTGTTGATTTCATTTGCCAAGTGCTATAATTTTTTAAAACTGGCAATTAATTTTTCCATGATGTAATTCTAACCTCTGACTTCAAATTTAATGATCTGAATCTATATAATATGATAAATTATGTCGTCCCTTACTCGAGAGTAATCCAATCCCAAACACTCACAGACAGAGCACGTCATTAACCACTCTAAAAAAATACTAAAAGAGAGGGGAAGAACAGGGCTCGAACTCTGATAAAATTATATTTAATATTTTCTCCTGTATTGCCCAACACTGTATATAGTATATACACGAGTACGGCACGCCTTTGGCAAAATAGAAAAAAACATATAATAAAATGAAAATAGTAATAAAGCTGCAACCATATATGCCGATATGCTGCATATGAGAAGTAAGAAAGAAAGCCCCTCTCTTACGCATATTCTTCTCCAAGCAACAACCACTCCGCTCCTCTCTTTCCGTCAGAAACATGGCCACAGTTGCCAACGATTAGTCCTCCATATACTCACCACCGCCTGCTCTCCCCTTCTCTCTTCTTTCAAGGAACAAAGAACTCAAAAACATGTCTAAAGTATCGACAGTTAAAGCTTTTATTTCCCTTCTTGCAATCACGGTCCTTGCAGCCCCAGCTACTTCCTCTACCGACTCTTTTGTTTTCGGTGGCTGTTCACAGCTAAAATTCACACCGGGCTCTCCTTACGAGTCCAACGTCAACTTGCTACTCACATCCCTTGTTAACTCAGCCACGTTCACCACCTACAGCAACTTCACCGTCAAGTCCCCCACGTCACAGGACACCCTTTACGGTCTCTTCCAATGCCGGGGAGACCTCTCCAATGGTGACTGTGGTCGATGTGTAGCTCGCGCAGTGAGTCAACTCGGCACACTTTGCCTTGACTCGAGCGGCGGCGCCTTGCAGCTTGAGGGGTGTTTTGTAAAATATGACAACGCGACGTTTCTTGGAGTGGAAGACAAGACGGAGGTGTTGCATAAATGTGGGCCGCTGATCGGGTATGATTCTGATGAAATGAACAGGCGTGATGCGATGCTGGATTACTTGGGGACCGGTGATGGGTCCTACAAGCCTTTCAGAGTTGGCGGGGTCGGGGGTGTTTCTTCTGTGGCGCAGTGTGTGCAAGATTTGAGTGCGAGTGAGTGTCAGGATTGCCTGTCTGAGGCGATCGGACGGCTGAAAACAGTCTGCGGGGCCGCTGCTTGGGGGGACTTGTACTTGGCCAAGTGCTATGTTCGGTTTTCCAAAGCTGGAGCCTACTCCCAAGACGGAAATGGAAACGGAAACGGAAACGGAAACGGAAACGGAAACGGTAGCAATAGCGCCACCCGGCAGGGTGGCGGTTTAAGGTTTTTTTTTGTTTCTGATTGAATGATTTTTGGTTTAAATTAACGAGTAATTACTGAAAATCCCCATCTTGAATAATCTTGAAATTTACCTAATTAATTATACACCATGGCAAATCTAGTTTGTGAGTTGTGACAATTGATGCTGTAGTTTTTACATGGTTTTTGGGTAAATTTCAAATTGTTCAAGATGGGTTCTTCGGTAATTTTCTATATTTCTTTTCTCGCTCGTAATTATTTTGCTTTGATTGTTCCCCTTGTTACGTGTGTTAGAGAGTGGGAATGCTTATCTCTTATCTTGTTAATGAGTGTTTGATGAGCTAATTTATTTTGATGATACTGCCCCGCTGGTGTGATCCGATTCGTTGACGCATCTTCAAGTTGAATGCGGTAATTTTTAAGGAGATTCTTGAGCAAAGTTTATTGAATTTTGCAGAATTATATAGCACTAGTTGTTTCCATCATGAGTTTGACATCGATTCCATAATTATATATCAAAATTACTGTTCTAGATTTGATGAATTTGGAGAACAAAACCCAAAAGGGAGTATCTCATAATCCTGCTGTGTATTTCCACTGTCAAAGTAGTTGCACACATGTACATAAAGAAAAGCCCTTTAAAGTTCTTAATCACCACGCCATGACAAAATTAAAGCCCCACTTTTGAATTAATGTCTCACTAGGAATCGACAAAGGATCCAATGCAAATGAAGTTATTATGGTCTTTCTTCACTGTCTTTGGTCCATAGTGTCTGAATTTCTTTAAAAGTGGAACAAAGCATTTGGGGTTTTACTCAAACAAAGTTAAAATTATTACTGCTACAATTTCCAAAATGAAATGGACGTGTTCTTGACAATAACGTAATCAATCTTTGCTGATAAATAAGTCGAAGCAATCGATACTTCTCTCTTCTCGTGCATTATGATTGCTAACCATCCTGCTATTGTACATGGTAAGATGATATCTAATTGTTTGATTTTTTTCTTTCTTTCTGCTGTAGATAACAACCAAAACGATGAAGTTGAGAAGACACTTGCGATTTTGATAGGACTTATTGCTGCGGTTGCATTACTCATCGTATTCCTTTCTTTCTTGAGGAAAGCTTGTGAAAAAGGAAAAGGTAACCTACTTGGTCATCTTTCTTTGCATCTTTATTGTTCCCTTTATTTTATACTCTGAACATTGTCAAAGCTTTTCAGTTTTTATTAATGTATTCTTACTTATATTTGTCATCTTTTTCCATACGCAGGTTGTAAATAATAGAATTTAAGCTAAAAAGGAAGATTCAGGAAATGGGTTCCCTCTCTTGCTCTGGTGATATGCGTTTGATTTATGTGGCTCAATTGCTACCCTTTATTGTTGTGGTCTTGACTTTCCTCTCTCTCTCCCTCCTTTTGAAGTTTCTTTCAAATTTCTCTTAAAGAAGCCTGGAAGAGTAACTAGAAAGATGTTCATGGAAGCACGTGCCCTTGAAACAGGTGAAAAAGAAGAAAAAAAATAAGGTTTGCGATAAGGTGAAAAGGCCAAAAGATTCCGCACTCTGCTCACACCAGCTCTAGTCTTATAACATCAATGTTAGTTCTGTCTCCCATTGTTTTGTACAAATAGTGACCACTTTTGTGAAAGTGCTCTGTAAACGCTGTAGTTGGTGCCCGAGAGATATTAGAGCTTTATAGTTTGTTTTCATGCAGGTGTTGTATTCACAAAACTTGTCGAAATTTTATATCAATTCAATGTTTCCTTTCCTTTCCTCGAATCTCCAACAAGTTCTGTAATAGAAAACCTAAATCAGAGTCTGGTTAGAGCCAAGTTTTACTTCAAACTATTTTATTCCACTGAATTGATATCATTTCTGTTTTTTTTCCTTCACTTTTTTTTACCAGAAGCAAACTATTTTGTGTACAAAAGATATAATACGCGGCACTAATAACAGCGGAGAGATTAACAGATAATCACTACACTTGAACATCTTATGCTTTCAGAGAAAGAAATTATCGCAATTTGTTTATCTGCCAGTTGAAAACTTTGCAGTTGCTGTCAAGTTGAGAGATTAGGCAACTTAAGCTTGTGTAGAGCCCAATAATACAAGTCATTAAACAGTTAGAATATCGTGATGATTATCGTCATAATGATTAAGACAGTATTCTTATAAAACTACGCTTATTAAAGTACTAGCCGAGGTCTAATCAGTAGATTAAAAGGGACAATCCGAATGAATTAAAGAATTAATAACGAGGTTAGTGGGTGATACTCATGAATAGTTTCGATTACTCTCTCTCCATCTCTCTCTCCTCCATTATCCATAGCTTTTAGATTTGGAGTTTTTGTAAGGTGTCCCCAGTCTAGTCCTTGCCACCATTACTTTAATCCTCTTTTACAAGCATGGATACAAATTAAGATTCTATTTCTCACCCTCTAGACGCCTGCATGATTGACTCAATCATATCATATCATATCATCAATTACAATCCATGTCACTTTTTTTTGAAAGCCATGGAGATCTTGATGACCTTCAAATAAAGGAAACATAAACAAAGCAGCTAAAGTGACGAGAGGGATGGCAATATTGGGAGTCTGATTAGAAAACTGCATACCATTAAGTTTTTTGACCATCCAAAAAACGGGCGGTCATTTTCAGCCTTGCCTCAACCCACAAATATGTCAATTTTGTGACAATTTTGCTCGTGAATTTCTGTCAATTCAAATATACGGTTTTTTAGTTTTGTCTTTTTAAAAAAAACAAAACTCAACCATAGCTCTAAGACCACTTCGTGAAGGTCCCAGTATTTGGTCCCCAAAAACCTTCTTTATCAAACAATCATGTGAATTTGTTCTCTTACAAGCCACTTGTTTCGTTTTGGAAATGGTGTTAATACATCTTTTGTGATTGCTCCAATTAGAAGCAGGTTTATGATTTTTGGGATTATGAATACGAAAAAAGTTTGCAGTGATCTGTTTTCAAGTATGATCTGCTTGCTGTTCATCAAATTCAAAAATGTGTGCCCCATGTTACCAAACGAAGTATTGATAATTAGCCAAACATGCGGAGCCTGTAATATAATTGGGTTTATGCAGTGATGGACTAATGTTTGTTCTATGCGCGAAAGAGCGGCAATGACAGAAGCTACTGGAAACCCTATCGTTGGCCTTTGACGAAGCTGTGTTTAACGGTGTTCAATCAAGTAACAAACAAAAGAAAAGTTGTGGGTGGTTAAAAAATAGTAACAAGAACCTTGCATTTCTAACCTAAACTGGAAGGAGTTTAGAAAGAGGGAAAATGGGCACGAAGCTTCCATTGATCTGTTTGAAAATCAGCATGGCACTCGGATAGTTACAGTCAAGATCATGAAAAGGATGGGAGGGAAGGGCAAGGGAGAGTTGCAAGGAAAGTTCGGTAACAGCGTAGCTGAACGAGCAAAAACAATTAGTAATAAGATTTGGTTCATTTTTTCACACTGGACCCATAAAAGCAAGAGCCCATGCAAGAACAGCTCAGTTTTCAAACAAGTGTTTATGGTTGGTTCATTGCAAGCCCGATGGGCCATGAACTTCTAATTCAAAGTCCAAAACTAATTAAGGCCACTTGAATTGTCTTCTTACATTCCAGGTCTTGTATCCAGCCCATATTTATTACGAAAGTGTTCGTTCATCAGCGAATGACCTTGTCTGAGTGCCCAACCACTAACAAAAAAAAAGAGAGAAAAAGAAAAGGCAACCTCATATATAAAGAAAAGGCAACCTCATATATAAAGAGAAAAAGAAAAGGCAACCTCATATTGGTCCCCGAATAATACCATTTTCTCATTCGATCCTTCTACTGAAAGACTTCCAAATATTTTATGGTTATCGTCCCTATTCGGAAATATATACACAGTTCTAGGGAAGATATATATTTATTTAAGCATTAAACTGAGTGTTGATAGATTTATAGGGGAATTTGTTGGTAAGAAAGTATATTTTAAGACTTAACTGAGATATTACTTTTTCTCTGGGGACTAATTCGAGTTTATAATAAGACCTCTGTGAAAGCAAATGCCAGATGTCCGAAATAAATAATACACGTGTCACTTATACCTCCTCCAAGCATATCATAATCGTCACCGCCCCTCTATTTAAGAATAACTGCCCAATTTATCTCAACACGTTCGATCTCTCCTTAATCCCGAAGAAAAGCACAAACCCAAAATCCCCAAATTTACCCAATCAGATTTAGATCTACAAGGATCTCGAATCAGCAATGGCACTTGAATGGGTAGTGCTAAGCTACGCCGCAGGCGCTGAGGCAATCATGGTCCTTCTCTTGACAATCCCTGGTCTTGACGGACTGCGCAACGGGGCTGATCGCGGTGACACGTAATCTGCTGAAGCCGTTCATGTCGGTGGTTCCGTTTTGCCTGTTTCTGCTGATGGACATATACTGGAAGTACGAGACGATGCCGAGCTGCGAGAGTGATTCCTGTACCCCAACCGAGCACCTCCGACATCAGAAATCAATCATGAAGAGCCAGAGGAATGCCTTGTTGATAGGTGCTGCACTCGTTTTCTACTGGCTGCTTTACTCGGTTACTCATCTTGTTGTGAAGATCGAGCAGTTGAATCAGCGCGTCGAGAGGCTGAAGAACAAGGACTGAGCGATGATGATGGATTGTTGATTGAGATAAGTGGATTTTGTGTTCTATTCTCATGAATTATTACGGTTAAATGAGACTTTAACTTTCGTTTGCAAATTCAGTTTTTTACTCGTTCAGGTAGTAACTCTGTTTGATTTTGGATGTTAAGACCTGATCAATATGAAGTTTTTCGTTAATCATATTATGAAATTTTTTCCTGCATGTCGAATTCATTTCCAATTCTGATTAGAACGTAGATTGTGTGACGGGGAAGTGTAAATTGATGAATATGTGGATCTGTACTGGGCAGTTTTCTTTGTACTGACCAATGCGGATGGATGAGCCTGTAGTATATTAGGGCAGGAGGAGACTAGGGATGGATATCCAAATTTAGTTATGCAATTGCCATTTCAACACTCCAATTAATTGTGAACTTAATGGAAGCTGTTACTAGTTATGACCAATAACTATATTAGCCTCTTTTAATCCTGTCCTGGACAACCACCACAATATTCAAATAATGGTCAGCTAGGAAAATGATGATTAGATCCAAGGACTTTTATTTGGTCTCCTCTGAAGTCTCGACTTTTCAATTACACTCCCACAAACCCCTTTCCCTCTCAACGTTGATGGAGAAAGTTGTCGCTGGCTCTGAGTCAACTCTTACTACCCTCTCACTTTACCTATCATCTGTGGCCATGGAATTCTTATTAGTTTCGTCACCATCGCAGCTTGTATTGGCTTGATGCTTCACCAGCTGCATTGGTGACAAACGATGAGAATTCTTGGTGGCGGGCAGTGGCTGTGGGTTGAAGGAGTAGTTGAAAAGAGTGAATTGGTATCAGGATTTAAAGAGGTGGAGGTGGCTTACTTTGATAAGGAAATCTGTACCAGGTTATAAAGAGGTTGTGGTAATTTTCTTTGCGTAGAGGAGTAGATTTTTAGCTAGTTTGCGCCTGTGATCCATGGGTTTTGGAGTTGATTTGCAACGTGGAAATTTGTTATTAGCATCCTGTTGAGTGACGGGTTTGTTGATGCTGATCTTCTTTTTAAGGTGTTTGCATTCTCAATCTTATCTTGAAATTCATCTATTCAGGGCCAAAACAACCCTCCACTTGTAGCACTATCATCTCATACCGAGTCTAATATTCAAGTATAACCAAGTAAACTTGCATTACCCACTACACCCACTTCTTTTCCCATACCAGTCAATTTGGTATCCTGTCTGCCCAAATTTCACTTGTTTGAGTGTTTAATTTCGACTCTTGAGCATAGAGCCACAGATGAAGGGTATAGGATAGGTCCCAACCATTGCATTAGATGTATAGTAAAGGTTAGTTTCCTCCGCACGTATTTGATTCTTCACTTTTAGAAATCAAATGCAGACAGATTTACTACCATTCTTGTGAAGTGGGTAATCTCTCTGTCGCTGCTCAAATATTTCCTATTATATAACTGCATAATGGTCAAAAGCAAATAATAGAATAAAAATCAGTTGTGTTGATAAAACTCAATCCTGGAAAATTATTGAGTTGTGCCTCAACTAAATGCTTCAAATAATTGCATGCGCACGACATTTCTACGACATTTTAGAATCCTTCCTCCTTGACCCACTAATTCCACATTTATACATATGCTCTGCTGCACTCAGACAAGACTCTTCGCTTATAAACTCATTTAAAGCTCCTGGTCTTGCATTTTTACTGCTGCAGTCATGTGAATGGTGGAATAATCTGTTCATCTCTCTCTCTCTTACTTGCCTGGTCTACTCTTCTGGAACTTGTGATTGGATTTATTGAATTGTTCTGCTGTTTGATTTATAATTATTTCAAGCAAACCTCTTCTGCTTGACTATAATGATCTGTCATCTGATTTATTGAAATATTTTTCCTGCTTCCTAGTTCGTTGAATTATTTCTTTTCATTTTAAAATAAGAAAATCCATTGTCGCCAAAACTGTTTTCACCAAGAGTTGTAAATTGCCATTTGTTCATCATAATGAAACATTGTCTTCCCATGAATAATAATAATAATAAAAAAAAATCGCAACTTATGATTGCTATTATTATGGATGTCAGGAAAAGCTGAGCTTCAGACAAATTTCATTCTGAACAGCCAAGCATCATGTTGTAGCTATTATTTTAGAACTTACTAGTTGAATGCCCGCACTAGTGCGGGCGAAACAAATAATTTTTACAGCTGTTGAAATTAAAATATAATATTTTAACATATAAAATTTGATATACTTAAAGGGATCAACATCGTCTATTATAATAACAATAATATCGAAGTTTCAACTTCTAAAATTATCATTACTATTATTGTCAAAAAATTAAACATTATTGAACATATCTGAGAGGGAAACAAAAAAACATATTAATAAAAAAGCACGTCGGAACAAATACTAAAATTATTATTATTATTATTATTATTAATATTAATATTATTATTGCTTTAATAACAGGAAGAAAACGAAATTAAATCAAAGGCTAAAAAAAAAGCTTAAAAACATTAACAAAAGAGCAAATAAAAAAATAAAATAAATGATAAAAAAATAAAAATTATTGACTGGAAAAAAAATCATTTTATTTGAAAATTTAAAAGATTAAATCATTATTATTATTATTATTATTGTTATTATTATTATATTTTTTTTGAATAACGAAAGAAAAAAAATGAAAGATCAAACAAAAATTTTTTTTTATCATTGTTATTACTGTTAAAACAATAAAAATTATCAAATTATCCCGAGAGAAAAAACCTAAAGACATTAACAAAAGAGTAAGCAAGAAAAAAAATTATTTTTATTATTTTTATTATTTTTATTATTATTATTATTATTATTATTATTATTATTATTATGTTAATAATGGAAAAAAATCACAAATATCAATTTATCAAGGGATTAAAATCCAAAATTAAAACTATAAGGGCCAAAATGAAAATTAAATATATTATCAATTTCAATAAAAGGATCCAATTGAAGAAATCGAAACTTCTGTATTGTATTTATTGAATAATTTAAACTCAATCCGAAAATTAAAAGGAGGACCGAAAGTGAAACATTGACATTCAATCAATTCCAATCGGAGGACCCAATCAAACTAAATCAAAACTTATCCAACCAAAATCAGGACAAAAAACAAAATCGAAAGTCAAGGGACCGAAGTGAAAAGTAGCACAAAATGAGGGACTCTCCTGCACTTTTACGTGCAGGAGAGAGAGAAACGTGGCCGGCGGCTTTAACCGGTCTCCGGCGCGTCCACAGATATTTTTAGGGGACACGCGCCACCGCGGGAGGAAGACCACGCGCAGACGCACCACTCTAGACGCCGGTAGCTCGTCTCCGGCCACCGTATGACGCCACATGCGCCACCTAAACAGGGCGTGGGGCGTGAAACAGAAAGTCGGCGCGCGTGCCACACGCACTGACAATAACCGAAAAAAAATAAAAAAAAATAGGGTCAATTACTAGACTACCCCTAGACCAAAATCACCGTTTTTTTCTTATTTGGGGCTAGAACTGTAATTAGCCATTTTAAATATATTTCAAAAAAAAAACCGCGGCGGACTGGTCCGGTCCGTACGCGTGCAATGACCTTCACCCTCAACCCTTTTTACCCTCAGCCGGAGCCTCTATTTTGTCTTATTACCGGGGTTAAAATCGTCAAAACATTGTTCATCGAAGAAAAAAAAAACAGGCGGACGAACTTCGCGCGACTCACGACCGAAAAATGGAGAGTCCACAGTGCAATTGTCTCTGATGCTACAGGGAAAGTCTGAGCTCTTTTAGATTATTGTATAATTCTAGTTAAATTGTTCGTAGTAGTTGCAGGTCTAATAAATAATTTTTATAATAGTTAGAGTTAAAGCAATTAATAAAATTTATTAGTTCAGAAAATAAAATAAAATAAAATATCTATACATGTAAATTTTGATATAATAAAACAAATTAATACATCATATTATAACAATAGCAACATCAAAATCTTAACATATAAAATTATCATTATTATTATTGTCAAAACAATAAAAAAAATTAAAATTAAAATTAAAATTAAAATTAAAATTATTATTATTGTTATTATTATTGTGTTAATAATAAAAAAAAAATCAAAAACTAAAAAAAGTCTAAGAATTTTAACAAAAGAGCAAATTAAAAAAAAATATTAGTTGAAAATAAATCATTTGAATTGAAAATAAAATAAAAACTAATAAAAAAACTAAAAGAAAGAACAAAGGATAAAAAAAATAGAAATATCAATTTTCAAATGATCATAAACACAAACTAAAATTTAAGAACTAATTTTTTTTCAAAAAAATATCACCTCAATAAATAAGAAAATAATAAAATTAAAAATCAAAGCTAAGAACACACATATAGAAACATGGACAAAAATAGAGACTATTTCAGAAATATTAAAAATAAAGGAATTAAAATAAAAACTTAAAAGTATAGGGAATTAATATTTCTTAAATAATCTATTTTTGTCCATGTTTATATATATGTTCTTTTAACTTTGGTTTTTAATTTATATTATTTTCTCTTTTGTTGAGGTAACATTTTTTTGAAAAAAAATTGTTCTTAAATTTTAGTTTGTGTTTGTGATCATTTGACAAATGATATTTCTGTTTTTTTTCCTTGTTCTTTCTTTTGGTTGTTTTTTATTAGTTTTTTTATTTATTTTCACGTCAAATATTTTTTTAGATAATAATTTTTATTTTTATTTTTTGTTTGTTCTTTTGTTAAAGTCATTGGCTTCTTTTTTTTTCTTTGATTGAATTTCCCCCCATTATTAACACAACAACAACAACAATAATAATTTTAGTTTTTTTTTCTTGTCTCTTCTTTTGTTAATATTTTTGATTTTTTTCATCAGAGTAATTTAATCATTTTTATTGTTTTAGAAGTAATAATAATGATATTTTTAGATGTTTAGGTTTCGATGTTCCTGTTGTTATAATAGGGTGTGTTGATGTGTTGCATTATATCAAAGCTCGCATGTATAAATGTTATACTTTATTTGATTTTTTCAATTTTTCATTTGATTGAAATTTATAATATATTTGGTTTTCATTCGGCTCTTATACTTTTATTTTTTTATTTTTTTGTTTGCTATTTTGTTAAAGTTTTTGAGCTTTATTTATTCTTTCATTGAATTCATTTTCCCATTATTCACCCAACAACAACAACAACAACAACAACAACAACAACAATAATAATTTTAGTTTTTTTTCTTGCTTCCTCTTTTATTAATGTTTCAGAGTTTTTTTTTCTCTTCGGAATAATTTAATAATTTTTATTGTTTTAGCAATAATAATAATGATATTTTTAAATGTTAAGCTTTCGATGTTGCTGTTGTTATAATAATGTATGTTGATGTGTTTCATTATATCAAACCTTGCATTTATAAATGTTATATTTTATTTTTGAACTAACAAAATCTATTAATTATTTCAATCCTAACAATTATAAAATTTATTTATTCGGTCCGCAACGTAGTTTGAGTAATTAACTAATATTTTCTATACATCCAAGAGATTCATATTAATATTTTAAAAAATACTATTCAACTTGTTGTTATATTAATATTTCAAATAAATATATCTCATTTAATATATGATTGTATTGATAGTTTTTTCTTAAAACAATATTATCTAATAAACATCTTATTTTTGAGATTATGGTTTATTTGAATAGAAAACACGTTTCATATATTTTTTTATATTAAAAACAAAATTAATCCTACCCACTGTGTAAAGCTACTTGTCAATAATCTAGTTATTTTCTGAAAATAATAACGACATATTTAACTCCCATTGGCCCATCTTAAACCATCATGTCCATCTTTGTCTAACTAAAAAGAAAAAAAAAGTAACTGGTGCTCTGAGTTCATCTCCTCCAGGCTCACCTCCTTTTTCCCTGTTTCTTCACTGATCATGGAGATTAGTTTTCTGGATTTGTTTTGGGTGCAAAATGATATATTCAAGGTACCCATTTAGAGAATTTCATAGACTTTCCATGAGATTCTCTTTTTCCTTTAGTTGAGAGAGATGATCAGGAGAGCTTTTTAGAAATAGCTTATATTTTCTTTTTTATTATTGTAAATTTGTAATTGTTATTGATATCATTGCATGTATGGCTTTCAATGAAGTCAAACCAGTCTCGACAAAGCAAACATCAAATTACACTCCAACAATCTCCAATTTACATTCTAAAATCAAACACCTTGCTTGAAGTAATAATATGACCAACCGGAACAGCATCCAAGCCTACCAAATATACATTCCTTTTCTTACACGACACTGCATTATTAAAAAAAAATAAAAAATTAGGCAATATCCAAACGTGACTACCCTTTTCCGTGTCACGAATCATCTTTTTAGTTTATTTTACTGGCAAAAGAATTCAAAGAGGATATAGATTGGTGTATCCGTTATTGATAAAGGGCGCGCGGTGAATTACGCTTTCTTTTTGGCTGATGCTCTCTCCTTCTCCATGCGTTCAAATAGGCTTCCATCATAGGCAGCTCTAATTGTATCTCTGTGAAGCAAATCATCCTTGTCCTTGCAAAGTATGTACAGGATCTTCCATTCTGTGTAGGAGGCAACCCTGCAATAGTTTTCCAGCATTTAATTACCTTCACGTGTTTTTCTTAACGTCGTGAAATGATTTTCTAATTACTTTTGGGTACTCGAAAATTGAAATGATCAGAAACCAACCATCCTCTGAAGTCCTTGGCTTCTCTGTTAGCCTTGAGCATTCCCATCAACTCGTCTGATGTCAAGGAATTTGGATGTGAACGTGCATGTTTGCTGAAAATTTCTTCAAATTTTGCATCAACAAACCTATAATTCTCTTATCAGAATCAGTATATGAAATCAAAATAGAAGAGCCGGGAAATGCTCTGGTTCAATTACCCAACACTAACTATGTCAAGCCATTCATAGAAATGCCCTAACTGTGCTCCTGAACCAGACGTCTTGTGTGTTAGCTTTGACTCGATAGATAGATGTTAAATCGATGATATAGAGGACAGAAACAGCATCTCCAAAACAAGAAGAGAGAAGAAAAGGGGGGAATAATAATAATTAATGGATAAATTAGAGCATCCATAAATGTGACTACAGTGATAGAATATGTACCTTCCTTCACTGTCATAGACACCAGAATCACTCCCGTGTTTGGCTCGATGGATGTTCTTAACCTCAATAGGGAACAAAAGTGAAGGAAACTTCCCCTGAAACACACGATCAAAATCTGATCAGTCATTAAATAATTTCTCAGGCCGCAAGTGAAGTGGTTGTTAAATAAATGGCACTGGTATTTGTAGACCTATCCAACTTTTATTCATCTTGCACTTATTCCAAAAAAAGAAAAGAAAAGAAAGTTCTTTCAATGGTAGGATTAAGCTTTATTTTCTCATTTTGAAAAACTTACAGAGCTCATACGGAATTAAAAGAAGAAGAAGGTGATTACGAGCAGTTGCTTCTCGTTTCGTAAATGTAATTGGCTAGAGATTAATGTTTTTTCCCGGGCTTAATTTAATGATTAAGTTCTTGTCATTGGATCCCTAAAACGCTACAGCATTGAATCACAATAAATAAAAAAAAAAAAAATAAAAATCACACTGATGGTTAGGGCATGTTAGCGCTTTTTAAAGTTTTTTTTTGAAAAATAATATATTTTTTAAATTTTATTTTTAATATCAATATCAAAGCAATCCAAAAACATTTAAAATAATAATTTAAGGCCGAAAAAAAGACTCGAAAATTTTGAGTTGAACCTATCAAACCAATGCCAAACATAAACCTAGTCTGGTCCACGGCAAAGTTATTAAAAATTTGTTTTAAAGCAAGGCATGGAATTGTTCACCACTTTAAGAAGCATGTCGTTTTGAGGCCAGGAAGGCAAGTCAGCTTACAAGTCAAGCATCGGTGAATGTGTACGGACACCTTTTTTTTTTTTTTTTTTTTTTTTGTGTTACTTACCTACCCCTTCAATTTCTTATACAATTATTTTTTTTATGTGCGTGTGATTTTTTTTATTTTTTAAAATTATTAATATATAAAAATATAAAAAAATATCAAAAAAATTAGTTTCAAATAAAATTAAACAGAATTCAATTTTTTTTAATTTTATTTTGAAATACAGTAGCAGTAACAGAACATTAGATTCGAATTGGATAGGGAGAGAGGGAGAGAGATACAGGTCGAGTTTTCTGGCTGAGCGCGATATTGATCAGAAAGGCACTGGCAGTGGATAAGAAGATACCACACCCAATTGAACGAAAACCTGTTGGTTACCAAATCCAGATTCAAATGAACCCAATAATTAAAAAAAAATTAGACAAAAACAAGAATGAGAAATATATATAAAAAAGAAAAGAAGGAAAACACTAGAACACACCTTGAAATGTCTCCCAGGGATAAACTATTCCATCTTGATTCCTATCAAAGAAGAAAACATGTTTCTGCAGAACGTTATGATCATTTGGTACAAATTTCCCTGCACGAAAAAACAATCTCCAACTTTAGCCATGAAACAAAAAACTGTTTGCAGGGGATTCTTGGGCATCGACAAGAGGTAATAACACAACACAACACAACACAAGAAAGAAGGAAAAAGTTAAATCCATACCATTTTGTTGCCTTTCAGTTGATGATAAGGAGGAGGAATTCATGTCTGTAGAAGCAAGATGGAGCCGTGAAAGCAATTAGAGAGAAGGGAACGAAACGGGGTGGAAAGGATCTGTGCTGCAGGTGCTAGAGAAGAGAACCTGAGGCTTTGTTCTGTTCTACTTTAATGGATTGTTGCCAGCTATAAAAAGAGAAGGGGTTTGATGGCGTAGCCCACGCGCTTTATTGTAGCGTGACGATTTATCGTCTTTCCAATCATTTCATTTTTCTCTTCTTTTGCTGCACAGCAACGGAGGTGTGAATAATGTGCGCTCCTTTAACTTATTTTAAAAATAAATGTAGCATATTTTAAATTGTAGTTAACAATTCACAATTATGAAGAAAACCAAGTTCAATTGATAAGAATTTTGAATAATTAAAAACTATAGTTTATTTTCACAATTATTTAGTTGTATTTTTATATCTTTTCAAAAAAAAAGTTGATTGTAGCCAAATATTCTATTAATAATCTTTTTTTATTCATTTGTGATAATTACACACACACACACAAACAAGCCCCCATCAAAAGATAAAATCAATAATTAAAAGTTATAATTTATTTTCATAATTATCTGGTTGTCTTACTATATATATTTTTAAATTGGCCGGTAGAGTGTCGAGATGGAAGGGAGGGCATGGATAGTTGAATCAACTGATGTTTCAGCTGAAAACTTCTTAAATTAATTATAAATTCTTGTGAGTTGGGATAAATTGTACAAACATCCTTCGAACTATGCATGCATACACTATTTTGATTTATAGTTTCTAAATTATTATTTTTCCTAGAATAAATTATTTCTGAGATATTAAAAAATCAATTACAGTGGCCACTTAAGAGTTTATAAAACTTGCTTTCTATCCCAGATTTTCTTATATCAAGAGTCTATCCAAAAAAATGTCAATACTAAAAAAAGATTCAAAAATATTTTGAATGTAAAAGAAAAGGAAATAAAACGGTGGCTGTGTGACCACAGCAAAACAGAAAAGGAAAAGAGGGGGCACGCATTTTCGCATTTTGCTCTCCAGAAGGATGCAAGTGACGGAGACGATGCTTTTCTCCGATGCCTTCAGAAAATTTTAAAGCATCTTTTTTTTCTATAATATCTTATCGAAGTAAATATATGCTATTTTCTGAAAATGTTTGATAGAACAATAACTATTTTAATTATGATCGAGTTTCGTGTCTAGCAAATTTTATTAATTAATGTACAATTAATCTTTGAAAAACAAGTTATATTTTGTTTTAAAAGAAACCTAAGCTCTCACATTAATTTGAAGTGGGCCAGTCCCTTCAATTTTTCAAGCATCTCTCTCCATGCATACACGCATATTTATTGTTCTGTCGCCTCTGTTCCAAGCTAATTCTAATTTCTAACCCGACTTTAACTGGCCATGGTTACAAGCTAATAGCATTGCAACCCACAACCCCATCAGTTAACCCCGCCATAAAACGCCCCAGCCACCGGTGTTCCGAGGGTTCCCTCTGGTCGCGCCACCGGTGTTCAACCTAGCCCGTCCCTCTTTAAATGGCTGCTAGCTAATATGCGTGGACACAAGAGCTGGCAGCTGCATCGATCCTAGTGTACTCCTGCATTTTGAAACTTTTTTTATTTCCGTGAAATAATGGTTGGCGTCTGGTGAGAGGATCTGCGAGGACAAACTAAAAAACCATTTCAAGCACTCAACTGGAATAAAGTGAAGCCAGATTGAAAGTCACGCCATTCCATTTGTTCCTTGCAATCAAAGAATAGGCACCTGAAATAGAAATTCCACCTCCTTTACCATTTAATGAGCGAGCAATGCACTGAGCAACGTTTTCGGGCAAATATTACCTGTCAATGCACTCAATTTCCAATCCCCCTCCCCTGTCACCAACCAAATCAACTCTCACAGTTCTCGTCTGTTTTCCCATCAACTCTCACAGTTCTCGTCTGTTTTCCCATCAACTCTCACAGTTCGCCCTGACCTTTTACCTAATCTTATAAGAAAGACTTCCTGTAGTAATCAATAGGGAGATTGGTCTCTTATCAAGAAATCTGTATCCAATCCTTTTCCCTAGAACCTTTACTATCAAGGATGGTCGCCATGGCGCTCGAAGCTGCCGTGAGTTCATGATCGTACAACCCTGAGTCAAATTCATCTTCTGAATCTACAGCTTCAAAGCCCATAGCAGTCTCAGCCAACAAACCATTATTGAAAGTAGAAGCCCACAACAGTATCTTTAAAGGAGAGTATCCTCTTTCCATGCTGGCCTCCTCTTTACCTCCACGCTGTGATACTTCAGAGAAGTTAATTTTCTTGTTTGTTACTTTGTGCTGCTAAATCTGTTTCTTCGTTCGATTTGCCATAGGGGTATGAGTTGGAAACTAATCCTCCTCTACTCATGTGGTAGGTAAACTTTGAGAAGCTCTACAGGAATCACACTTTGATTACAAGAACAATGCAAATGCTTCTTTTTGAACTGCAAAAACTACGTATTATGAGTTGAGTTGTGTGACGATCATGAACGTATCTATCAACTATACTTGAGAAGTGATTATGACTGCTTTTAGGTTACCCCGACCTTGACAGGAAAAAAACTAGATTTGCTTTTTCAGCCAAAAATACACCACATTGTGAACTGCAACTGCAAAACAAGATTTGCTTTTCTTGCTGGCGGCATATTTTCTGAACAAAGCGGCAGTTGTCTGCCAAATCAAAGTCAAATATTTAAGCAGCACGCAATTGCATTTCACAGTACAGAGATCAAAGTGGCGGCAAAACTGGCTTCGTTTGTGAACACAATCTGGCCATGAAGATGTTTTGGGAGATAAGGAAACGGCAATCTTTCTCTGGTATTAGTTTTCACACATCACCTCAAGCAGTCAAGGTGCGAATAATTCATCAGGGTCCGTTTATTTAACCACCGTTTGAGGGAACTAGAGTTATCTTTCTCGTACACGAGGTTTTACACTGCTGGAAATAAGCCTGCAGGAGGAATAGGGCATGCATCTATATACAGTACTTGGTCATTAACTTCCAAATGAATTAGAGAATACAACACTTTAGAACTAGCCCCTTTTGGTCCAACCTTGCCTCCTCGTTTCCTGCACATACAACTTAGATTATTACCATATTTCTAGTGAATTTTACAGTATACATACATATTGTAAGCAATCACATTGTTAGCAAGGCGCCTTTCATTCAGTAGCTAGTGATTCCACATCTAACCATCTACACTTCATTTTTGTTTTTGCCTTTCCCTTCTGAAACAGCACATTTCATTGTTTTTAACCACTCCCTGCCCTCCCCGGATAAATAAGAGTTGCTAATTTCATTGTGTAAGTCTTACTTGCCAAGAAAATCAATACCAAATAGAAATGATAGACCACCAACATGCAGAAGCAAAATTGACACACCTTCAGGAGGCTGAGCGAGCTTCCTGTTGTGTGAAGCTGTCATTTCTTTCTTCAACTGAGTTAATATATCCTCCATTGTATGCTCCCTCTTCCAATTAGCAAGCATAGGGAAAAGACTGGGCTCAACCTGATAATTTAGTCAATAATTAGATTATTTCCAATCAATTGATGTAGAAGAACTCAGCAATGCATCATCACCTACCGCTCCACTTTCAGGATTGACACAGGTCATGTTTATCCGAGTTTGGAACCTGACACTTGGTGGATTTTCAGGATAATCTTTGCCACAAAACAATTTTAACTGGTAGATACGCCCTTCATGAACAGTCTGGCAAGTAGTATGAGTCAATACATTATTATTCCTTTTGAAAAATGATATAAAGCACACATTTACTTTGAAGAATCATATCTCATCATTCAAGGATTAAGGCATAGATGGTAATGATTATCATGCCAGGCCACCAGAGTCATCAGGTTGTTTGCATTGCACATAAAACTAGGGATGGCAATTCACCTCATTAGTCAGGGGTCAGGACCTTTCCTGCCACTACAAGGATGGTTTTGGCAATGCTGCGGGCGAGGACCATCAGGAAACTTGGATAAGATATTTAATTTGGTTTGGATTCAATGCGGGGGCAAGTTTAAAGGAGATCTTGCTATCCCACCTAAATGATTACATAATTTCTTTAATGTGCTTATTCCCAGCATAATGAACTGTGCACAAACAGTATTTAGAGGGAATTGTGGTTAATTCTCCCCCAACAAGTCAATCTAACTAATGAAAATCACAAAATCTCCCGTGCCTACATTGAAAAACACACAAATGAGTTTATTAACAATCAAATTTGGGATCCATTCTAGTACTTTTGGGCTTAGAAAGCTTCAAGAATTTATCCTCATACAAGATAAAATGAGCAAAAGATGTGATTCTGCCCAAAAACAAACTTCAACCTGAATTGATTCATCACTAGTTTCAGCAAGGCTTCATGAAGCAAGAGAGGGGCAGACCATGGAGGTTCTTTTTTTAAGTATATGAATTGGTGAGGGGTGGGTGGTGTTAAAAATCCATCACCATTCTCATTCCAACTTTATTCACCATGATAAGATGCTACCATCAAATGCCCTGGAATATGGGTCAACCTACAGATATTGGCTACAGATCCAACTGTATATGGATAGCATGCGTCAACCTTTCAGGTGTAGCGAAGGAGAAAAGAAATTTGAGACTTTATTTGATTTAGTTAGTTTTGACAAGTTGGGGGGGGTTTGTAGCCTGGAGTTTTGTATCTTTAAGTATTTAATTTAAATTATATTAGAATAATGCAGTGAATATTTTAAGGTCTTTGGATATATAAATATTTAAATTCAATTGCAAAGGTCGCTAATCTTTATCTAGAATTGGTTCTCCTTTCCCTGCTTTTCTAATGATTCTATTTTACCCTTGCCCAATACTCTTCCAATTTCCAAGTATCCTAAATTGAAATTCTTTGGTACATCACATTGGATGAGAGATCAGCTGCAGTTTTCTTTTGGAATAAACCTCTGCAGATGACAGCCAAAACTGACATCAAAGATTATTCATTTATGATGAATCATACTATTATAGAACACTTGACAAAATAAGTTTTTCAATGACAATCTTTTTTTTTTATTTTATCTTTGATAGATAAGTTTTCCCAATGACAATATAATGCAAGAAATAAAAGAAAAATGGTTTTTAATGTATTAAACTACAAACAAAGGATAACCTTGACGAGTCTGAACTACATGCATAGGCAACTGGATTGCTAATGAGTTACAGAGACATTATACTTCTGATTGAGAGCATCTAATGACACACCAAGGTTTAACAATGTTGTGGAAAAAAGTTATAACAAGAGCTGCAGGAAGAGCAAGAGATTAAATGTTACTTAAATAAATCAAATAACATCTATTCTGAAAAAAAGGCAAAGGGTAACTGTTGATTCTTGAGGACAAATACAAGTAACTGACTTGCTGTGAAGTAGAGGAAATTTTAGTAGTTGAGATGACATCATGCCTTTTTCAGGAAAAAAAGATTCATGAATGTTGATTTTCAAGAGTACTAAGAGTTTATATGTGGATGAACTGATGGCATGATACTATAAGAAGGATAAATTATTCTTGGAAAATTGTCTGTCTTGCTCACACAGATGTTCAGACCTGAGATGGTTTGCCAGACGATTAAAATTGGTATCCTATAGTAGGAATATTTGTTCGATAAGCAAGATTTTATGGAAAAGCGCAAAAAGGGTGAACTCATATAGTAGCTTTTTGATAGATGATTCCATATATAAAACACACAAGTCTCATCTTGGATCATAATCTACTGCTTTGAATGTGAGCCAAGCATATTGCCAAAAGTCAGATCATCAATTGTCAATTCAGCATGCATACAGCATGAAAGCACACTGAAAGAGAGAATATAAAGAACGAAAAAAAAATCAACATACATTGTGGGGGGCCAATTATAGTTCCTGTCCATGACTGCATGAAGATATCATCAGCATCGTCCATTCCATAACTGACAGTTCCATCTCCGATCCCCTTTTCCCCTCTCTCAAGCTCCTCCAGTAGTCTGAAGTTCCTCGGCACTGCAGTGGACAGTAATATTCAGTTACAAAATAGTAATCATGCATGCATTCTAGAAATCATCAAAGAGAAAAGGAAATCTCCCTTCCACCCTTCATCAGCCTAAATAAGCCTTGCTACATCAGAAAAGCACTAAGACCAGACAGAGAGAAAGTTGTTGCTGATGAGGATTTGCTGACATGCAAGGAAAATGATGGGGCAAAAATATGAGGTATTTCATCGATAATATTTTTTACCATGAAGTCACTTGATTCACTAAACATAAGCAGGATTTCATTTTTCCACTCTAGAGACATTTGCATCATTGCGCAAATCAGTAAATGAATACAACTGTTTGAGGGGCTCCTAAGTCAGATCTCCTTCAATTCAACATCTACCAATGCCGTCTTCTAACCTCTGCCATTGCACACATATTGCGCCCCCAATTTAAAATTACTCTCTAATTGTAAACCAAAAGGATGGAAAGATTGCCTTTGGTCATGATTAGTAAAATCACAAAATGCACAACTAATTCAAGTGCAGGCGCCTGCTTGTTTTACGCATTTGCTACCTCTATAGCAGTACATTCTACATTCCACATTGCATTCATATTTTATCACGCAAAGGAGTGGAGAAAATAACCTTCAAAGACAGAAAACCAACTTCAAGAGAATTTATTTATGCTGAGTGATCAGAGGAGGATATAAATGCAGTAAAAGAAAACAAATTGGCCAGAAAACAGTAGATGTCAAACTAGTCCAGCACGCCCAATTCAGAAAGCTTTATAAGAAATTCTAAGAGAAACAACAGATCATCACGAATTTTAACTCAGAAACTGATCATCTTCAATCATAACTCAAAAACCCTAACCAATTGTAAACCACAAAGCAAAAATCCAAATCAAACACTCCACCAACACTGCAAAGTGCAAAGAAACACAAAAAAACAAGGATGCTAACCTGCTAAGAAGAAGAATACAATTTTAATCTAAACAAGGAAATTTGGGATTTTTTTGGTCTTGAAACAGTAACCTTACCGACAACGCTCGCACTTTCAGAACCCATTGATTTTGGATGTTGACTTCAGCGAAAGAAGATAAGATTTCTCTTCCTGTTATCTATTTTAGATTAAAAGGCTAGAAAAGGGGAATGAAGAAATGGAAGTGATCTCTCAAGTTAGTAAGAGAAAAGAAGCAAAAAAGAGGAAAAAGTAAAGCAGACCGATCCCGACAACAGTTTAAAAGATCTCAAGTCCAACAGGTCAAGTAAGGACTTTTACTTGCATGTCATAACTCGTAAATTTGAAGTAGTCCTGGTTATTTTATTGTATTTACAGGATTCGTGGACCCGCACAAAGCCAGATTTTTTAAAATAATAATAATAGGTGTCATGAACATATTAAAAACAAATAACGATTTTTTTTTTTTGGAATATTTAAGATGTATATATAAAAAAAAAGGGTAGATTTACATTTAGATCCGGCTGTAATGCCAGCTTGGTCCAAAAGGAGGCAGGCTTTCCAGCCGACTGCCTTTATGGGCTTACAGAATGCTTTGTGCCTTGAGCCCAACATTGAGCAATCTCTATACTATCATTCCGGCCTTCTTCTGGACCGTCTGCAGGCTTCAGCCCAAATACCCTAGCCGACGTCCAAAGTTTAATTCGGGTCGTGATTCTTTCAATCAAAGGGCTGCAGTCTCTAGCCGTTAGCTTGGTACAGATTAATAAATTGATTTTATTTTAATTAGATAGAGAAAAAAACTATATTAATTGAATTAAATTTTTAAAAAAAAATGGTTATGATAAAAAAAATATATGCTATTTTTCAAAAAACATTTAGCATTGTAACTCAATTCTAATTCAACTGGATACAAAAAAAAAGAGACAAAATTAGATAAAAACAAAAAAAAATACAAAAACATATCAATCTAAACTAGAATAACAAAGCTTGTAATTCATGTAGTAAGAATGAAATAGCTTGATAAAAAATAAAAATAAATCACAAAAAATAATTAACAACAATGTAAATACAAAAGGATACAAACAATTATCTAAAACATAAATTAAAACCAAGTAGGATGGCTAAATTAGCGTCCAAAATCATGTCATTGGAATAACAACAAAACAAAAGGAAAACAATGAAGATCAATTTAAGAGAGAATAAAAACTTTGAAGACATAGTAAAAGGCAGGAGTCAAACTTGTATTTCGAATTATAAGATTATGATAACCCTGCAGTAAAACAAACAAATGATGAATTCTATTTTTATTTAAAAAAAAAACCAATATTAAATAATAAAAAATAAATAAAAATAAAATATTAACTTGGATTAACCTTTTAAAATATAATCAAGATCACTAGATTAAAAGTACCACATCTAAAAAAAAATCACATAGATTAGTTCCTCACCAATCAAATCAAATATGAGAGAGAGAGAAAAAAATTAATCATACAAAATGATGAAAAAAATAACAATTAAAAAAGTAAAAATAAAAATAAAAAATATACTAGAGGATAACTGATATTTTTTTGATCGAATATTGATATTAGAAAGAAGAATAAATTTAATGGAAGTATAAAAAAAAACTAGAGAAAAGCTGGACAATATAATATATCACACTTTAAGGATGAGATTAAAAATAAATTATTTTCTTACACATACAAAAATCAAGATAAGAATTGTATTTTTTTTTATTGAAATAATAATAAATTAGAAGATAACTCTTGAATTTCTAAATGATTAACGCGAGTTTTAAGAAAATGAGAGAAAATAATAATAATAAAAAAAAACCATGAACAACCACCCGCGCTCATTACCTTGTAAATAATAATTAATCTCTAAATAATTTAAATAATAATAAAACAAATTATTATTATTATTTATTTTTAATATTTCACCTTATTGAGTTTAAGATATACTATCCGTATCTATACAATGCATACGTGGAAATCTTAGCAAAACCAACAATGATTTTGTTATTGTCACGATGAAAAAATAAGAAAAATTGATGGGGAAATAAGGGTTTTTATTAGTGAAATGAAAAGTAGTACATTGTGACAACTATGGAATCTCGAGGACTAGTTAAAAATGTATTTGAAAATATAAGGACTAATTTGTAGTGATTGAACCTACAGGGGGTAGTTGATCTATTTCCAAAGAAAGGACAAAAAACACTATGATATCATAACTTTAGGACCTATACACACACACCCTCTAACGCCAACCTATTCCACAATTCCAATAATTCAGCCTTGCCAACTGTACCGCGCTCAACATCCACTCAGAGTCTGTTTGGTATTGCGATTGCTGTTGTGGTTGAGGTTGAAAAAAAAACAGTTTCATAAAAAACATTTTTACTATGGTTCAAAATAAGCAGTGAAGTGTTTGGTTAAAACTGTGGTTGAGTTTGAGGTTGATAAAAAACAGTTTCGTATATTTGGTTATCATGCTTTTTATATTGCTATCAACTTATGAAATTACTTTAAAGAGCACGCGCGCACACACACACACACACACACACACATATATATATATATATATATATATATATATATATATATATATTGTTTTTTTAATATTTAATAATTATAATAATAAAATATAATTAATAATTCAAGTAAATTAGACACTTGTTTTTATTCTTCTATCAAGCTACTTGTAATTTCATCACGAACTAAATCTATATGTGAAGGTCTCTGCGATCCCGGAACAATGGTAAAATATCATCTAAAATTTGTTTTTTAAATATTTAATAATTATAATAATAATATATAATTAATAATTCAAGTAAATTAGACACTTGTTTTTATTCTTTCATCAAGCTACTTGTAATTTCATCCAAGCTAAATCTATACGTGAAGGGCTCTTCGATCCCCAAACAATCGTAATCATTTAAAACAAAATTAGAATAGCGAGACAAAAATTATATATATATATATATATATATATATATATATATGACTATAGAGTATATATATGGGAGCTTAAGCCCCTCAGAATCATGAGTTTCTTGAAAGCAGAATTTTCCTCGCTTTCAAGAAATCAGAGTTCTAACTTTAAAATTGATGGGTCCCACCATCAATTTTAAAGTTGCCAAACACTACAAAGGGGTGCAAACTGTGTTTTCAACAAAACGCAGTTTGTACCACATAACCAAACGAGCGCTCAGCCAAAAACTTCTCGGAGCAAATATAGCCTCGTGGTAATATTTTTTATTTAAAATATATTAAAATAATATATTATTTATTTATTAAAAAACAATTAACACATCATATAATGTCTTCAAATAGAAAAATATTGGTTAGATTGCCCACACTACGTTGCGGGCAATATATAATTTTTATAATAGTTGAATTAAGCAATTTATAGATTTTATTAATTTAAAAATAAAATATAATATCTACATATGCAAAGTTTGATATGATACAACACATCAATACACCCTACCGTAATAATAATATTGAAGTTTTAACATCAAAGAGACAGAAATAGATAATTATCTCGAAAGTTTTTCAACAAAAGGGAAAACATAGTTTTTTTCCAACATTTACATCAACTTTTGTGATGTTGTCAGTTTGCACTACGTCGTAGGTCGAGTAAACAATTTTTATAACTGTTGAGATTAAAATAGAATATTTATACATGTAAAGTTTGATATAATAAAATAGATGAACATACTTTATTATAACAACAGTAACATCGAAGTTTTAACTTTTAAAATTATCATCACTATCACCGCTAAAATAATAAAATTAATAAATTACCCCTAGGAAAAAATACAAAAAAAATTAACAGAAAAACAAATAAGAACAAAAATTAAAATTATTATTATTAATATTATTATTGCACTAATAATGAAAAAAGCAAAATTAAATCAAAGACTAAAAAAAGCATAAAAATTTAATAAAAGAGCAAATAAAAAAATATAATAGATGATAAAACAAAAATAAAAATTATTAGCTGAAAAAAATCATTTAACTTGAAAATTTAAAAAATTATTCGCTATACGTTGCGGGCTGAGCAAACAATTTTTATAATATTTGTTGGATCAAAATGAAAATATAATATTTATATATGCAAACTTTAATATAATGAAATAGATTAACACACCCTATTATAATAATAGCAACATAGGAGTCGTAACATCAAAAATTATCATTGCTATTATTATCAAAACAATAAAAATTATCACATTATTCCGAGAAAAAAAAACATCAACAAAATAGTAAGCAAGAAAAATAATTAAAATATTATTATTATTATTATTATTATTATTATTATTAAAGAAAAAATAAATAAATGAAAGACTAAAAAATCCTAAAAACTTTAATAAAATATCAAAAAATAAATAAAAAAATAAAAAATATCATTGTTATTACTGTCAAAATAATAAAAATTATCAAATTATCCCGAGAATTTTTTTTTAAAAAATATTAACAAAAGAGTAAGCAAGAAAAATAATTAAATTATTATTATTATTATTATTATTATTATTATTATTATTATTATTATTATTATTATTATTATTATTATTATTATTATATTTGTGTTAATAATGAAAGGGAAAAAAAATGAAAGACTAAAAAAATCCTAAAAAAATTAACAAAAGATCAAAAAAATTTTTTTTTATCATTATTATTATTGTCACAACAATAAAAATTATCAAATTATCCCAAGAGAAAAAAAACCTAAAAAACATTAACAAAAGAGTAAGCAAGAAAAATAATTAAATTATTATTATTATTATTATTATTATTATTTTTATTATTGTGTTAATAATGAAAAAAATAAAATAAATAAAAGACTAAAAAAACCTTAAAAACTCAAACAAAAGTTCAAACAAAAAAATAAAATAAAAATTATTTGGTAAAAAAAGTCATTTGACTTGAAAATAAAAATAAAGAAACAAATAAAAAAAATAAAAAGAAGAAAGGGAGAAAAAAAAAGAAAAATCAATTTTCAAATCATAAATACAAAATCAAATTTAAGAGCTAATTTTTTTGAAAAAAATATCAACTCAACAAATAAGAAAATAACTAAAATTAAAAATCAAAGCTAAGAGCACACTTATATATACATGGACAAAAGTAAGGATTATTCTAGAAATATAAAGAAATAAAGGGATTAAAATAAAAAAATTAAAAGTATAAGGGCTGAAATAAAAATGAAATATAAAGGGATTAAAATCAAAAATTAAAAGTATAAGGGTCGAAATGAAAATTAAATATATTATCAATTTCAATCAAAGGGCAAAATTGAAAAAATTGAAACTGTTGTACTGAATTTAATTAATATTTCTAAACTCAATCCGGAAATTAAAAGAAGGAGGACCAAAGTGAGACATTGACATTGAATTAATTTCAATTGAAGGACCCAATCAAACTAAATCAAAACTTATATAACAAAAATCAGGATCATAAACAAAAGTAAAAGTACAAGGACCGAAGTGAAACATCACCAAACCCGGAGGACTCGCCTGCACGTCGATGTGCAAGAGAGAGAGAAACGGCTGCAGCGGCTTTAACCGGCCACCACGGACGTCGGAGGACAAAACACGCCGCATCGTGAGGAAGCCCACACGGCGACGCATCGAGATAGACGCCGGTAGCCCATCTCTGGCCACAAGACCAAGACGCACTCGCCACCTAAATAGGGCGTGAGACGGAATACTGTCGGTCGCGTGTGACACACGCAGCGATAGTAGAAAGAAAAAAATAATAAAAAAATATGGTCAATTACCGGTATACCCCTGTACCCTAAGTCAGAAATTTAATCTTATTAGGGGCTATGTCCGTAATTAGCTATTTAAAAAAAAATAATAAAAAGGTAGGCAGACCGGACTGGACCGGTCTGGTCTGAAATTGTGCAATTACCGCAGAGTCCCTCCACCCATAACCAGTTTTTTGTCTTTTTTAGGGCTAAAAACGTTATTTTATTGTGCAAATAATGATAAAAAAATAGGAAAACCGGAAAACCAACCGAACCGAACGAACCGAAAACCGACCCGACCCAAAAATACAGTATTACAATCCACAGTGAAAACACTCACAATCTACAGTGTTTTCCTGATCTCTTTAGTTTATTGTATAATTTTCAGATTTTTTAAAATATCTTTAAAGCACGCTCTCAAACACCCCTATAATGTCTTTGACAATATCACACCATGATACTAAAATAGAGTGACTGGTTCTTATTTCAAGGTAAGAAAATAAACAGGAATAATAAAGACAAATACAATAAGAGAAACACGAATATATTTGATTGTGATATACAAAATAAAATAATCAATTCCATTTCATATTTAGTTATCATGGACAAGAAATAATAAAATCTAAAATAGTTATTTTACTATTAAACTTGCATATTTTGAAAAAAATAATTAGATATTACTCTTTATCTTCTTTTACTTTAGATGACATTGAGTATTTAAATTAATAATATTATAATAATCCTAGTTATAAAACTAAAACTAGTTTGATCGGTTGGTCCAAAACAGAGAAATGATTGACTTGGCTTGACCCTAGTTAAAAATCCAAGTCAATCGAGGATAAAACACGTGCCAAATTCCATTAATATTTTTAACACAAAAAATTGGTAAAAACAAGATTGTTTTGATTATTTTTTGGATCAATTAGGTTGACCTTCCCAGCCACTTACCTAAACCTTACATCAAGTCAACTCTTGGGTCAAAACTTTAAAATTATAATAATAACTATTTTTATTCATTGTTAACTTAGGTCAACCGTGTTAACACTTTTGACTTGTAACCCAGGTCTTTCTTTGATCGCCCATTGAGTTGAGTTTTAAAACTATAATGATAATATTTTTTTATCATTACACCAGCTCAAGTTAATTTCGGGTTGACATTGTTAATCCGTTCCCCGACCTTGCCCTAACATCTTTAGATCAAGTTTAAGAATTTTGATAATAATTGCTTTTATTTTATGCTGACACTCTTAACACATGATTCAGGTCTTACCCGGTTCAACCCATAAGTCAATTTTTTTAAAACCATGACTGTAATCATCTTTATATTTTAGGTTGATACGAGTCAACAACTAACCCCACTTATGATCCAGGGTCGAGTTTATTCTCGAATCGAGTTTAAAACTCTGGTAATAAACACTTTTATTCTTATGTCGAGTTGGGTCAACTAGACCAGTGACCCGAGTCTTGCTCTAAATCGACCTCCAAGTTGAGTTTCAAAACTATAATAATAACTATTTTTATCTTTATATGTTTTAATTGGACAATTATGAAATTGAGATTTATTCACAAGGATGTTTTTGGAATAAAAAGTAATTTATAGAGACATATTTTTTTCACCTCATGTTTTTAAAATATAACAATCACTCCAAAATTATCTCAAAAATAAATTTATCTATATATCTTTATTTTTATCTTTTTAACCAAACATATTTTTATTTTTACTCCTTTCATCCTGTCTCACTACATTAACAACACACTGTCTAAAATTACCACGGCAATACATAACAATTAACATATACGTGCGCGTGCGTCCATCATCTAATATTTGATACAAACTTTAGTTTTATTTTACTGGAGGATTACAACTTCAAACCCCAGAGACGCAATACATAACAATTAACATATACGTGCGCGTGCGTCCATTATCTAATATTTGATACAAACTTTAGTTTTATTTTACTGGAGGATTACAACTTCAAACCCCAGAGACTAATTGATAAACAAATACAAAATACAAGTATTTTTTTCCCCTAGGGAGTGTAAAAGATACAAGTATAGTTAAGATCTTATATACAACCACATATTATAATACGCATCTCAATGGCATCACGTGATATTTTTTTGGGATGGGAGGAAACTCACCTCCTAAAAAGTATATTTTATAGGCTCAAGTGAACGAGTAAAATCTCAATTATTTTAAATTCTTACAAAAAGCATATATCAAAAATTGAATATCATGACTCAAATTCAAAATTTCTTATATAAATCACAAACTTTTTATTATAGCATCACTCACGTTATTGATGACTGGTATCACCGTGGTACTTTAGAACATTGGGGCTCTTAGCGGAACTCCTTTTCTTGATTGCTTTAATTTCTGCCTCTTGAGATGTTGAATTCGGTACTCATCTTTCCTGTATCTGCCTCTATAAATGGCCGCAACCTGAAAATAATCAATGAAAGGATTGTTGGACTTTTGATTTGAACAATAACTATTTAGAATAGTTATTATTGAGATTAAAAATATGGAAAAACAAGAAATCCTGAAGAACAAAATCACAAATATTAGAATGAATCTCACTAAATTTATTCAATTGAAACTTGCCTATTTATAGGCTTACAAGAACTAGAAATTGAAATAAACTAGAACTCTCAATAGACTAGGAGAGGTTATTGGATAAATAATAGGTTTGTTGATAAAACCTATTATGAATAGTAATTTTAACTAAATTAAAAGATTTCAACTAAATCTTTCAAGCTAATCTCATTAAAATCTAACACTCCTCCTTGAGATTTGTTTTGGACATCCCCAACTTCATCTTCAGGAACTCCAATCTTGCTGGAGGGAGAGCTTTTGTCATTATGTCAGCAAGCTGCATCTCGGTTGGACAATAATGAAGTTTGATCAACAAATTCTTCTTAACATGAGACTTAACATTTATGTACTTGGTTCTTTCATGTTGAACTGAATTTTCAGCAATAGAATTGGCAAACTTTTTGTCGCAATGAATATCAGTTGGTGAGTTTTATTCTTGGCCCAAATCAGTGTCAGCATATCCTTTTAATTTTGCTCCTCATGTCTTCATGTATCATATTCTAAGGTCAGCAGTACAAAGATGGGTTTGAGCTTCCTCTCTTGCTTCATGCAAGCATTTTTTTGAGTGAGCATAATTCATCTGAGATTCATCAAACCCTTCTCTACCCTTAAAAACCCCAGTTTCGCATTCAAAGAACTAGAAATGCAAGAAACCTCATCCATGGGCTCATTATCCACCACACCAGTATCATGCGAGTATTTTAATGATTTTATGCCATGTGAGACTGTCATCAGCTATGGCACTACAAACATACCCTTTAATTGCATCAAGCTTTAAATAAAAACTATTACCATTCATTTCAATTCTTGCTACTTCTGATCCATGAATATCAGCAATAAAACAACAATTATTCTTGAAGGAAACTTCATAACCATTCCTTAACATTTGTGCAACACTTCAGATTTTGGTCTAGTTATGGAATGTAAAGAACATTGTGAATGAACTTAATACCTCTTTTAGTGTTGACAACAATTATTCCTTTCCCTTTGACCTACACAACATCACCATTTTCCAATTTGATTCTCGGTTGAATAGATTCATCAATGGAAGAGAAAATTGTCAAATGCTTGGTCATGTGGCTGGTACAGCCACTGTCAATGAACCAGACATTCACCCCATGCATGTTGTCATTCTGTGATGCCATAAATAGGTGTTCATCCTCCTCTTTGTCTTCTTCTGAAACCTTTGCTTGTTGTTCAATAAGCTGCTGAGGTTGCCTTTTCTTTGCTCTACAAAACTTCTCACTGTGGCCAAGATTGTTGCAGAAGGAACATTTAAAGGAAGGTTTATTTTTGTACCAACAATCCTTCTCAGCATGGTTTGTTCTTCTGCAATGAGGGCACGGTGAGTAAACTTGTTTACCTAAAGTATTTTCAGTTTTCCATTTAATGGAATTGAACTACTTCTTCCTTTGCATATCTCCATAATTTGTTCCCATAGTGCTGGTTTGGAAGGCCCCTTCCATGACCTCTTCATCTCTCATTTGCACCCTTTGTTCTTGAACAAGCAATTTGCTTGTCAATTCTGCAATTGAGAGAATATTTAAGTCACAAGACTCTTCAATTGCAGAAATTTTGGCTTCAAATTTTTATGGCAAAGAAACCATCATTTTCTCTACCACCTTTTGATCTTCAATCACCTTTCCAAAGCAGCCTCATTCGATTCACAACATCCATTAATCTGTCAGAATAATCCTTCATCTTCATCAGTTCAAACTCCCTTTTCAATGTAAGGATTCGAACTATTTTGAATCTGCTACCCCCTTCAAATTCTCCTTGAAGCTTGTCCCATACAAGCTTTGGTGTTTCCAAGTCCATAATCTTGGTGAAGATATGATCTGCAAGTCTCGAGTGTATGCAGGTAATGACTTTGTCATTCTTCAGTTTTTCTTCTTCATGTGCTCTTATCTGAGCAAGTGTTGAATTTACTGATAATGGTGATGAATCAACATCGGTTGTGACTACATTCCACAACCCTTGAGATCTTAGATAAAATCTCATCTTTACAGCCTATATGTGATAGTGTTCTCCAGTAACTACTGGAATGACAGCAACAGTGTTGCTTGAGGTAGACATGTTTTGATAAAAATAAACCTCTTTTGTTTGCAATAAATCACTCTGTGTTTAGCTCTCAAACTCTTTGTGTTTATCACTCAACAAAGTCCCACAGTCCCGTAAGAAAAACTACTCTGATACCACTGTTAGACTTTTGATTTGAACAATAACTATTTAGAACAATTACTATTGAGATTAAAAATGTAGAAAAATAAGAAATCTTGAAGAACCTGAAAATCACAAATATTGGAATGAATCTCACTAAATTTATTCAATTGAAACTTGCTTATTTATAGGCTTACAAGAACTAGAAAATGAAATAAACTAGAACTCTCAATAGACTAGGAGAGGTTATTGGATAAATAATAGGTTTGTTGATAAAACCTATTATAAATAGTAATTTCAACTATATTAAAAGACTACAATTAAATCTTCTTATCTTCAAAGCTAATCTCATTAAAATCTAACACTCCTCCTTGAGATTTGCTTTGGACATCCCCAACTTCATCTTCAGGAACTCCAATCTTGCTTGAAATTGTTTAAAATAACTCATAAATTGTTTGAAATTATGTTTTAAAAATGTTTTTGAAAAATGTTAATTTTTTATTTAAAATAAGTTTTTTTATATATACTTTTAAATTATTTTGATATGTTGATATCACAAATATTTTTTTTTTAAATAAAATATTATAATTTTAATATTTTTATTTTATAAATAAAAAACAATCTCAACAACACTCACAAACAATTAATAAAACCTCCCCAAGGAGTTATATACTATACACACACACATACCTTGCATGCAATACTGCAATAGTTTGAATTGTTATCTTTCATACTTCTGTCACAGATGATGCATCTACTACAGTCCTTGAAATTAATTCGCTGACGATGATAATGGTTCCTTTGCTTCAAGAATAGCACTTTAGCTTTATTTGTCAGATAAGTCTGTGGACAAAGCAAAACAGCTTAATTGTATATGTGTCTAAAAACTCTAGAATACACACACACACACACAATCATTTAGTGATTATAATCAAGTAGGATAGAAGTCCAGAGTAAAAACGAGGAGATAAAGAAGTAAATTAAGGAGGAGAAAACCTGTATCCCAGAGCAGTTGAAGAGCTTGGACAAGTCTTGCCGATTGATTGCATCGCTATACATATATCTCCGAATCTACAACGCCATGGAAAACATGCACAGAACAGAGAATCAAGCTCCACGCATGCGTATATAATGCAGTGAAGATTAACTAGGAAGAAGAGGAGATGATGGAGTTGAGAGAGATGATGCACCTTGACGTGCTTATGGCGAGCATGAACTGGAAGACAATTTGAGCACAGAGAAGAATAGCAATCAGCACAAAAACGATCCAGTTTTGAGTCTGGATGGGTGGCGCATGCCCTGAAGAAGACGGTGCTGTACATTACAACTACCCATTGCGGCACCGCAGAATTGTTTTTCTGCAAAACCATTAATTTGTTTATTCATGCTGAGATTAGCAGAGTTTTATGCTGTGAAAGTAATAAAATGCAGGAAAGTGAAGCTTCCATGAGGGAGGTGAGGGAGATTACTGGGCGTTTTGATGCACGGAGCTGTTTGATTCCCACAACCTTTTCCATCGTTCTTCAATTCTGTAATAAATTAAAAGGACTCTACTTTGACGTCTCTGCCATGATCCTGGATCATTTATAAGCCATAGCAACTTTTTGCTATAGTCAAAGTCATGCCTTGCAGAAATTTCACTCGAGATGAAACAGTTGACTGGGCCCAACCTCCCCCACCCCATATGGAAGGAACAAAGAGCACAAAATTTTATTTACTTTATCATGATTGAAAGTTGCTTTTGTATATATATATATTAAAAAAATATTTTTATTTTAATATATTTTTAAATAAAAAAATATTTTTAACATTAATATATAAAAATGATCTAAAAAATATTTTTTTTAATTTATAATAAAAAATATAAAAAAAATCATTTTTTTTCAAAACACATTTTTAAATACAGTGCCAAACAAGACTTTATAGACTCTAGTCATTTAGGGTTGTTTCTAAATTTGATTTTTAAATACTTTATTTTTGCTTGGATATATTGAAATATTTTTTTTATTTGAAAACAATATTTTTAACATCATTCTATAAAAAAAGTAAAATAAAAACCCTGATTTTTTTGAAAACTTTGATTAAAAAGCTTGCCAAACACCCCTTAATTTAAAAGTGAAAACCGTTTAAATGCTTAAAGGGTTTTTATTCTTGTGCTTAAATGATCTGAGGAAGGTTAAGTTAGACTAACAGATATTATAATCAAGTAAAAACTGTGAAAATAAAGTAATTTTGATTTTCCTGTAAGTGATTTTTTTTCACAAAATAGAAAACGTATTTCACATGGTGGACTGGATTAAATTGATTATGCCTTTTTTAATATTATTTTTAGGTGAAATATAATTACACCAAGCCAGCTCCATTAAATTCTCTTCATTCGTACAGGCCATGGCATTAAAAACAAAGGCCTGCTGCTATTTATTCCCTCCACCAAATTGACTCGAAACATTCTATCAGACGCTATTCTACCCTCCCATTTAGATCTGATATATTTTGCTGTGTGCATAACTTCGAGGGTGTTAATTCTCCAGCTAACTCACCAAACGAACGTAAGTGGATGCCACGTCATCAATCTCCACAGACTTCCCTTCTCGGCCACCTTGAATAGCTCGGTGCGCTGCGTTTAACACCGCCATAGAAGAAGCCAATGTTTGGTCATTAGATAGTATCGCACGCCTTGTGTATGAAGGATGCACAGCCAAACGCTTGTGTATGTGGTGTACGTGCTAATTATTTTTTTATTTATTAAAATAGTATTTTTTTTTCTTATACAACTTTATTATAACTAGAAAAAATAATTAAAATACAAAAATTCCCTGGATGTTAGGTCTTTTTTTTAAAGAATAATCTAGTCATTTTTATTATGCTTTAAAAAGTAAAAATAAAAAAAGCTCCTAAATGCTAGTTTTAAAAAAATTGTTTTAAAGACAAAATTTGTTACTATATCATGTTTTAAAAAGCGTTTTTTCTCTAATTATTCTAGTAATGATTAATAAATCTTGTGAAAAGACGTATTATTTCTAATGATTTTTTATTAGAACAACAAAATAGTCAATTATATTACTCTAATCCACCATACGTTGAGACTGTGACGGCAATGAAAGTTGAGCCCACCACATCTGAAATGCCCAGTGTGTGTCCAATTTCAAATGTGGTTTATAAAAATTAAAATTGATAAAATATTGATCAATTTCACCCTCAATAATTGACATAAATTAAGCTGCTAGAATAATAATGAACTGCACTTTTTAGAAACACAGGGATTGAATTCAACATTTTTTAAAATTCAGGAACCTCAACATTTGGATTTCCATCGTCTGGCCACCCTCGCGCTGTCTAGTGGTGGCCCAGTAGCGAGATGCACAGTGCATCAAGCGTGAGATATTAAAAACAACATTTACTCCCTCCGTCCCAATCTTTTTGTCCAGATTAAAAATTAAATTAAGTTATTAATTATTATTAAAAACACTAAAAGGTGTTATATTCTCACTGTAGAAAAATTAATACTCACATATTTATGTATTAATGTGAATTCACTGTTTGTTTTTTTATCAATTTATATTCACTCTTAAAGTTTTATTTTGAACTATTTAATTTTAATTGAAGTTTAATTGCTTTTGTTTTTTTTAAATAAGAGTGGAATTGGAAAAGAAAAGATCAGTATGAAAATGACACATCAAAGGCGGGATTCCGTATATTTTGATGAAAAATGTATATCAGGGCCTCCATCTTTAAAAATAATGCAATTTAAGTCTTTTAAAATTTAAAAAAATTAATTTTGGTATAGAAGTTTGTTTTTTTATTTTTTTATTGTTTGTTTTAAGAAAAGAGAGAGAGATTACCGAAATACAACAGCAAAAAGAGAAGTCAGAGTTGATATCAATTTTAACCACCAAAATAATTGGTTAAGGTGATGCCACGAGAGAGAAGTGAAGGATAGCCACTCCCAAAAACATTATTTATTAATTTACGAGCTGCCTCAATTCTCAATATCATCCCTGTACTGTAAAATATTACTAAATATGCTAAAAAATACGTACACGCACAGACAAACCCTTAAAATCTAAACTCAATTTGGGTGAATAGAACGGCATGAAAATGAGTTGGGCGACCTTTCTAGTAGTAGAAAACCAATCAGAGTCGTCAAGTGGAGAACGGAACCTAAAGACAGCACACGATAGATTCAACGAAACTTAAATTGTTTGTTTCTGTTTGATTGACGTGATTGGTATAGCTTACTAGATTTTTAAAAAAAAAATTGAAAAAGAAATTATTTTTATTTTAAATTATTTTTTTAACATTTTTATATTATTTTAATATATTAATTTTTAAAAATAAAAAATAACGAAGAGTATACAGTCAAATGATAGTTACATATAAAAGTTAATTATTTTAATATTCCTCAATCATTTTAAAATATTGACATAAGAAATATATAATTTTTTAAATAAAAATAATTTCACCCACTCTCAACGTCGAAAATGAAGCTTACACGTTTTATTGGAGGAAGACAAGTACGACACTTGGAAAAAGACACTTTTGGTATCAATTTTGAGCACTTTATTATGGAAATTATTTTTAGAAGAATGAAGACCGATAATATCCAATGCTCTCAATCCAGTTCCCTCTTCGCATCGGCAACACACACAGCCACCACAAGGAACACCGCTCCTGCCATAGCAAAACAGGAAGCCAAAAGAGAAACAGGAAGATTATCATGGCAGCAACGATCAATGATACTACTAATCAAGAGTACGATCGTTCAAAAGAAGTGAGACAGTTTGATGATTCCAAAATCGGTGTCAAGGGCTTAATTGACTCGGGCATCACTTCGATTCCTAAGTTTTTTATTCACTCCGCAGAGACCCTGTCGGATCTCAAACCCAAGAGGAGTTCCCGACCACCCGATTCTGAATCCAATCTGATCCCCACAATCGATATCTCGGGCCTGGAGGATTCGAATCGACGGTCAGCAGTAGTGGACAAAGTTGGACGAGCATGTCGTGAGTTCGGGTTCTTTCAGGTTGTTAATCATGGGGTTCCTCTGGAAGTGCTGGACCGTACGATTGGAGGTATAAAGGGGTTTCATGAACTGCCCACGGAGGAGAAGATGCGGTGGTATAGTAGAGAGATGGGGACTGGCGTCTCCTTCCTCTCCAACGTCGACTTGTTTCATTCCAAAGCTGCTAGTTGGAGGTAATAAATACCCTGTTTATGTAAATTCCAAAATATATTTTTTATATACTAATTGATATTAAAAATATACTCGAACAGAGCGATAGCTGCCGCAGCTAAGTCTCTTTTCAATTTGATTTTAAGTAGATCATTCAATTCTGATTCTGAGCTGGTACATGCATGAGAAAATTATTCTTTCTCTTTATCTGAATCCCTGTCCTTTAATATTATTATTAATAACAGTAATTGATCATTTAATTCTTTTACTTTCTTGACCCGACCAGCTCTCTATCCCACAATGGAATAATATTTAGTTATTGTCTAGATTTTTGTCCGTGAATTTAAAATTCACATACGAGGTATATGGGAATCCACGGGATGAATCCCTTGGTTTTAAGGAGTTTAACAGTCAAATTCCCCTCTTCTAATCTTTCCAACAGCGTGATCCTCCAAAATTGCAAAACTTCACTTGAAGGAACGGTAATAGTCCCTGATCTAATGGATATATGCAACAGTACATGTCTAGAAAGGCAGTGTTCACGCATTCTTGTGATTTTAAATTATTCTGATACAAAAAACTATAATATATTTCCATCTGCAGAGACACACTCCAGATGACTCTTGGCCCTAACTTACCAGAGCTTGAAGAAATCCCTGGGGTATGTAGAGATGAGCTTGTTGATTGGAATCAATACGCCAAACAATTGGGAGAGGTGTTGATGGAACTGTTATGTGAAGGCCTGGGAGTAAATGCAGGAAAGTTGAAGGACTTGACATTTTTGGATGCTAGGACTATGGCAGCCCACTACTATCCTTACTGCCCCCAGCCTGATCTAACAGTCGGGATTATGTCGCACACAGATCCTGGGGTCTTAACAGTATTACTGCAGGATCAGATCGGTGGCTTGCAGGTTAAACATGGGGAGGATTGGGTGAATGTTAAACCTGTCCCTGGTGCTATTGTCATCAATGTTGGGGATATACTGCAGGTAAGAACTAGTAACTAGTCTCACCTGCTCTTTAGCTCATTACCTTACCCTGGATACCTTAAAAAGATTGATATGCAAACAGGATGAAATTCTGAATTTTTAAACTCTAATGTTTTCCTTTATGAATTTCAGATTCTGTCTAATAACGAGTACAAAAGCAGTGAGCATAGAGTGTTGGCTAATGGTTGCCAAGAACCTCGGATTTCAATTGCAATTTTCTTCAACCCGCTCAAGAGGGATAACTTGTTTGGACCTTTTCCGGAGCTAATATCACCAGAAAAACCAGCTGTTTACCGGGAGTTTGTATACACCGACTATATAAAAAGGTTCTTCACAAAAGAGTTGGATGGAAAATCTTTGACAAATTACTACAAGCTGTGAGGCATGGAGTGAACAGGAAAGAACACTACCTTGTAATATGGATTACTGGACAGTGTAGCCAGTTAATATTCTCCCTGTAATTTATCATGCCTAGAAGTTGGTTAATTGAATTGCATAATGGCATTATTTGGATCATACGATCACCATGATCAATTATGTGCAGGTAATGGTAGCTCAAGTTGAATCCACTTCCCTGAATTAAGTAAATACCATTACAATCAATTATGACAACCCTGAATCCATAATAGGCCTGCAGTAACATTAGCTTGGAATGTTCTTAAATGAAGTAATGCTGCATAATCTAATGTACAGAAACCTTCACATTGTATTATTTGTTGACATCCATAGATGCCATTTTTTAATTATAGAGAAAGCACAGCATTATGAGTGGATTTCAATTGTTTTTTTAATCCCATATCAAGGGGTTAAGTACAAGCACTGCTTAGGTTTCCCACTAACTTTAATGATCACTAGAAGTGAGTAGACATATCTGCCCCCCTGGCTTTATCAAAATATACAGATTTTCTCCGAGTTGTCGTTCTGGAGAATTGGCTTGAAGAAGAGGATTTAAATGAAAGCAAAATCAAAGTAAAATATTCAATTAAAAGAATTTCAAACACAATCTGAAAAGACTATAAACAAGTAATAATTTAAAACTTATGATGTGGGATTATTTCGTTCCGAAAATTATAAAACTCAACTCCTTGTTCCCATTGAGATGCAGTTGCTTGATAAGGGCAAGGAATATGTTAGTGTTTGATGCAACATCAATAACATCATGTGAGAGACCAAGTAATTTCCATAGAAAAAAAATTCATTATTTTGATAGATGAGAACAATTAATGCAATGTATGCTTAAATTATCAGATGTATCTAGATCCCACCTTACCAGGGCTTGATGAAATCCCACAGATATGTAGAAATGAGTTGAAATTTTATTGAAATTTAATCTTCCATATAAAGTTAATTTTTTTTGAAGGGTTCTGGGCTCACTAAATCCCACAGATATATTTAGGAAAAATTAAAAGTAACTTCTCTAAATTTTATTGAAATTTAATCTTCCATATAAAGTTTTAACATAAAATATTAAATGTTTAAATAAATTATGAATAAATGAAAAATTAATCTTCAAAAATCTTAACTGCTATATTTTAGTGAACTCAAAACCCTTCAACAAAAAAACTTTATAACATCGAAAAAAGAAAATCTAGTTTTTTGTAAAGTTAAAGTTGATAATTTCGACAACAGAAGCTATGTTCCCAGACTATCTGCGCTTGAGGAAATCCCTCAGGTATGTAGGAATGATTTGGTGGAGTGGAACTTACAGACTGAATGGCTGAGCTGTTGGTGGAGTTGTTGTTTGAAGATAAGAGATTGAGTTCAGGAAGATCAGAGATGTCGTGCTTGGAATCAAGGGGCAATGATGAGCCCATACTATCCCTACCTGATCTAATGGTTGGGATTACATCTCATATAGATCCTGGAGTCTAGAAAGTGTCGCTTCAGGACCATATTGGAGGTTTGCAGGTTGAGTATAGTGGTGAATGGGTCGATATAATTTTGGAGATATACTTCAGGTAAACATCCATTTTAAATGGCCTTTCGAATATTTTAATGAACTCTAACCTGACACCTTGCAAATTGATCATTCGCTCATGATCTCAGATAAAATGCATCAACTACCTACTGGTGGGAAATCCTTTCCATGAACCAAGTGTTTTCTATTGTAATTTCCTTCAATCCCAGTAAAAGGGACTGATTGTATGGACCCTTCCCGGAGATAACATCACGAGGAAAACCAAGTATTTACCGACAGTTCATCATCATAGACTATATGCCAAGGTTCTTTCACAAGAGAGTTGGATGGAAACTATCTGAAAGTTTACTATAAGCAGTGAACGAACAAATGCTCCAATGTAATAATATTTTTGAACTTAAAACAGCCATTCTTATATTGCAAATATTCTAGGTTGGAAGAAACAGTGTAGTTTTCAGCATATTAATTTGGTGACAAACATGTTCCCTTACAATCTTTCTAAATGACCTCTTTTATGCACTTTGACAACTTCCATATCATCTACAACAAGGGATTCATCAAGTTTGCAAAAACCACGACATTTTTTTTACCGTTGACCTCTGTTATATGTCACATCCACATCCAGGGGACTGTTGATCAACAACGCTTTTCTCAATCAAGAATTTTCTCAGATTCTGTTCCAGAACATCATGTTTCCGTTTTCCCTCCATGTCCAAACCATTCAGCCATATCTTCATCATCAGTAGATTCAAGGTACTTGAATCTTCTTTGAGTGTTGGCACGTTCAAATTCCTTTTCACCTTCTTCCACATGCACAGCACCTTTGCTCCTGCCCAACATTTCTAGCTTCCATCTCTCTCTCTCTTGGGCATTTTGAGACAGAATACTCTTTCCTCCAGCGATAGGGAAATCTACAAACCTCACACCCTCATTTGATGAGATTGAATGATTATCTTCTCTTTCTTCCTCCACAAATCTCCACACGTCTGCACCTCTTTTGTGATATGTTCCATGCACTCCTACAAATTTATGATCAGCAGCTTCATTTCCACTGTGAAGAAACTTCAATCCACTCTGCTCAGAATTACCTCCCGTTCCATGTTCAGGCTCAGTAGATGACTTAAAGGAATCTGATGCCTTTGGCCTTCTATGATCACATTTCAAGCATACCATGTTTCTTCGGAAATTGATGTAGTTGCACCTGCACAATATACACATACATATATATATAATGGTTGTGATAGAACAATAGAGAGCAACTACTTTAAGTATGCATATTTATAAATCTAGAAAAATGGCAAGTGGAAATAACCCACGATTCACATTCCCACTCCCCAGGATTAAGCTGCCGCTTTGGAGGTCTCTCTTTGCATTGCAGACATCTTGTATTCTTGGCAAAATTCAAGAAATTACATCTGTAAGAATAAAAAGTCAACGGTAAAGAAGAGCCTCGAGTAATCGAATACCAATAAATCTAAGAATCCTTACACTGCACAAATCCAGTCTCCTTTTTTTAATGGAAGTTGATCCTGATCCTCGCATAGATGCTTTAGCCTTTCTTGGGACAATCCATCACACCGCAAACATCTAACTTTTCTGGCAAAATTGAGGAAGTTGCATCTAACAAACAATATATAGAAGGAAGGTTAGCCACTTGAAAACAAAAACTATAGATGCCTCGAAATTCAAAATGCCAAAAGATAAAAACCATAAATTACTTGGGGCAAAGCCAATCGCCAGGCTTCATTGAAACATTTATTGGGTCTTTTTCTTGTGTAGACGAATTATTTTGTAAGGGGAGACCCCTTTTCAGGGGTTTGCCATTGGGGAGATCAGAGTCAAGTTCGTCATTGCTAAGCCCCACCAACTCTTTCAGCAGCCTTCTCACTGATTCTTTAACCATTTTGTTCTTTTGACATGGCTTATTCTCCACTGTACAGGAACCATAATCGAGCCCGTATGTCAGTAAAATGCGCATGACATCCACAGTCCGCCCACCTTCATCTTCTCGTGCTTTGACATATGCCCTTTCACAGTCCCCCCTTAAGTTGCAGGAGCTGCAAACCTACGAAGATAACCAATTTACAGAGGCATCCCTTACTGATTGATCTAGAAAATTTGCTAAGAAACATTGAAAAAAGAAAAAATAAAAAAAATTTCTTTTACTATAAAATACTTTTCGGGAAAAAAGTTTAGTGCATACATGTCCTTCGTTGATGCCCACATGTGCTCTTAAAGCGTTTCCCAGAGTTTACAACTTTTCTATCTATGCTAGGGCAGCCGCATCCTGCAATAACCCCAATATCTTTCCTCGAGAAGTACCTGGAAGCAGAAGTAGCATGAGAAAGAGAGGCTATTTCTCTCACATTAACCAAATATCAAACAGGTAGTGTGCCTATTGGAAACAATAATCACGGAAAAATATAATCAAATTGCTTAAAATAAAAGCTGGAACTTAAACTACTCTATAAATAAAAAGAAAGAGAAGCAAATATCAAAAGTTAAGGCAAAATCATTCACCCACAAATTAATCTCGGATACCTTATAAGTCCAGACCGATCCCGTGCAAAATTAAGGCACGCAGTTCTAATACAGCCCACGTCCTTGGAGCCCAGTTCCTTGTTTCCAACTGGGTTTCCATCAGCTTCAAAGTACCCTCTCCTTAACAACAATTCCATCAAATCCACCCATTCAGGCCAAGGATGGGAAATCTGAACCGTCGATTCCATTCGTTCACTGGGTTGGCTGTCATCGGACGGTTCGTTAGTTTTTGATGGAAGTTGTTTTTTTTGGTTTGCGGGTTTTGAAGAATCGAGGACTTCTACCTCCCCGAGAAGGAAGTCTAGATCCCTGGGTTTTGGAGAAACTGTGCAAATGTGAAATGGGTAGAAGAAACTTTGGGTTTTTATTACAGCTTTTAATGGAAAAAGAAAGATATTCATGGCGAAATTGAAAGAGCTTGTGCATTTTATAAGGATAGGGGGTTTTATTTGGGGCGGGAAATGGAGCAGGTGACCGTTATTTTAAGGTTTCCTTTCATAGATTTTAAAGGGACAGGTTGGGCTTGCAACTTTGCATAACTTTTTGAACTGGGATAGAGGAGGTGGGAAAATATAGATGGTTTTATACAAAGTATGTGTGCTTGGAAACGACTATAAAGAGAAACAATAAATTACGAAAGTGAAGTGTCATAATCAATAATATGGACTGGGCTCAGCTCTGAAAGAAAAATAATAAAAGATGGACACTTCCAAAAAAGTGGCCCATCAAAAAGCTAAAGCGAATAAAGTTAAACACAACCCAGCCCATATTAAAATTGCTCTGAAACACAACCCAGCCCATATTATTCTATATACCAGTTACATATACAGGAGAGAAGTTGACATTTCCGTGGATCCAGACAAGTGGGAACACATAGTATGGCATACCGGCGGGTCAAATTTGAACTGGTATATAGTAATGTAAGGGCATGAAGAACTAGACACTAAGTGATCATCCGTTTTTCTCCTGGGTTACGCAGCCTCCTTTTCTTACCAATGACAGTGCTGCAAATTGTGCCTTCCTGGTGCAGAAAATAAGGCCTCCTTTTCTTACCGATGACAGTGCTGCAAATTGTGCCTTCCTGGTGCAGAAAATAAGGCTGCTTTCTGCTCAGGGTGGAGAATGACAAAGCATCCATCAATGGGTAAGGAACGGAGTCGTCTCCATTTATGTTTTTCCAAACAAAAGCAGCCTGGCCAGGCTAGCTGCTGTCAACCAGTAGTCAAAATCTTGGATTTGCCGAGGGAGGCCATTGCCTATATACTGTTGTTCCCGGCGCTGATCATTGAAGGAGATCAAATCATTTCATTGAGCCAATCCCAAAAGGTAGCTTCTCGCATCATAAATAAATAAATAAAACTTCGCTGTAATGACTCTTCACTAGCAATTATCATTACAAGACTCTTAAAATATTCATGTTAATAAATTATTTTATTTAAAAATTTAAATTTTTAAATAAGATCTCATAATATAAATGAAAGTTTTTTGGGATTGAAACTTTCTATTTAGATTTTTATCAAATAAAATGAGTGTAATAAGATTTGAACGCTGTAACTGCTATATCAACAAAATTATGATATTACATTAATGAATTATCTTATCTAAAATCTTAAACTGTTAAATAAAATTTAAGATATAATTTATATTATTTTTTAACATTTCTTTTTCTGCCACAAAAATCAGCTTAGAGCAAGTACAGATCAGCACTCTCCCGCCAAGGATTAATTTCTTCGATTCCATATGTGCGCGAGGGAGACAGGGGTTTTAAATATAATGACATTGTATATAAAGAATAAGGATGCCTGATCGTGCACTCCAACCTTCCATTGGTAATGTGTTGATGATGGCGCGGAGTCCAATATTCTATACTATGAAATCATTTTAAAAAATTAGGTTTGTACATTGGAATGACTTTTCAATACCAGAATGACTTTTCAATACCAATATGCTATGTTGAAGAATATCAAACTTCATTGTTAATGCCTAATGAACTAATGATGGTACCAACTACCAAAGTATTCTTATCTATATAAACAAATATAGGGGTTTAAATGGAGGTTTAATTAATGATGAAATCTCTTTCATTTCTGTGGGCTAGGTTGAATAAAATTGTTAATTTCTTTCAAGTAATCTTATCCATTAATTTTTGATATATCATACTTGTTACAAGAGTTTTATATATATATATATATATATATATATATATATATATATATATATTCGGAGACTTTTTAATAATTAAATTAGTGTCAATTCAAAAAGAGATCAATTATACTTTTGAAAAAAAAAAACTTTTAAGATAGACATGTCAGTCTGTCTAGAAAGAAAAAAAAATTGTACCACCTTAAAGGTGTCCTTTTATTTATTTATTAATAGCCCTTAAGGTTCTATCATGATAAGATATCTTTGTCTTGTTAGGGTAGAAATATTTGACACCTTAGAGATAAAAACATCTCTGATTTATCAAGATCAAATGTTTATGATTCATGGTTCTATTGGGTAGCTTGAGACTTTTTTGAAGTTATAAAGACCATAAACCTAGTGTCGATAAGTCTATTAGATTATTAGACTCATAAACGTCGGAAGAAAATGAGTCTCATAAATAAGTTTTATAGTTCATCAAACCTACATATATCTGGGTTCAATTTTAAAGATCAATTTTATAGTTATAATCTTCTCTTTGGTAATATTTCTAAAAATTAGTCTTATACAAAAAAAATTAAAATATATTGATTCATCAATTATATTTGAATTATATTATAATGACATGTTTTGCAACTCCATGTTTACTATTAATGTGTCGCGTTATCTAATTTTTGCTATATTTTATAATAAAAGTAGTATTTAATAATTAGTTGTTTATGAATAGTTTCTATTGATATACTTTAAAAATATAAAAGAAATATTATACTAAAAGCATTTTAATAAATACATTTATTTATATTAAATGATATATGACTTCTTAAATTTACATAAATGCGGATATTTTTTCTATACAAGTGATTTTTAAGATAAAAAGAAGCAGTTGAATAGGGTATTAATACACAAATCATTTTAATAAAATAAATTATATAAAAACACATTGAAACAGAATTGTAAAAAATACTAGCATATGTTTTTTATTTGTAAGTAGAAAAAAAAATGATGGGAAAGGTTATTATTTTTATTAAATAAAATGGATCCTATAAGTAGCTGTGCTTTTATTGAATTCAAAGCACCCTATTTAGTTTTTGTATTTAGAAAAAAAATAGTTTTTAAACGGTTTTTATTTTGATTTCAAATTAAAATAAATATTAGCTAAAATATCGTTTTAAACTAAAAATACCTAAAAGCAGCTGTGTTTTAAAAACACAACAGTATCAAGGAAGCACCTTGAGTTCTTTGACAGCTGAACGTATGGAACCACTAAAAGCAGCATTTTCTCTCTCTCTCTCCACATAATAACCCTGCAACCCAGGAGCGGAACTGGGTATAAAGTTAAGGGTGCGATATATATGACAACCCTAAATTTTGAGAAAGTTTACAGTTTAGTCCTGCACATTGAAGCTTACAACTATAAATTATATTTTAAGAAATATATATTTTGCACCCTAAAAAATCATGTACTTTCTCTATAGCTCCTTTATTACTTTTATGCTCATCCTTTTCTTTTTGCCTTTTCATTTTGACATCTGCAGCCCCGTTCATGCTACAACCTGTCAAATGTTTTTAGGTTGGCCATGTTCTAAGAATCCATTGGCTGGCTCGTTGCAAAAATTAGTAGATGAAAAGAAAGGGCATCGCGAGGGGGCATAGAATCTGATGCCTAAGAAATTGGTTGGTGCCTGCACGTCACCTCTCCTTAGAATTCTCTACTCCACCATATTCCTTGTGTTCATAATTAACAAGATGCTCCGTTCATCTTGATCCAGGCCAAAAACTAACAAAATACGTTCTGGGTTCTCCTTACAGGCTGAGTCTTCTACAAACATCAACGATACCAGTCAAGGCAATGATCAGGGGTAGTTTTATGTTGTAAGTTTCGTTCCGTTCGGCCAAATACCCGTCGAAATGTTGTTTTGTACTAGTTAAATAAACAAGACAAAATGCTTAGCTCATGTTTTAATAGCAGTTAGGGCTTAATTTGTTGGATGGATGAACTCTGTATGACAGCAAGGTGATTTGCTCATGTTTTTATAGCAGATGAATTAAAAGACGGGAGGAACTACGAACACATAATACTTAAATAGCTCGTTACATGGAAAGTAAAGGATTCAATATCTCACCAGAGAAATTAACATTTACATTTTTCAGCTACTTCGCCCTGCTTCGGTTTAGTTATTATATATAATTAAGAGTCTACATTAATAAGGACCAGTGATAGTTCAGTTTTACTAGCTCGATCTTGATCCGTACGTCTTCTGATAGCTGTGTTATGTACAGATTAATCTAGTATTTGCTATCTCAGAGAACATGATGGCACATGGTGTTCGTTCTATTGCTGCAGAGATGTATGGCGCTCAGCTAATATGTCCAAGGCTTCCTTCATCCACCAATCCCTGCAGACTTCTCTCGCTTCATCCACAGCCATCTGATTTCACGTATAATAATATTATCAGCACGCAATATATTGGCAAATTATTTGACAGATATGGTGCAACAGAAGAAATCAAAGCAACATACCCAGATTCTTTGCCTGACATTCTTCTCCGGCCAAAGATCAAGTTGCTTTGTCACGAGCAAAGGAAACATATATCCTTCATAAAATGTGCCGTGTCTTTTGCTTAAAAAGTTCCATTTCCCTGAGTCCATCCTGCCGTTTATATGCATCCATATTAAAAACAAAATTAAAAAACCATACAATATATAATATAAAAAACAATAAACGAAAATTACTATGACTTAATAGACACCAACCTCAACATTGCCGAGAACCCCGGCCTCTTCAAGCGATTCTCTGGAAGCTGCTTCTTCCACGGATTCATCAAGTTCCCAACCACCCTGATAAAGCCAATGTTAAAACATAATTAGCGATGCAATTTCAGGCCTTTGATATACGAGAGGAAAAATGCGAAGCTATTTTTTATTTTTTTGCATACCTTAGGGAACATCATTCCTCGGGCTTGACCCTTCTGTGAAGTGATGACCAGGACCTCCAATTCATCACCTACAGAACCATCACTACAATTTTTGAATCTATATGGAATGCATCTGCAATTTCAAACATTCAACAACATTAATAAGAGATTTCTGATTAATTAATATAAGAACTTAATCATGGTTTTGTTATTTGAATCAAGAAATCAAAAGGAAAGGAAAACAACATATAATGTCCAAGAAGGAAAAGGCGACAGAAATGGGGGCCACGCCCACGAAAAGGGCAACAAAAAGAAAGAAAAAACTCTTCTCCCTATCAAACAAAGAGAAAGGCCGCCGTCATCAAGAAGGAAAACTCATGGGGCCACGCAGCTACGCAATCTCAACACTAAAATCCAGAATATAAAAGATGAGAAAAGTAAAATTAAGACTCACCCAACAACTTGGCGGCGGCCCAGGTTATCATACCTCTGCAGCTCCCTCCCTGATCGAGCTACCAAACACGCCATTTTCGAGAGCTTTGGGTAATTCTTCAGTTAAAACAATCTCCGGCAAGGGAATGACTAACAATCCTTTATCAGTTTAATTTCCAAGAAAATCGACCAGCAATTAAAGAAAGATAAGATCTAAATATTCCTAGATATACAAACTACGGGGGCTGAATAGAAATTAAGAACTAGCTAAAACAAGAATGAGGCTGGGAGGGTTGCTGGTTTGGCTGGCCACAACAGCGAAGCAGAAGCTTTATATAGAAAATTAACAAGAGATCACAAATCTGCCTTGGACCCTGTAAAATGTTTTCAGGTACGAGAGAGTCTTTTATCTGATAAACTGCTATATATAGAGATGGATACAGATAGATATGTGTCTGAATTTATATGTTTTTGAGGCTTAGAAACTTGAGGGTAGGTCGGCACAAAGATGTGTAATGGACGCGTCGGCATCTCAATGTTACCTACGTGTCCTTTCTGTGTCTTTTCCTCCTAGCCCCTGATTTTATTATTATTCTATTCTACCAGTAGAAGTAATTGCTAGTTTAGGAGGGCGGGTAAACGTGGTTAATATTGTTTAAAAATATTAAAAAAAATAACTTTTTTAAAAACGTTTTTAAATCCCAGGTAGTAGACTAGTCCACGCGGGGGCATGAAGAAGATGAGGAGTTGACATGATCAGAGAACTTACTCACGTGTGCGTGAGTGTGAGCTAGCTAAGATATATGTCATCACTTCGTGTTCGTATAAATCACGCTTTCCATTACAGTGGGTGGTCAACGCATTGCTGCTAACCTCTCCAGGCTAGGAGAATACCACTTTTCTTTTTTACTTTCAAATCCGTTTCCTCGCCTTTTGTTTTTTGGATCGAGGCTTCGGCATGCCCCCTTCTTCTTCTTCTTCTTCTGATCACCTCTGCAGGAGTTGCTGGCGATCCTGATCGTATTAATTACAGCTCTAGCAAAAGGCGACATTGATTTAGCTGGAGTATTTTATACCCTCCAAATTGAAAAAGAAAAAAGAAAAAAGAAAAAAGAAAAAAGACATGTTGTGCTTCAATATTGAAGTTGTGACACTTTTGAAGAGATACACATAAAATAATAGAATGTAAGAAGTTAGATCTGGGAAATCAGTAGCGTTTCGCATTTGGTTTGAGTGCAAAACATATACTATCATAAATGCACATGCACTGCATAATTGTTCAGTAGCCAAACCATGTACTAATTTATATATATTCGTTTTTATTTTTGCTTATTCAAGGAATTTTATTCATTAGTGAACTTGAAACGGCCAGTTTTTCTTCTGAAGTTTTTGAATCGCTGGTTTATTATTCTTTCAAAATCAGTTAAAAAATAATATAAATTATATTTTGAGATCTTACCTGATAGCTCGTGAGATAATATATTGACATAATATTAAAGTCATGTTGATCCAGAGATCACAAGTTTGAATCTCATCACTCTTATTTCATTTGATAAAAACCCAAAAAACTTTTTCTTGAAAGGGTGTATTAGAGAATAATATTAATCATATTCTGGACCCCACTTAACAGTTTAAGATTTTAGATGAGAAGATTTTTTGACATGATATCAGAGCCAAGTTAACCTAATAGTTCTATTTAATAAAAATTAAGTACAAACTAATACGAATCTATGTAAATTTGAAATCCTAAATCTTTTTACTTTATGGAGTATGTTAGAAAACAGTGGACATCCTGAGAGGACGAAAATAAAAGTTACATCGAGAAGATCTCTATCTATGCGATACAAACACAAGAAAGCCTGAAAATGAGGATTATTTTTTTTCTTCTAATTACGCCGAGCAATTTTCTCTGGTTTACCGCTTTCGTGTAGGCAGTATAAGATAGAGTTTCATGGTATGACATCGATCCCTGCAGAAAACCAGGGCTCAAAGAAAACAACGAGGCGGCTCCAGGCTGAATATTTGGTATCAAGATTTGCAAACACAGATCGCAGTTCAATGTTGAAGATTGTATTGGTTCTTAATTATAATGGAAAAGTAGTCTCTCCCTCTACATTAATTAAGGCTGACTTGCGCAGGTGATTAAAATGCAATCAAGATTTTCGTGCTTACTGTTTTTTCTTTTAATATTATTCCTTAAGCTGGTTGATAAATAAACAAATAACAAATGGATCTTACCAATTTCTACTATTCATTTTAGTTGTTTCTGTTTGTATTTTCCAGGTTATCTCTTCGATCAAATTGGTCATCAAGAGTGAACTCCTTCCCTCACATCTCCAAGGGCATATATAGAATTTCCTGATCCTATTTTAAATTTTGAATTTCATCACTAAACATCTAAACCAGGAAAAAAAAATTGAATTTATTTCATATAATAAATTGTTTGTAGCTTCTTTTTCTTAAGTATAATAATTTTCGATATAAAAAATAAAATCTGAAGTTATTTACTAAAATCAACAATGATAGTAAATAAACTAAACTAAGTTTTTGACAATTACCCCCCTCAGAAAATGATCGTTCACATAACTTTAAAATCTCCCCTTATATAACACAATGCCTGTCATGTAAAGAAGTTTCTCTTACTTTGTGTTACAATACAACATGTTTTATAATATAATGGAGTATTTTACACGTGTCAAAGATATAATGATTCGCACACAATGATAATTACTTTCATTCTATTGCACTTGTTGCGACTGTTACTAAATGAAAAAAATAAATTTGTTTAGGTTATTATCATTTTTTATTTAATCTAGACGACTAAACATTCACAGTTAATTGTTTCACATAATAGCAACCATATATAGAATATTATTATAATATTTGATTTATACGTATTTTAGTTTGAAGCACCGCGTATGCAACATGGCCTTGATTGGAAAAGGTAGAATATTTATGAGGAGGAGCAAGTTTTATTGAGGCAAGAAATGAGAAAATTATGGGAGATGATTAATCAGTATATTATATTTGGCTCTACATGAAAGGATGAAAAATATGAGGACTAAAAGGAGAAGTGTGAAAAAGTAAGAGGGGCAGTTGTCCTTCTTTACGACTTTTAAATTCACCCTTGCCCTTTAATATAAAACCACGATCCTATTACATAGAGAATCTGAAAACAAAGCATGAAAACGCAATAATTTAATTTACTTCCGGCTGGCAGCCAATTTACCTCACAGCATGTACGAACCTTAAGCATCGAGAAAATTTCATAGCCTGAGAATTCTCCAAGCATGTTCCAATTAAAAAAAGAAAAAAAAGAAAAAAAAGAAAAAGGAAATTATCTACTTGTGATGGTGACTGTAATGGAAATCATGCGGCGCGCTTCACAATTCTATAAGCTACGAATTCTATAAGCTCAAACATGCACGCCATACAACTAGTCTCCATAAATTTGGTTTTTTATTTCATGCGTTTGGAGAACTATTCGCTGCCACTTGTTCAACCACGTCTGCATCTTCATTTCCTTCTACTTTTAAGAAATTTTTATCTCATCTATTGGAAAGAAAACAGCACCTTTCCTGTTCTGAGTTTTTTTTATTATTAGTTTTATGACCAGCAGGCCAAAGCTGAGACAATTTTCTCTTTTTATCCTTAAGAGATTAGAAATTTCAAGGGCTCCATACTTGGAATGCAGAGACTGATGCATGAACTTTTATAATTTATACACATGTTTCATTTATAAAATTAATTAAGTTCTCAAGTAATTTATCAATGGACCTCAGGCTCGTTAATAGTGATGCATTGCCATCAATCCAAAAATCATGAATTTAATTCTTCATGAATGTAGGAATTGAATTTATTTACATCCCATAGAAATAAAAGTTCAAGTCCTTAATCCCCCGATTCTGATGTGCTTGTCAAATTTATTATCTATTATGACGGGTATTAAGATCTATTTCTCTCTCTCTCTCTCTCTAAATACTAACAACTAATCAGTAATCTATATCAGCTTTGTCAAAGAAAACTCAACCAATTTGCTTAATCAATTCTACAATTCACTCCTCTATACTCCGGAAGAATTGTCAAAGATCTCGAGCAGCAGACAAGTCGCCTTCAAAAAGAAGACTAGTGCGACGTATGAATTGAGAAGGTCGGGCTCCCATGTTGTGGAAAAAACATGCATGCCCCGCCCACTGCGCAGGAATTTTGTCTCCTCGCTGTTTTATCTTCAAACCTATACAACTTTAAAATGACTTGCGAGGTTAATAATTAAGCTGGACGACTCTTCCACCTAAAGATAATAATAATAGAGGAGTGTTCCTCTTGAATTTTCATGAACACCTAATTCCATGTGATGCGTGGTTGTTAGGATCCCTCTTCATGATTTTTTTTTACTTATTTATTTGGCTTTCCCAAGTCTATTCATAGGTGCATGATATCATTTATTTTCTTCGTCTTCCTTTGTTAAATATAGTGAATGATGAAGTCATGAAAACCCTATCATTGAATTTAGCTTTCCATCATGATTGTTTTTGAAGTATACCAGCTTGGATACACGTTTAGTTCCTAGACTTTGTTATTTATGCAAAATCAAATTTTCTATTAAATGACATGATGATCATATGACACTTCAGCTAATAAAAGGAGGAGTGGTATAAATAAAAAGGGGGGGAAATGAAAAATATGGGGTATGTGTGATTTCTGAATGAACTTAAATGGGTTAAACTTAAAACCTGGTGAGGTATCGAAATCTAAAGAACTCGATCAGGTCAGCTTTATCATTTGAAAATATTATTGCAGATACCTCATGGTAAGAGGAATCGCAGGTATCTCGAAAAGCATAAAATTACAGCAAGATAATATAGCATCGATGGAAAAGTTGGTGTTACCGTCGGGTATGCGCACATGTAAGCGCCAGTTAGCAGTGCAGGATGCCCACTCTGAATTCTTAAAAAATACATTGAAGGGCTTGTCCGAGCAAGAACACTGGGTAGAGCTCCAAAAATATTGTGCTCAGCACATCCCAGATGCCAGGGGTCGGAGCAGCTAGGGTTTTTTTAAGAAAAAGAAATAAAATCAGCGCAGCATCAGCGATAACTGCTCCTAATCTCATGTACACACGTGCATGAAACACGTGTATCCAGTAGAAATCAAGTGACCGGGATAAGAAATTTATCAGACAACTCTATACCAGTGCAGAATGGTTGCAAGAGAGGAGGGTACGTAGGAATATTTAAACGTCTGCCACGCGCGATGTTCTCTCTTTTCCAGTGTTTTGCTGTTTTCTGTTTGCACCTTTGGCCTCTACTGCCTTTCTCTTTCCCTGTTGATTCGATTCTCTCGTTTTTTTTATAAAAAAAAATGGACATGAAATATTAAGATTTTGATTAAGAGAAGTTGCTGTAAAAATAAAACATAAAAATATATTATAAGAAGTTTTAATATTTTGTTGGTATGTATTCTACCAAACCAATCCAAGTATATGTGCGTAAAACTTTTCATGGCCACCTAACATTGCAATATTCTATCCATAAAGTGTATGAAAACAAATATAGTGTTTGTTGATCAGGTTAGGTATGTTTGCTTTAGTCTATGAGTAAGAACCCTAAATAAATTAGAAATTAGAAGAGAAGACAAGGAGGGAAATGATGTACCTGAAGGAATATGAGTTATTGATTTGGGTTTTCTTACTAACAAGATCGGTTGAGTTAGATTGAGATTATTTTTGATATTAGAACATGAAAATAATTTTAAAACACAAATAAAAATTTAAATGAAAAATCAATTTTAAAAAAAAATATTTTTGAAAAGAAATATCAAACAGGGCATCTATGTTGGATGGAGTTGTAATAGAGATTCCATTTAAGAGAAGTTAAAGGGGTGTTCCATGTTATCTCATTACCATATAAGTGATTCGTTTCTCATTCTAGATTGACTTTTTTTTAACTATATAAAAAACAATAAGGTGGTGATAATTTATGTTACTTTTATTATTACATTACCTGATATATGATATCAAGATAACCCGTAAAAAAAGTTATGCAAAGTTTAATGCTCCATAACTCAATATCAAATAATAAAATAAAATAAATCATTATAAGAAAATATATTAAAGAAAAAATTGAATTAACATGAATTAATTTGACTAATCAATCACTCATGATATGAGATTGGAATTAAAAAAAAATCTCTAAAAGAAGAATCCATAAAAAAAAGACCACATTTCAATTATTTAAAAAAAAATATAAGTTAACTCTAATTGACTAGATTAACCTACCACTTTGTGTAGTTCACTGGATTCAAACTATTTTTTTATGTTTTTGCGGACTTTTTTTATTCGGGATAAAGAACAAATTTAATTTATCAAGTATAACTTACTTTATACTAAACCTATTGAAATGAACCTTCACGAATTATAAACGAGAAATATATATATAAAAAAAAAATACCACATTTCTAGCAGCCGTGCCAATGATTCTCTATATCATCTGGCCTTTACATTTTAACCTGTCTAGAGCTCTGGTGGTGCATCATGGCAATAATGGGGAATGTTTGGTGCAGATGTGTTTCGAGATAGACATAATTTGTGAGGTCAAATCATCAGCTTCTTTTTTCCACGGCAGCATGTAACCACTTTTAACCGTCGTCGTATATTTTCGCAGCATTTTAAAAAATAATTTTTATTTTATTTTTAGATTATTTTGATATAATATTGTCAAAAATATTTTTTTAAAAATAAAAATTATTATTTTTATACTTTTCAGATCAAAAAACACTTTGAAAAATAACTTAAACCACACTCTTAAACAAGTTTTAACTATTTATAAACTGTAAATTTTAGTACTATAGTCATAAAACACACTTGAAACCAAACTTCTTTTTTTATATAAAAAAATGAAGGAAATCCTAAAAATTCATTGTTTAAAAAGAAGAAAAACAAGATAAAGAAGTTATTCCATGCAAGCCTCTTTTTTCCCCAACAGAATTAGAGTAAAAAAACTTATTGACCAATTTGTTCTCAAGTAATGCTAAATGGATCTACATGAAAATATAAAATTACCCCAACTACAAGCTTGCTAAGTTTTGATGAGGAGGCAGAAATAGTCATTAATCTAATATAATGAATAATGTGGCATGTACTAAAACACTAATGACTTTTATTTTTTTTATATCTTAACTTTTTGAAGAAGAAAAAACCTTTTATTCTGATATGTTCTTACAAAGTGAAAAAAATATTTTTATATTTTTCATAGGCAAAAAGAAAAGAAAATGAGAACTTTGTATTCAATACAAGCATAAAGTTAAAAATATAAAAATGATTTTTTTCCTTTTTCCACAATAAAGTTGCTCATGGAAAAACATCTTATGGGTGATGTTCAACGTTTTCTACCCTCCAAAAGCAATTTGGAAAAGTCTATTCTCCAAAGTTTTCCAACTCAAATGACTTTTGTTTTTTTGGATAAAAATATCCTCGTGAAGTTAACTTCGACCATATCCTATATGTATATAACTTTCTTTTGTTCTTATCCTAAATGGATTTAACGCTACAGCTACTCTGCAAATATCCCATCGTCCTCTCTTTTATTTCTCTCCAAATCTCCTTTCACAGCAATAAAATTTACAATCTAAGTACACATTCGTGTGTATTTTTTTTTTATTTTCTCTCATTTTCTCTCATTTTTTTTTTATTTTCTCTCAATTATCATTAGGGAAAGTTATTTTTTTTGCTATACTCAATTCTACATTCAATCAAATTCCGGCAGAGGTTAACAAATTGGCCCTGTCATCTTCCACTATTAGTTTCTGAGGTGGGAATGACTTCATTTTGGTGGCTGGGACAATGATACAAGTTGGATGGGTGGAATTATCTATACAAAGAAGATGCATTCGAGTCCCTGTTTTTTAAATCACTTAGTGTCAAAATTATATTTAATTACATTTCTTTCTCTTCTTCTTCTTCCTTTTTCCATCCCCGCACCATGACAAGTGGCTATCGTATACTGTGAAATCTGAGATTAGAAGCACGATTGCTCTAGTCATTTACTTTTCTTACCCCATAATTAAGTAGAAACACAAATTCAAACGACGCATCAAACTTCCACATACAGTAAACCAAAATGAGGAGCCAGTTCTTTTTCTAAATTAGTCTACTGCAAGCCAAGAGTAAACCATGTGCTCCCGGACAAGTCTTCCTTGGATTTACAGAAATAGTCATCCCATTTGAACGGGAAATTTAGGATATTCATAATAATCAGAACGAACATGTGGTGGCTGATGCTGCCTGACTAGCATATCATGATGTGTGGATTCTCCTGCCGTGCCGTACATAGATTTCAAATCTCACCCGCTACTTTTGTCCGATGAGGTAATGAAAAATTTGGTGATTTGTAGATGTCCAAATTCTGACCGAGTCTATCTATTTTTATTTTTTAAATTTTAGTGTTTTTGCTTCTTTTTCTTCTTTTATACAATTGTCTCTGCTAGGTTATTGATGATGTGTCCATTAAATAAACTCACTATTCATAAACTTCATTTAAAAATAAATTAAGCAAATAAAATCAAAACCAGTGATTATGTTTCTGGGTTCCTGGAAGGTGAAAAAAAATTAGATGGGGTTTTGGGTTTTTTCACGGCTGCTTGATTATGTTTGGGTTGAATGTGGGTGGCTCGATGCGTTGACAGGATGACTAGACTGTGTACTTTGTCATTTCAATCTTCTGAAAAACAGGGTTTTCTGGGGAAATGAATCAGAGATTAGTTGTTTTTGCAGTGGGAATCCTATTTTATGATTTTAAATTGTTTTTTACCCAAAAGTATTTTTTTAAAATTATACGCTGATATTAAAAATATTGTTTTATATACATTTCTAAAAAAAACATTAAAAATAATAATTACTGCAATACTTTCCAGCATTACATTAATGTTAGAGAATAATTTGCATTTTGTTATATCATTAACGGAAAAGGTAGCGTCCGCTGGTGATGGTGATAGACGAGAAAAGTTTGTATCTACCGCGGGAGACTTGTTTGGCAGAAAATAGTCAGAGATAGGCAACCACTAATAATTAGTTGTAAGCACGCACTGGTGGTTAAAGGTGCCGTAATAGCTTTGAAGTCGTCAGCATAGTTATTGATCCCGTCCCGTCCGTGTCCGATTTGTGTTTCGAACGGAACGTTCGGTTTCAGCACTAGTCTCCGTTTTTGACATCGCTCATTTTATTTAATTATATATATGAAAAAAAATAAAATATTAATTTAACAAGTATAATTTAAATTCAAGATAAATGAAATTTAAATTATACAATACAAACATAATCTCAAAATTAGAAACATCTCTAAAATTCCAACAATAAAATTATTTTTTTTAAAAAATAAAAAAATAAAAAAATGAATTTAATTATAATTAAAAGATCCAGAATATTTGAAATTTAAGCTACTTATTGTATGTTTTTTCAAGTAATTCTATGTTTTTTTTTATGGTTGTTGTATTTGAAATTAATTAATGTTACTTATTGTTTTTTAATGTTAGAAAAACTTAAAAAAAACAAAATGAACACATTAAGAAATAATCAATAAGTTCAAACATAACTAATTAAAATACATTCCATTACAAATAATTCAATCAAATTAATTACAAATTAATACCCCTATTTTTTAGGTTAACTATTATTATAGTAATTAATAATTAATTAATATATTAATTAATTATTATATTATATAATAATTAGTATAAAAACTACCCCCACCCATTTGTCCCCCTTCATTTTAATAAACAAAACCCTACCCATCCCTTCTTTTTTCTCTAGTCACGCCTCCAATCCCCTTCTTCTTCTTCTTCTTCTGAGCTTTGATATACCTGAGCCTCGCTTCAGCTCCATGTTACAAGACCTAACTACTGGTAATGAGGGAAGCTAATGTCGGTGAAGCCCTCCTTCATCCTTAAAATATCATCTTTACGCGTGAGTTTGCCATTTGCATTTCTCTTTTCTCGCTTTTGAGCAACGCCGATGCGAAGAACACTATTAGGACTCGGGATCTTAATTTTTTTTATTTTTTACTAATATATAATTTATAGGTTGAGTTTTTTTCTTTTTTTGTTTTTTTGAATTTTTTTATTTTGAACTCGAACGAACGCCCTGGCAGATGAATCGGCATGCTCCGCCGGATTCAGCCGAAAATCCGGATCCCGTCGGGATTTTAACCGACAAAAAACGTCGCCGCTTTTGTCCCCGGATTTTGCAACGGGATCTGGAGCGTTGATCGCTCTGCCGGAATCGGAAGGGATCAATAACTTTGGTCGCCGTGTAATAGCGGGTAGCTCTGCTTTGGAGCTAAAGTCACGACTTTTGTCAGATATTAATAGAGCCCATTGCAAAAAGAATATTTCAATACAAAAATTTAGTAATTATTACTATTAATAATTTTTTTATAGAAAAATATTATTTTTTGAACAAAGTTCAAATGGATTAAAAAATGGGGAGTCTGTATAAGGAAAACCCAAGGTCGGGCTACATGTGCCCGCACCGAGGGACAACAAACAACCAACAAAAAGGACTCCTCCTTAAACTACAAAGAAGAGGACCCGCACAAAACAAGACAAAGCCAAAAAGAAACAACAACCGTGCAAAACAAGCCCAAGCAACACCTAACCAAGGGGAACAATCCCCAAAGCAGACCACCTAACAAAGACAATCTACAAGTTCCATTCAGACCTCACACTCACGGAGAGGGTTGTTTTGGGTGAGCGAGCACCGCTTCTTATAATCTTCACACCCTCGTCCCTGAGCATAGTCACCACTGCAGCGTGTTGTTGAAAACCCTTTGGTTGCGCTCCCCGCCACGTGAGGTAAACCGATGTAGATAACGCATAATAGCCTTAGAATGTGACTTGGATTCGCCTTTGCAGTCCCAAGTTCGGACGAAGCCCATTGAAGGATGTCATCCCACCGAAAGTGAAAGGGCAAGTCATTCCAAAGCCTTTAGATAAGAGTCGAACCCACTGTGGCCCCTAGAAAATCCACATTGAAGAATAAGTGCGTATGAGTTTCCTACCGCACCCATAGCACACACAAGAATTAACAGAGACCATCCGGCTTCACATAGGGCCCGTCGTCCATCGTAGCTAGCCCGCTTCTCATAGCCACCATAAATGAAGGGAGTGCCTTGGATAAAAAAAGAAATCAAGGATAAAAGGCGTAGGTTTTTTATTGTCGATTTTTTCTATTGTTCATGCAAACTCAGCTTCACTATTCATTGCTAGAATATAATTACCATTTTACCCCCAATCCCTCGTGAATTTTTAGCACAAGTGAATCGATCCGTATTAACCTCCTAAAAAGACAAAAAAAGCATTGTAGCTAGGGTTGTATTTTCCACTCGGGTTATTTCAGTGATTCCTCGACCGGATGCGGGGGTGTTAAAGTAATTGACCTATATTTTTATATTTTTTTCGTACACCGCAGGGTGCGCCATACGCGAGGCCTCTGCAATAGCTCAACGTGGGACGCGCATATAAGGCTGGCGCAGAAAGGTCCTCGTGAGGCCACAACTTCATCTTTTTTTCGTCTTCACCCGTTCGGGCCACCTTTCCTCTATCCACCGGTGGCACGCATGTCCGCCTCCGTGTATTGTTAATCGCAGGTAATGATTTTTATGTTTTCTCCGCTTTCCTCTCCTCCCGTCGCAACTTACCCCCGGGTCCTTAATGTCTCGCTAACCGTTAAGTTTAGTCCCCCGAGGTTTGGATTTTGTTTTGATTCTTGATTTCTATTATTGAAAGTTTGATTTTTTTCAATTGTGCCATTCTAACTAAAACTAATTATAAATGTTGGTTTTCATTTCAGTCCTTATACTTTTGATTTATTTATTTATTTTTGATTTTCTGTGCATAGATTTTCATTTCTTTTAATTTTATCCTTCGATTGAAATTGGTTATATATGTTACTTTTCATCATAGTCCCTCATTCTGCTAATTTTTAACAATATGAAACATCAATTACCTTTAAAAAATGCTATTATTTATTTTGGTCCCAAAGTAGTTTTTGTTTCAATTTTATCCCTAAAATTGATATTAATTATATATATTTTTTTTAATTTATTTTAATTGTGTCCTCCAATTGATCATATATTTTACTCTTCATTTCTGTACCTTATTCTCTTAATATTTTAACAAAATTACACTCGCAATTGTTTTTTAAAAAAATAGCTTTATTTGTTTCGTACTCAAGATTTTTATTTATTTTAATTTTATCATTCGATTGGAATTGATTATATATTTTATTTTTTTTATTTTTCTGTTCTTATTCTTTGAATTTTTTTTATTTAATATTAATTCCTTTGATTTCTTTTTGTCATTCTTTGGACAATGTTTATTTTTTTATCCGTATTTATGCATCTATGCTTTTAATTTTTGTGTTTTTAATTTTTATTGAATTTTTATTTTTAATCGGTCTCAATCCCTCGAAATTTTTAATTTATGTTGATGATCATTATAAAATTAATATTGCTCTTTTTTTCCTTTTGTTTTTTCCTGTTATTTTTATTTGTTCTTTGGATCAGATGATTTTTTATGATTTTATTATTTGAGCAATAATAATGATAATTTTTGTTGCTACCCAAAAAATGAATAAATTGAGAATTTAATAGTCGATTGAGGTTTAAATGACACAAATTAAAAATCAAGGACCAGAATAAAAAAGGCTGTAAAGCTAAGGTTACTCTTGAAATTTTAACGGGAATGCAATTGCACAAAATTCATAAGTTTAAATCTAATTAGGTGCAATTAAGACAATTACAAATTGAGGGACCAAATCGTATTTCTTTTTATCCCTCTGAATTTTTTTTGAAATGTGCAAGCGCTGTTCAGGCAGCCGAAGGGGTGCCTCCAGCCTATAAAAAAGCATGTTCATGCATGCAGAGAGAGAGAAAAAAAGAAGAAGAGGAAAATCATGAAAAAAGAGGGAAGAAAAAAGGGAAGATTTCAAGTAAAAACGCTAGCAATTTTACACCATCCCAGTAGCACCAACACCCTTTTTTTTCTCCTCTCTCCCGTTCGTTCGACGCTTTCTCTCACTAAAACCAGAGGAGCTCCTCTCTCTCTCCCTCTCGGTGTAGCGACTCCGGCAACCAACTCCAGCCACTTCACTCCACTCTGTCGTCACATAATTCTCCACTACCTCTCCAGCAACTCAGCCACGATCCCAGGCGACGATAGCCGAGGCAGCAGCACCTTCTGCAACGTGACCAGTCGCCGTTCCGACGCCAATTCCGGCCACCACAGGCCACCATTTCCTTCACCACCACGAATATAAGAACCACCTCGAACTCCTCTACCCAAAGGTGTTAACAGGTAAGCCATTCATCAAACTCCAAAATTCGGCATATCACTGTTCATCGTCCCTGAGCTTTGCATGCGGGGAGTGAATTAATTCACCCCGCGTGGGCTTGGCGGGCTAGGCCTTTGTGCCCGGCCCGCCCCTGAAGAAGGCTTCCATCCTTAGGGCCGAAAGCCCAGACCAGATGGGTCTGGGCTGCCAGGCACCTGGGCTACAGCCCAGCCTGGAAACAAGGTGGGCTGGGCTGACAACCAGCCCACCGAAAAAGAAAAAATAGAAAAATAAAGAAAAGATACAAAAAAATATAAAATTTGCAAAAAATATTTTTATTAAAGAAAAAATGTGTTGTTTTTCTTGCATACTGCCAATACACTAGCATATTTTAAAAATTTCTTTTTCTTGCAAAAAAATATATTTTATCTATGAGTTTGAAGAAAAAATGTGTTTTTAGCATATATTTCAGAAAAGAAAAAATTATTTTCTTGCATTTTTTGATTTTACAACATGTTTGTAAAACCCAAAGGGTATTGGCCAATATTTCAAAAAAAATATAAAAAAATCTTATTTTTGGGAATTTATTATTCACTGTTGGTATTTGGATAAATAAATCCTAAGGGGTTAGTATCCAAAATATTCGTACGGGAATGATATGTTATTATTCACTGTTGGTATTGGGATAAATAAATCCTAAAAGGTTAGTATCCAAAATATTCGTCGGGAATGATATGCTATTATTCACTGTTGGTGTTTTGATAAATAAATTCTAAGGGGTTACTATCCAAAATATTCGACAGAGTAATATCCCATTCATCATTTAACCAACATATTCTTTGAAAGATCAAAATCATAACAAATCATAACCAAACAAAAACATCAAGCAACTTACCTTAGGTAGGGTGTACTAGGGGTGCTAAAACCTTCCCTTTACACAACCACTAGAATCTCTGAAAGACTAGTTTAGGTTTCCTAGTAACCATAATACTAGGTGGCGACTCCTTTTCACGTAAAAATAAAGATGATACTCCCAACATTGAATCCCCAGCACACTGAAGGGTCATCACGACGCCAGCTCTCCCGATGAGGGTGCGGCAATTTTAGTGATTGTTTTTTTAATTGTTTATTTGTAAAAATGTTTTTTTTTTGGAACAATTTAATGATTTTAATTGTTTGAGAAATAATGCTAATAATAATTTTAACTATTATAGGAATGATAATGACGGTAACGTAGGGATGGATTTTCAATTTATGTGTTCGTCTTTTTGTGGATAGAAAATTAACTACTCATTTTTGTTATTTGATTATTGCTAGTATTTTCACAATTTATATTTTGTGTTTGTGTTTGATTTAAATTAAATAATAAAATGAACTAATCTTAATACAATGAATTCAATAATTCAGATATTTGAAACTTCTTGCTTTTTTAATGATGATGATAATTTTATGCTGGTTATTTCGTTAAAACCTACTAAACAGAAAAATTTATATCGATTTAAAACTCATATATTTTATAGAAAACTTGCACTTGACATGAATTTTGCATTAATTTATTATTTTGACTAAATTTATATTATAATAAAACAATATACAGTTAATATTTTTTTGCACTTAAAAAAATATGGTGTCGCCCACAACGAGTCGCGGGGTCATTGGCTAGTAAATAAATAAACCATGTGAAGGTTTTTTTAAAATGTTTTAAAAAATATTATTTTTATTTTTTAAATTAATATTTTTGTTACTTTCAGATTAGTTTGATATATTGATGTTAAAAATATTTTTTTTTAAATATTATTTTGATACATATTTAAATTAAAAACCATTTAACCTTAGTTATAATATATATATTATTTTAATATATATTTACATAAAAACTAATTTTAAAAATAACCTCTTTTGCACTCCCCAAATAATCACATTCTATAAAAAGAATATCTAGCTTAATGGTCTTTGAGATCCTGTTGTTCCAGGCTTAAAAGGCAACTGGGTTTAACTTGGTTCAGGTGATAGCTATAGTTTTTGGGTATAGTTTGTGGAATGATTGTGGGGATTTTGAATTGGGGTTTCAGTATTTTGGACTTGAGATCGTGTTGTTCTTGAGTTATATATGATAATTTCATACTTTATGTTGTTGATAAAAAGAATGAATAATAACTTTTATTGGAATTGAAAATGGAGTAGCTTTATTGTATTGTGTGATCGCACTGGAGCAATGTTTACCTCTTTTGCTCACTCAATGTCCTTTTTCTTTTGAAAATTTGATGGGCCAGACGTATTGTTGATCGTCTCGTTTAGTATTCTATTTGAAATGGGGTCAATATTTCTCCTTGAAACTGAGTGGGGAGTGGCGGGTATCTTCAACTTGCATTGTGCTTCTCTGATTTGATAGGAAGAGATCAACATGGAGAAATATACGGCTTTATAAGATGTTAGGTTTAGAGATTTAGAATTGCAGAAACAAGAACACACACCAAGTGATTGAAAGAATTCCTGATCACTTATTTCATTGAGTACAGATTTTAATACATACAGAAACTTAATAAACTTTCCTAACAATCTGCCACTAAACATAGAGGATGAAACTAGTGACAATAATATGCTGTTGCTAGCTAAGCCAAATGCAGCAACTAACTTTAGAAAAAAAATAGCCACTAATCTTGACAAAGTCAAAGTGAAAATAAAGAAAAACATAAAACATTGAAACTGATAGAAAACATAAAACTAATATGCTGGAATTAAAATGTCAGCTGTCTAATATAAGATCAATTATCAGTGCAAGTGAGGTTTTGTTGGGAAGAGATCGATGTCTGTGTAAGAGCTACAACTTTAGACACCACTGCTTGAATTGGTTGGCTTATTCAGGTTTTCCCATCGAAGTGATAAGGAGCGTAACTACGATTCTGCTTGGCTGTAACGTGCAAGGGAAGAATCGGAAATGGCTGAAACTTAATTTCGAGTATCAGGTAATAAAATGTAGTTTCAGCACATTCATGGTTTCTCACCAACATAATGGCAGATTCTTTACAGAAATTTCATTTCTAATTCCTTTAAACTTGTCATGCATGGAAAAAGAAGATGTTTTTCAAGCTTGGATATTATCAGTGTATGTCTGGGGTTGGGGTGATTTTGAAGAAAAAAAATTGTTTAGAAATATATTAAAATAATATATTTTTTAAATATTATTTAACTATATTATAACGGGTTTAAATTTTATAACCTTATTCTATTTAATAAATATTAAGCTAAAAAAACTTTCATTTTCGTTAGAAAATAAGATAAAATTATTCTTGTAATTTCACATAACAACCTAAACTCTTAAGTTAAGATAGTTTCTTGATATAATATCAGGATTTATTGATCAAATAGTCATAGATGTAAATTATACAACCATCATTTTATTTGATAAAAATAAATATAAGTTAGCATGAATTTGTGGTAAATTTCAAACTTAAATAGCTTTTATTTAGAGAAATGTATTAAATAATAATATAAATTATTTTTTAATATCCTATACAACAGAGCTGTAGTATAACTATAACCACGAAAATAAAAAGGAAGTGAAGAAAAAAGAAGAGCCAAGAAAAGAAAAATGGATCAGGAAATCAAAGCTTTCACAGAGGTCCTGTAACATCAAAGATATGTACAACAGCTGACTGCTCGACAAGATCCAAGTCATACACAAGGAGGTGATTTTGTCATTTTGATTCCTACAACTAATTGATACCAGCTTCCTGCCTAGCTTTATGCAGAACAGTATTTTGATGAACTCTGTGGTGTCTCTCGGCTAGACCCAGAGGTGAACGCGATTGCTGCCTATCGATCCTGCATCTTATAACCCTTCTCTTCTCTACCTGCTGCAGAGATGGATGCATGGTCTTTTCGAATTCTTGCTTGATCCTTATAACCTGGCTGTGAATCGGAAACCCTAGACATCCATGATCCCCATCCCTGCCTCTGTTATTGCTCTTGTTCTTCATTGAAAGTGGCCGGATCCTCTTTAAAGAAACAACACTTCAGGACTTAGCGATAAGTTCTGGACCTGATGACAGGTATTTATGCATGGATGGTGCGTGAGAGAGAAGAAAAAACATGGTTTCTTCATGAAATAGTTTAATATTGCGGAAAGGAAAGGGAATTAAGTAGTTTCTCCACATTTCCAGTCCTGAAACCGTGTCAACCACGACGACTGGCTAAAAATTGATGTGTTTGGGTCAAAGAATGGATGGTGTCAGACCATTCCTCGTTCCTTTGACTGTTATCTCGCGTTCTTCAAATTCACTAATGTTCATTCAAAGTTCATCGAACGGCTGTGGACTAGACCTTTCCCATTTGTGGAACAAAGAAAAGCAGTTTGGTTATTTTCCGAGTCACGATAACTTCAGCAAGACTGAAGCATCCCATATATCGTCCAAAACAATACGCTTTTCCATACCTAAACCATCGATTCTAAACATTATTTGTCAGTAGATTGTGATTTGGGGTTTTCTAGCTAATGTTTTTAAATTTAAAGGTGATGTTGAACAAATGGCGGATGCGTACATATTGAAGAAAGAATATCCTAAATTCAAGGGCAATCGTATTCCAATAGTCTGGGCGTCGAAGTCGGAATGACGTGAAACTCACACATGCAGTTAATGCATTTCGGCGAGTTTGAATAGTCAAAAGCTTGCTGTTGAAGCATACTTTTTTTTTTTTGCTGAATTCTGTCGTTTAGGTCCTAAAATCGTCGTTTTGTCATTTTAGAAAAGTTTTATTTTAGCCACAACTTTTGATTTCCAAGTTCGAATTGACTTCCATCAATTCCGACTTGCTCAGGATTTCTAGCAGTTTTAATTTCGGCAATTATTTTGGTTTTGCTATTATTGGTAATTTTTAGTAATTAGTCATGTTTTCTTCTCCAACAAGAATTAGGGTTAGGTTTTCGCTTTAAATATACGTGTAAGCCTCTTGGCCGAAAGCAATCAGTCATTCAATAAAATTTTGAATTTTCTTGAGAGTTTCTCATGTTTTCTAGTGGATTCCAGTATAATTTACAGAATATTGACATAGGTCTTTTTATGTTTTTCGCTACGTCAAAAAGCGTATACTTTGCTGTCGCAATATGTTTTTTTTCCTCTTTTTTTCCATTTCATGGTGCGAGTTAGAAGTCCTTATGATCTTCTGCTAATATTGAAGTTGAGATCAGACATGCTTGACAATGAAATAAAAGGCAGCTCTCTTCCATTTTTCCATTGTTATGAAATTAAAAATAATTTAATACTAAACCCCAAGTTTGGTGTATATATCACAGATTCACAGGAACAGGAGAAGGTGCAAAGCTCCAGCTTCTATATCATCATCCCGTGATGAGCAGCTAGTGCTGCTCCCTTGTGTCTCAGACCCACCCGCCGTCCTGAACTTATCAGGATTATAACCCCAGCAAGCTCCATGACCATCTCCACATGCCTTCTGACAGAATAAGATGTAAATAAAAAGATTAAACTATATATCCTAAGAAAAATCAAAGAGAGATTGTCCTAATTAATTTATGAAAAAACCCACACACACGTTGCCACCTATCTTAAAACGTGATACCCTCCTCTTCACGTGAAACCTTTGACGGCAAAGATACTTTCGAAGATGATTTCCACGTTGCTCTGTGTTGACGACGTGCCGCTTGCGCCGTAATTGAAAGGTTAATTGAAAGGTTAATTAATGCTAATCAGTAAGAAGGCAGTGAAGTTCTACTTTAGAATTCTATCTTTCAGCTAAACTCGATGATAAGTTTCTCTAACAATCCTGTTAGATTAACAGTTTGCATGCAGTTATTTTATTTGGGAAATTCAACCATGTTTAATTTTGATTTAACTCGTGATGGAAAATAAATTTGATTTAAATATTCTCCATAGCACGTGCATATATAAATTTAAAACTGGAATCCTGTACAGCAACGGCACAAGTGTGATATGTTTAGCTGTCAAAATCCCCTGACATGGAAGATCTTGCCACGTGCCGACGGAGTGTTATGGAGCAGCACGTACGCATTAACGAGCTTCCACAATTCGTTTCAAGGTAGGAATATTTGAGTTTTGGGCTCCTCTTTCTAGGACCAGGGGAGCAGTGGTGGGCGGGTTCACATCCCGTACAGAAATTTCTTACCACATTTTCTTTATTAATTTGAGATAATTATTTGGATTAATAATCATAATTTTATTTAAAAAATCATTCAATCATACCTTATTTTTAAATGAGATTATAAATTTTATGTTTATATTTGAAACAGTTTTTTTTATGATTGCATATGAATCTAATGACCAAGAAATTATATTAAAAAAATCACATACAAGTGTTCAATCAGAATTAGATTTTTATTTTTTATTTTTCATATAGTTTTCATGAATTAACTATGCTTTGATTGTTTTATATAACCACATTAAGATTATGAAGATAACAAAACAGCAAAGCAATATTGACATGAATGAGCAACGAGTGTTATTAGAAACACTTCCACTTACAGACAATACCCAGCAAAGCTAGCTACCCACCCTCTCCATATCTTCTGATAATTTCTCTCTTTATAAAACTAAAAGCTCTCCACTCCAAACAATAACAAGGAGAAACAACCACCGATGCACCAAATAACAAAAAGGCTACTCCTGCACGACCTGTGTAGAAGTGGTGGTGGTATCAATACGGTACTGTATTGCTATCTTTGTTCATAATATAGTAATACGTCGACGCTCATCCCGTAGCATTGCGAGATCCACGTCCCCTGAACATAGCTTCTTATTTCCATGAATCGCAAGAAACATCCATTGAAAAAAGGAAAGGAAAAGGAAATGGAAAGAACATGGTACAAATTATAACAGCGGGGATGGTGTTGAATGGAATATAGTATTCACAGATTCGTTGATCCACCGATATTGATTTTCAATTTTAAGAAAAAACACCATTAATAAATAAATTAGAAATAGAAATAGCCTACAGATCTTGTTGTTGAAAAGCAATCAGAACCCACATACCACCACCACCACGAGACCAGCCAAGATCAGACAATCAGAAACGCCGCAGAGAACTCAGTCAGCTAATCCCCAATTCCTTAGAGAGCGTCCGTGGAATCCCACCGAGCACCCGTCATCATCATCACCTTAAACTCCTCGAAATCAATCATCCCATCACCATCACTGTCAACCCCACTAATTATCTTCCTGCACTCAGCCATTGAACAAGGCTCCCCCAAACTGGCCATCACTTTATGCAATTCCTCAGCGGAAATCGACCCGTTTCCATCAACATCATAAACGGAGAATGCATCTTTCAGATTTTCCATTATCTCATTTGTATCCACCCCCTGTGTGTTTAGTGCCACGAATTCTTGCAGATCAATGAATCCATCACCGTCGGCATCGAATTCTGTTATCATAGTTTGCAGCTCATCTTCGGTTGCTTGATGACCCAGGTTTGCCATGATTGAGCCCAGTTCAGCGGAGGAGATCTTGCCGTCTCCATTGACGTCGAATTTCTTAAAAACGTGCTCAAGCTCCTCAGCTTGGGGTCTTAGCCTGATAGAAGGTGATTTGGAATCGTTCATTGATGCATCTATAGCAGGTGGTGAATCAACAGAGGCATCTGGTTTCCTGGACTTCTTCTTCTTGCGGCTGAAAAGGGCTTTAAACCCCATTTGTGTTTTCTTAGATGTGTTATTAAAAAAAAAGGAAAGAGAAGAGAGGAGAAAGGAATGAGAGGGAGAAAATGTTGATGATATTTTTAGGCATTTGAAAAGAAATGGAACGTTTGAGATGTGTTGTAACTACCATCGACAAATCTATTGGTTTGTTGAGGTAAGAAAAAACAGAGAGTTTAGGCATATGATTCACTGCTCCTTCACTTGCCATCTCCAAAAAAAATAAAAAAAATCCACAAGTATTATGGTGGATTGAGATTTTTAAAATTCAATCAACCCTATACTTATTTGTTATCTTGGTTTGTGAATTTTGGATTTATTTTATTTTATTGTTTGCATAGATTTTTTAATATATAAAAAAACAGTCTGTCCCTTTGCTAAAGGAGAATTCATTAAAATTTAATACGGTACAAAGCGTGGAAATTAGACCTACAAACTTATAAAAATTAATAATATAAATCTGACCCGTGAATATTTATAATATTTATTAAAAGTTATATATATTTAACCCACTTGAATCCAAAAGATATTGCATGGGCTAAATTCATGATTTATAAAATATCAAAAATAAGATTTGGTATAATTGCAGTACAAAAACTCGATCAACTATGTCATGAACAACTATAGGGTAAAATTATAAATTAAATTTACAAATTTGTCTGGTACAAAGCACAGACCGCGAATTAGTGCTCGCACGTTGGCGAGGACATCTCTGACCCAATATATTCAATTTCTCCGGTCAAAAATTCAAATAAACAAACCGGACCCTTTAAATGATAAATGGGTCGCATCGCCCATGCCGTGTTAGATTTAAATCAAGTCACCTGAGACAGATTGCTAATCTTCACGGGAACGACCGGTCTCCTTACAGGCTCACTGAGTTGAGATTTTCATCTCGCCGCAGAGAATGTTTGGCGTCATATCTAACTGTTATCGCATCGGTGAAGAAGTCGGTGCTTGTTTATAATGCTTGCTCTGTAGCTGATACAGTGGTCGGTGCTTCAGCTCTGAAGCATTAGGGCATGTGATTCATCTTACAAATTGTACGGTAAATCTCCTCACAAATTATCATAAACTCGTTATTCACAATGTATTTTTTTTATTTTTAATTTTGACTATATAGAACTGAATTGTAAGCCAGTTTGGATTAGTTAAATAGGAAATAGCATGATTAAAACATAGAGGATCAAAGTGAAAAAAACATAGGAAATTGATGTTCATGTTAGTTCTTGTACTTTTCAAATTATAAATATTATGTTCCTTCAATTTTCAAACTTTCAAAACAGAGTCAATTCTAGTATGAAGTTTTATTTTTATTATTTTAAATCTCTTAATTGAAAGATAAGAGAGAGTGTCATATTTCAACAAGAAAATCATCAGCACCACCGATTCAAACCATAAACAGTCAATCTTAGTTCTAATATGCTCTATTTGGTAGAAAAGGTGCTACTTGAGTGTTTTTCCACCTACAATTTGTCTAGAAAAATTAGATCGAGAAGATTTTTTATTTCAGGTTGATTTCAAGTTTTTGTGCAGGTTTATAGGTGTTTTACTGCTATTAATGAGTTTATTGAAGTATTTAGAGTGTTTTTGACAAAAAAATAAAAAAAATAATAGTTGAAAATTGGGTTCCAGTAAAAAAACCATCATCCTGTCTGGCTGTCACCCCTATCCTCGCTCTGCTACAAAGGGGCTAACAGCCCAAACACAAAAGGAGGCGATGAACAGCATCTGAATCTTCTCCTATCTTTGTTCGGATGCTCCAAATAAAATAAGAGGAGTTAGTTTATGGGTAAACATCGTATCACGATCAAGATCAGGCGACCCGCCGCAAAACTCAGGGATAAGAGAATCCAGAAAGGAGTTGAAAGAAATTGCAAAGGACAATTCATCGATATATTTCATTGCAGTGCAGGAAAGGGTAGCGGGGAAGGAGCTTGAAGTACGATCGGGAAGCCACTATTTATGCCCCCCCCAAAAAACTCCAGTATTTCAGGTGGTTATTAATAAGTTAGTTGTGCGTAAAATTGATCTACATTTGTTCTTTTTATTATATATATTTTTTTATTAAATTTGATTCCATCCAAGTGAGCTTTATTTGTTTAATATATGTTTAAAGCCAATTGATTATCTACTTAATTCTATTTTATTATAATTATTAAGAAGAAAAAGATAAAAAAAAATTAAAAAAGAATTATACACACACAACCAATAGCCTTGTGGCTTGTAGGGATTTATGCAGAGCATGAGGGGTTGAGGACATAATCATTACCACATCAACTGAAGAATTTTTTTTCTTAAATTCTCCGAGACAATTAACGAGTACTAAATACTCTGGCTTGGATCATAGATCAGGAAAATGGATAAGGTTATATATATGTTGTACTGCCTAAAGAAACTTAACTTAATCAGAAGAGAGGAATGAGAGCAGAGAGATTAGGACAATACTTGACAGAAGGGATGAGAACAGAGGGATTCAGAATAGTTGCCACTGTCAAGTTACTTCTCTATGTATTGTCTGCAGTATAAATATTGGTACATGGGTTTGACTTTCTCAAGTCTATTTACAGAAACTCAGCAATATAAAGTAAGTGAAATCAATTAGAGGGATTGTCATTTATGCATTCTAGCCGTTGCTTGTAGTTAGGAGGCTGAGAGACAGATTTCTTGGGACTGGAAGATTTGATGGGATCTGCTTGTGTAATGGCTGCTGGTGTAATAATCTCTTGATTTGCTGGTGTATTCTCTTTACTGCCAAGTGCTAACAGACGTGAAACAGTTGGTAGTTCTCATTCTATATCTCTTCGACTGTATATATTGAAGGATTCATCGCTTGGGCTGCGTAAAAATGAATTCCTGAGATAAATCTTAATGTGATTTCAGCAATGGTCAGGCCTTTGAATCCAACGCTAATTTATGCTCTCTTTCATGGTTAGGTTTGGAGAATCTTGGAGTCCAAGTTTGCATATCCAAAACCATCGACATTCAGCAATCTCTACTTTGGATCGGAAGGAAACACTTGCTAGGATTTTCTCCCAACTTTGAACGGTCAACGCAGAAAAAGACCAAATTTAAATGGGAGTTTCTCTGAAGCCATAATGTGAAGTGAATATATAGACAAAAGGGTGTAGGAAATGCAGACAAGTCATCACGGCAGTTCAAGCTTGGAAACTTACATTGCACGCGAAGCTACGTGGAGCGTTATTGTTGTTGTGAAAATGGCAATGGTCTTTAATATCAGCCTTGAATATTAATATCAGCCTTGAATATTACGAGTCTAATTAATTACCTGTTTCGGAGTGTAGTTAGGGTTGTTTTTGAAAGTGTTTTTCATTCAAAAATACATTAAAATTATGTTTTTTTATTTTTTTTAAATCATTTTTGACATCAGCACATCAAAATGATCTAAAAACACTAAATTTTATTAATTTAAACTTAAAAATAAAAATAAAAAATTTTCAATTTTTTTCAAAAGCGCTTTTAAAAAGCACTCCCAAACACCCCTAAGTTTGTGCCGAGTATTAACCATTTATAGATATATTTTTACGTGTTTTTAGATCAAATTCTAAAAATAACCAAAAAGCATTTCTGATTAGGAGTTGCAGCGAGACCGCCACGTACGAATGTGAATAGGGCTCAGCAGATATTGATAAGAAAAATCAACGCGTTTGAAAATTTGGTGTCACCTGACCTTGCACAGCAAAAGTTGTCTTCCACCTGTTCATTGAGTGAAGGAACAAAATTAGAGAAGAACTACGAATATATATGTGTGTGTGTGTGTCTGTGGAGAGAGATAGAGAGAGAGAGAGAAGAAAACAGTCCATTATTCATCAAGTTTATGCGACCTGTTTTTGCATACAGAAGCATAATATTCTCAAAATATTTATTCCAGTTTTCTTAATTGGGTTAGCATGGAAACACTTTCTACTGTTTTTATTCTTCTGCTTCTTTTGATTGTGAATCTTGTATTCAATGGGATCGGAGCTGATTCAAGCTTAAGCTGTATCGAGAGGGAGAGAGATGCACTTCTAAAGTTCAAGCAAGGCCTCACGGATGATTCAGGCCGATTACTTTCCTGGGTCGGAGAAGACTGCTGCGCATGGAAGGGGGTAAGCTGCAGCAGCAGAACTGGCCATGTTGTGCAGCTTGATCTACGCAACCGGCCGGTTTCATCTCCAAACAAAACTACCTTGCGAGGCCAGATAAACCATTCTCTACTTAACCTGACACGTCTCAGTTATCTAGACCTGAGCCTGAACGATTTCCAGGGTGCTGAAACTCCAGCTTTTCTGGGTTCTCTGAAAAATCTTAAATACCTAAACCTTTCTGGTGCATCTTTCAAAGGACAGGTTTCCCACCATCTTGGAAATCTTTCGAGCTTGCAGTACCTTGATCTTAGCTGGAACTATGGCTTGGAAGCTGATAAACTCCGGTGGGCATCCACTCTTCCTTCATTGAAGCACCTGGACCTTTCAGGTTTGAATCTTACCAGGGCCGTCGACTGGTTAGAGTCAACAAACAGGCTTCCTTCTCTGGTAGAATTGCACTTATCCTCTTGTTCTCTTACAAACATCCCTCTCTTTTGGCAAACTAATTTTACATCTCTTACTGTTCTTGATCTCAACACCAACCACTTCAATTCCTCCATCCCCCGATGGCTATTTAATCTTAGCAGAATTCAACATCTTAATCTAGGGATTAATGGTTTTAGAGGCTCCATCCCCAGTGACATGGGAAATTTTGATCTACTTGCAGTGCTTGACCTTTCTCACAATGAACTAGAGGGTGAAATACCGGAAACCTTGAGGAATCTCTGCAATTTGCGTGAGCTTGATTTGTCTTACAACACATTCAGTGGTGAGATTTCTCGACCTTTTGGCAGTCCAACTAGTTGCTTGCAGAATAGTTTAAAGAGTTTGGTTCTTGAAACAAATCTTCTCAGAGGTATTCTTCCAGATAGTTTAGGAGGCTATCAGCGACTAGTCAACATCAATCTTTATTCTAACGCCTTTTCAGGTCCAATCCCAGCATCAATTGGAAGGCTATCAGGTTTGAAAAGATTAGACCTCTCCCATAATTACCTGAATGGTAGTGTTCCGGAGAGCGTGGGGCAGCTTCTCAATCTTGAATATTTGAATATCCATAACAATTCATTGAGTGGCATAGTTTCTGAACGTCACTTTACAAAGCTCACTTCCTTGACTACCTTGCATTTGTACCTTAACTCACTAGTTCTTGATCTTCGTCCCACATGGGTACCTCCTTTCCAAATTCAAAACCTTGCATTGTTTTCTTGCAAAGTTGGGCCCCAATTTCCACAGTGGCTGCAAACACAGAAAAATCTGTCAATATTGGATATGTCTAACACTAGCATTTCGGATAGAATCCCGGATTGGTTTGAAAGCATTTCCTCCAATATTGTATTGTTGGACTTGTCTGTAAATCACATTGGAAAAAACTTGCCAAAGCTGAGAAAATCTTTTGCTTCTTCCAGATTCATATACCTGTATTCCAACAAGTTCGAGGGTCCTTTCACTCCTTTTCCTTCAGATGTGATCGAATTAGACGTCTCTAACAACTTTCTTCGAGGCCAAATCCCCCAAGATATTGGCAACATGATGCCACGATTGACCCTGTTTCATCTATCCAACAATTCCTTAAATGGGAACATCCCAGTTTCTTTATGCAAGATGGGGGAATTACGACTTCTTGATCTCTCAAAAAATCAATTTTCTGGGGAAATTCCTAATTGCTGGAGCAAGCTTCAGCATCTACGCGTGATGGATCTGTCTAGTAACATTCTGGATGATCATATTCCAAGTTCTCTGGGTTCTCTACGGCAACTTCGATCCTTACACCTCCAAAACAATAGTTTGCAAGGAAAAGTACCGGCGTCTTTAGAGAAGCTAAAGCACTTGCACATTCTTGATCTCAGTGAAAATATGCTAAATGGTGCTATTCCTCCGTGGATAGGTGAAGGACTATCTTCATTGTCAGTGCTTGATGTTCACACCAATAGATTTCAAGGTGAGATTCCTCAGGAACTTTGCCACCTCACTTCTCTTCGCATTTTGAGCTTGGCACACAATGAGATGACCGGAACTATTCCTTCGTGTTTCCACAATTTTACTGGAATGATTGCAAATGAGTTGGCAATGAAAGAACAATGGCCATATGGTCCTACGATATTTGATGATACTTTTGGGTTTCAGTCTGTGTTATATGAGGAGACCTTAAGGGTTTCTATGAAGGGAAGGGAGCTGGAATACACCAGGACACTTCCATTCCTCTTTTCCATTGATCTTTCAAGAAACAGGTTTGCTGGAGAGATTCCAAATCAGCTTATGAATCTGTTGGGGCTACAAAGCCTGAATTTATCAAGAAACAATTTTAGGGGGCAAATTCCTTGGAAGATTGGAGATTTGAGAGCGTTGCAATCGCTTGATTTGTCTATCAATGAACTTTCTGGCTTCATTCCTCCAAGCATTTCTCAATTGAATTTCCTAGGTGTCTTGAACTTGTCATTCAACAATTTATCTGGCCGCATTCCATCAGGAAATCAACTCCAAACTTTAGATGACAAATCCATCTACGCTGGGAACAGTGGACTTTGCGGGTTTCCACTTGACGACTGCCATGTAGAAGTGCAAGTACTGCCTCCTGTTGAGGGAAGACCAGAAAATGAGTTCGAAATTCTTTGGTTTTATGGTGGCATGGGAGTGGGTTTTACGACTGCATTCGTAGGAGTTTCTAGCACGCTGTATTTCAAGGATTCCTGGAGGGATGCCTTCTATCGATTTGTTGACAAAATTTACAACAAGTTCCGAGTGCTGATTGTGGGTAACAGCACAAACCATCTATCAAGATAGATCTACGGAGACAAATTTGGAGGACATGCTTGAGAAGGTTAGTTCTTGATCTCTCTTTCTATATGTCAATATTGACTAGTTGCCTTTGAGAAATCTTGTAAACCCTACTGCATATATTCATTTTGCCACAGGATATATTGAAAGAGAAATTGAATAAAGCTATGCTCAAACTAAGGGGAAGCATGGTTGTGCTGTGATCGATCTATGATGTCTGAGCCTGGAAGATAGATTACAACTCTGTAGAGAACACAATTTCCTATTTCTTTCTTGATATTTGTTTTTCCTAGGAGTTTGCATTCGACATCTTGCTCCAACACCCATGATGCTTGATGAATGTCACCGGAACGTTTGTAGATTTATGTTCTAGCTTTCACTACCCATAATGAATACAGAGTTTCACTGAAACTTGTTCCAGAAAGTTCAGTTTGATTGGGATTTGATGAGGTCAATTGTGAATGGTAAATAATAGTCAGCACTGTTTCTTCTTCGTCGTCGTCGTCGTCTTCCTCCTCCATCCTATCTGGTTTTTATATTTGTTAAAAAGTATATAAGAAAATAGACAAAGGCAAATCACATTCCTCGTAAATAGCTGGCTCAAAGAGAAATCTAGTTCTTGAATGATGCTAGCAGTTAAGTCAACCTTTTGAGAATTCCTGAGATAAAATAATATATGATCAATTCTACTTACTTTTTCTTCTTTTGAGCTTCCTTGCACATTTGAAATTGAGTCTCGCTAACTTTTATTCTGAGAACACTCTGATCGATTAGGAAAGGATACAGTGAGAAAAAATAAACGAAACCCTTTTGAAATAATGATGATATTTCAGATAGCAAATAATATATTTCTATATTATTGAAAATATGATGTCGAAAGATTCATCCAGGTGAGCTTTTAATTGATTGCTGGTATTTTTAACTATTTTATATTTTATTGGTTGCCTTTCTTAAAATATTTTCATGAGTTTGACTTTTTTTTTTACTTTTTTTTTTTTATCGAGCTTCTCGTTTATCATTTTGTTTTGTTGGCGTAGTGATTTTTGTTTTAAAACCAAATTGCATATAAATCGTTCAAATAAATAGCTTGATTTTTTTAATATATAGAGAGGGAGAGTTAATTGATACCTTGTCAATAAATAAATGAAATATCAAAAAGATATTATTATGGATAGATATCAAGCTTATAAAAAGAAGAAGTCGAGAAAAATCATATACCCCTCAAACATAAAATAAAATAACCTCAATTGTTTTCTCACATCTATTTTCAAAAGCATATAGTATTGTTTTGCATTTCATTTTAATGGGGGGAAAAATATTTTTTATTTTAAATTAAGTTTTTTTGGTATTTTTAGATTATTTTCATATAATAATATTAAAAATAAATTTTTAAAAATAATAACTATCATTAAAAGAACATATCCAAAGTAGGTAATTATTCTTCAATCCCAAGATTTCGAATGCTTGAAAGCTTATGATTTAGTGTCATTTTTATTTAAGAATTAAATTGGGGAAGAGTGCCGTTAGAATTAATATATATATATAAAAAAACAGAAACAAATGTTTAATAAGCCAAATATCAACAAGTAAAGGGACTAGGTTATATTTTATAAAACCATAAAGGACTAAGCCATTAACATATATGAAATAAAAGGACTAAAAAATAATCCCCCCAATCATGTTTTGTGATGGAAAATTGGAAAGTCAGAAACGTGTGACCCTACTAATCAAATCGTCCCCGCGACCATCATCACTCAGAAGAAGTTCACACCTCCACCACTGAAACTATCATTTGCACCCTTTCCTCTCTCTCTCACACACACTCTCTCTCTCTCTCTAAGAAAAGAAAGCTCAAGATGATAGCTTTTAGAAAGAGAATTGAATTATAGCTTCACGCTCCTTGCCTCATAGCTGTTTTATTCCCTCTGTCGAAGAACAAACCCATATACTATGCATATCAATTAAGCAAGTACTAATAATATTGTTGCTATGATGATGGAGCCATCGAAGTCATCACTACGCTTCATAGCCCACCAAGCATTCTTCACAGCCGTCCGATCAGGCGACCTTGAATCTTTGAAACAGATAGTGGGGGATCGGCCATCCGATGTTTCCGATCTAATGTCTTTGCAGACTGAAGCAGGAGAGACTGCTTTGTATATAGCCGCCGATAATAACTTGGAAGAGCTATTTAGTTATTTGATAAAGCTGTGTGATTTTGAAACTGTTAAGATCAGGCCCAAATCTGACTTAGATGCTTTCCATCTTGCTGCTAAGAAGGGTCACCTGGGTATGTTTTCTTTTCCTTTCTCTAGATGTATGCTTAATTACTGTCATCTTGTCTGTGACAAGTTCACAAATTACGTTGACTGCAATATAGTTTTGTTCTAGACTTTGATCTGTAAAGTTTTTGTCTTTATTTGAATGGCTTCTTTTTTTTCTTTTGAATTCTCTCCGATGTCCACTGTATCTGGGTGATTGGAGATTTGTGGCTTCAATTTCAAACAGCTTGGTGATATTTATTTTTCAAAACGCTTGACAATTGTGCTGTTTCTATGAAATGGAAGGTCTAGGTTATAGTTCGTTTCCTTGATTAGGCACATGTGAGGGAGGAGGGTCTTCAGAATATAAAATCATTTTACTCGATAAACGTGGTCAGTCAAAGCAGCAATTCAACTTAATTTACTTTTTCAAAAAAAATCTATATAGATCACTGCCGATTAATAGTCAAATAGTCAGTCAAAGCAGCAATTCAACTTAATTTACTTTTTCAAAAAAATCTATATAGATCACTGCCGATTAATAGTCAAATAGCACATTTGATTTGCATAATCGTTGAGGCTTAGGAGATTTTGTTCATGAAGGTTGAGCTTCGTCGTAAAGGATAGCTACATCGAATGTGTAACCTTATGAATGTGCCTCACAGCCAGTGATTTGTATTCTTGTTAGTTGATGGCACGTTGCTTAACTCTTTATGGTGTTAAACACTGGTTTTAGGCATTGTGAAGGAACTTTTGGCCATGTGGCCTGAGCTTTGCAAGCTATGCAACTCCTCCAATACTAGCCCCCTTTATTCAGCTGCTGTTGCAAATCACTTGGATGTCGTGAATGCCATTTTGGATGCTGATGTCAGCTCATTGGGGATAGTGCGTAAAAATGGGAAAACTGCTTTGCACACGGCTGCGAGGTATGGTCTTCTTGACATGGTGAAAGTTCTTATACTCCGTGATCCTGGAATTGTCTGCATCAAAGATAAGAAAGGGCAAACTGCACTCCACATGGCTGTAAAGGGTCAGAGTACTTCTGTCGTCGAGGAGATATTACTTGCTGATCACTCCATACTAAATGAGCGTGACAAGAAGGGTAACACGGCAGTGCATATAGCCACGAGGAAATCCCGTCCCCAGGTACTTTATCTATCGATTGCTAGTTAAAGATGATAATGCGTTGCTCTTGTTTTTCTTTTGTCTCATCTCCATTAATTCTCATTTCAAATGTATTATTTAATAACCAAATCTGATTTGTTGATTCATTGGGTGGATTATGAGCTTACTAGTTTCTGCCCGGATCTTCTTTGGCAGCATTGGCACTACTGCTCAAGGAGATTTCTCCTGTCATTTCTCTTCTCAGCCACATCATGCTTATACTGTGTTCTCTATTTCACAGATAATATTCCATTTGCTGAACTACACATCTATTAATGTCAACATCATCAATAATGAGCGTGAAACTGCAATGGATTTGGCGGATAAACTCCTATATGGAGAATCTGCTTTGGAAATCAAGGATGCTCTCATAGAGGCTGGTGCCAAGCATGCTAGGCATGTTGGTCAAATGGATGAAGCAATGGAACTTAAGAGGACAGTTAGTGATATCAAGCATGAGGTTCATTCACAACTGTTACAAAATGAAACAACCAACCGAAGAGTTTCTGGCATTGCAAAAGAACTAAGGAAACTCCATAGAGAAGCTGTCCAGAATACAACCAACTCTGTCACTGTTGTTGCTGTTCTTTTTGCCTCGATTGCTTTCTTGGCTATCTTCAACTTGCCTGGGCAATATATGACGGGTGGATCTGAAACAGGAAAAGCTAATATAGCTAACAGTGTTGGTTTCCAAGTTTTCTGCCTCTTAAATGCAACATCTCTCTTTATATCTTTAGCTGTTGTTGTTGTTCAGATCACTTTGGTGGCCTGGGACACTCAGGCTCAGAAACAGGTAGTCTCTGTAGTTAACAAGCTGATGTGGGCTGCCTGTGCTTGCACTTGTGGTGCATTTCTATCTATAGCATTTGTGGTCGTAGGAAATAAAAGTTCATGGATGGCTATAACCATAACCTTAACAGGGGCACCAATTCTTGTCGGGACACTTGCAAGCATGTGCTACTTTGTTTTCCGACAGCATTTTGGAGCTTTCCGGGACTCCCAAAGGCGCATAAAAAGGGCAAGTGGAAGCAAGTCATTTTCCTGGTCAGTGCACTCAACAAATATATCAGATCCTGATGAGTACAACTCTGATCTGGAGAAGATCTATGCTTTATAAATGGTTTATTGAAAAATACGCATGTAAAGAGGGATGCTTTGACTACTTATTCTCTCCTTGATGTGATCTGCACTACTGTTTTTAACCCTTATTTTCCCAGCCAATATACAGAGTAGCAGTTCTTGTTGGTTGGTTATAGGATTTGGATTTAAAGGGTTTGCACTTTGCAAGGAAGTCTTGACTGGTCCTCACCAGTTCTGTAATATGAAAGTAGATATATGTAAATTCAGGTGAATTATGATAGTTCATTGCAATTGTCTTCAGTCGGCAGCTTCTTAAGTTGATCGAGTAGTTTCTTACCACGTGGTAGAAATTGGTGACAATCACTAAGAAGATTTCTTGGTCGATTGGTCTGATTGCAGTCATTACTGGAAGTTCAGTGGTTGATTTATGTACACTGAGCTCTTCGCCATCTTGAATCGGAGGATACTGAATCAATCCAATTCAATCCAGGAATGAATTTGCTCACAAGCTCTGTCAAAGACGCTGAGCTTTGACCTGATCAGAAAATATCATCGATGAGGCCCAACACGACACCTTCAACAGCACGTTAGCGATTCTTTTGTCACCTAATTAGATGTCAGATATAGTCTGATTAGTAGAGGTATTGACAAGATCCAGGCTAGGAATCTAATATCCCGTTGAATCCCCTGCACAGAGGATCAGGTTTAGGGTTTAATGGCACATCCCATTTTGGGTAGCGATCGAGAAAAACTTGGTAGTTTTTTGCATTTTCAAAATAGAAAATATTGATGGATATTCTCATAAATAATATTTTTTATTTTTAAATATTCTTGTAAGAACACTCAAACTTCAAAATTATCGTAATATAACATTTAATAATTATTATTATAGTTTTAAATTTCAATTTAGAAGTCGATGGAAAGATCTAGGTCCTAGTTCGGGTTGAGTTTGGTTGACCCAAGTTAGCATAAAAATAAAAATAATTATTATCATAATTTTAAAACTTGATTTAGAGAGTTGATACAAGATAAAGTCAAAGTCAAAATTCTAGTTGACTATTGATCTAGATTAACTTAAGGATAAAATAATAATAATTTTAATAATTGAATCAGGGTCAATCAAGGGTAATACTCGATTTACTAGTCAAAATGATCAATCTAGAATCCTAGATGGACTCGAATCATCGTAAAAATAAAAATTATTACTTTCAAAAATTAAAGCAACCTTTACTTGACTAAAAAGTTAAAAAAATCAATAAGTTCTAAACCCGGATTTTTAACTGAATTAAGTCAAACCAATCATTCCTTCTTAAACTTGGATTAATTCAAATCTTGAGTCAGTCCATGTTAACTAATCAGGTCAATGTGGGTTTAATAACTAGAATTATTATAATATTATTAATGTCAACATATAATATAAACTAAAGTAAAAAATAATCAAACAGAAACTAGGTTTAATTATTATTTTAAAACATGTAAATTTGATGATAATAATACATATTAAAAATAAAATAAATAGAATCTTACCCACCATAATCAAACAGAAACAATCACTTCGTCTTTTATTCAGCACTATCAACACCAATTTATTTTAATTTAATTTTTTTATCTTGTCTCCATTCTCTCCATCTCCTCTGTCAGACCAGTATCCATACAAAGCTTTCAGAGTAGCCACTATAAACCGAAGAGGTATACTTCCAGGCTTGGTAGCTAGTACAACTACAATATTGTAAATGCTGAGTCATTAGAGAGAGATGTGAGCATTAAAATAAACAACAGTGGATAAAACGTTGATTTATTTTAATAACACAATGGAAGGAGTAATCAAATGATTAAATAATAGCACAAACATACACCTGGCAAAGATTGAAGTGAGGTGTACATGAATTAGCCGATTCTTTATTATTTTATAAGCGGCCATCCGTTGACCAGACAAAAACAAACTGCATTCTCTAAAATATTTTGCATGTGGTTTTTCAATAAAAATAAAAATAATAATAATAACAGAACCACATGGATATACACCGTTTCCAAAGTAAAAAGAATAGCTCCGGATAACCCAAGCTCATCTCAAATCAAAACCATCTTCTTCTCTTTTTCTTTTTTCCTTTACCATCCCAGCATCCAAAAAATAAACAGACAATCTACGATATACAATTTTACAATTTATACCCGAACCTCCTCTCCAGTGCGTAATATGATCAAAGGTGTAACTGCCCAAGGCCTTTCCTAGATGATCTTGAGAGAGCCCCGCTATTATCCAAAGAAGGTTGGTGCTGGGCTTCCTCTGGTCTTTGTACATCCTGCAAATACAATAGCACACGGTAATTCCGAGTACAACACCGGCAAGCGTACAACTGTTGCAAGTAAAAAGAAGACTGCAAAATTAAACATGATTTTGTGGCTTTCAAAATTGTTTTTAACATACATATTATTTTAATACTTTTTTCTAAACAAAAATTACTTTAAAAAACAATCTAAACCACAAATCAAAACAGGTCCTAAGAAGAATTTGATGAACACTAATTGATTGCATACCCTGGCGTACCCAAATTTTTCAGAACGTAAAACAATTATATCTTCATTATAAGAAACTTTTTGACATTTTTCAAAAAAGGTTCAAACTTGAAAAATCTTTTATTCTATATATTTTTTATTAGCTAGGTTTTAAAATTAAATTTATATAAGAATTTTCACGACATAGCCTTGTTAACTAAATCAGACCAAAGGAAAAAAAAAATCCACCCAAGTCAACTCACAAAACCCACAACTATTTATGGACTCTGTTAAGTTGAATTAATTTTTATTTTCTTTTATTATATAATAAAAATACTAAAACCAATTCACAATAAACTTAACAGGAAAAAACAAAATTTGACAGGAAAAAACCAGAAGATTTAAAATTAAAAAAATAAAAAACCAAAACACTAAAAGACCACTAAAAAAAGTCATGGATCTAGTACTAAAAAGCCCGAGTCCACACTAGAACTGCATTATTTTGCTTTTGATAAGGGAAGGACAAATTCTGTTTTTGAAAAAAAAAAAAAAGGACAAGCAGCGGGCCATCTATTGCATAAAAGCAGATATTGCATTTCCATTCTCAAGCGCTCGGCACTACACACTCGTTAACAATTGAGATGTGACACAAAATTGTTAGCCAAATGTTTAACAAAATATATAAACTTGGTTTACTATTTCATATATCCAGTTAAACCAGCGTCTTAGTTGTATTTATAATAAATCATTAATACACAAATTTCTTCTGGACGACTCTATTCCTACCTCACTTCTTTATTCACAATCCCTAACTTCACAAGGTGACCAAATTAACTTTTTGCATTTCTTAAACTAGAAACTTTTGTACCATAAAATATAAATAGAAATATAAGAATTTAACATGAGACAAAATAAAATATTTCTTAAACTAGAAACTTTTGTAGCATTAAATATACATGGAAATATAAGAATTTAACATGAGACAATAAAATAAAAATTGCATTAAAAAATCATATGCGAAATTTCATAATGTTTATCATTTCCTTGAATTTTAATTTTATATATGAAAGGATATTACATCCCAAAATGGATGGTAAAATTATCGTTTATGTTTTCATGGATAATTTTTTTTTTAATTTAGTATTGTTGATATATTCTGTTAAATAGAGTTTTTAATTTTTATTGGGAATATTATTTACACTAAAAACTTGTGCTCAATTTATGATGTGTAAAATATAATGAAATTCGATTGTAAATTTTTAAATAAAGAAAACTATAATCCAAGGTTAATTCTGTCACTCTAATTCTATAGAATGGGAATAACAACGGATGGAGTGAGAAATGTAAATGATGCCCACCCATTTCTTCCCCTAACGAGAACCACCTACTACCCCAACCTTACATGTGCCACTTGAGCTGAACCTCCTACAAAAAAAGTTCATGATTCGCCCACAAATTAATCTACGAGACCATTACTAATGAAAAATCCCTACTTGTGCTCAAGTCTAGTCTAACCATTCTTGCTCCTTGCCCTAATTCACCTAAAACATATACTCCTATCACAAACCATAATGCCGAAAGCAGTACTAATTAAACTTCATCACAACAACAATAATAAGATAAAGATGTTCGACAAACCTTTGATGATGACGTGGAAATTTTGCGAGACTGAGTCTGTGCTTTTGCATGCACCCGATGTTGTTGTTGCATTTGCTCAAACTGACGCAGCTTTGTAGTGAGATTAATTCCATTTTGCAAATTAGAAGTCCCTACATCCCGGTTTACATCACCATCCTCGGAAATTTGTGATCCACTTGGAATGTGATGTAGGATCTGTGAGTATGAATTCCCTGAAGATCCTTGCCTAACTTGATTGCCACTGAAGGAATATGAAGGTACAGTTTTTAAACGAGTTCGCAGTATCTTAAAAGCTGCGCTTTGCTGCATTCACAAAGCCAATGAAAAAGAAACGTTAGAAACTAAAGAGAAAAGGTAGTAGCCAATAACTATAGATGCACAAAATGCATCCCATGAAGTCAGGAAGCATTTATGTCCCCATTAATTTGTAGCTGAGTACTTTATTTCTTTAGCAATATCTAGACCGAGCTTGTATTTTTAATGCTAGGGGAACCATCACCACTGAAAGTTGGAAAAGCATTTAATCTTTCATTGTTTTGTCAGCATCACTCCTTGATTTGTAGCATCAATTACAAGATTGAGCCTCTCCTTAACATTTAAAGACAGAAGAAAGTAAACATGTGTCCTATATACCACCTTCCACCATTCATAAAAGGCAACCAAACCCCTTTTATAAATCCTTCAAAGAACAACCAAACCTGGAGCATTCAAAATATATACATTGTCCACACCTTAGATGCTGCATTCCCCTGTCCGAGGGTTTGACCCAGCTCACAGCCCAGGGCCCTGGTCATGGGCTGGGAACCCAAACCTACCTTTTTTTGAAAGAAAAAAACAAAACAAAGTTGGTGTTTCCATCCTGCCCTGGCCTGGCCCAGGATCGGAGGTCACCTGGTTGACCCGGCCAAGCCAGGTCTCATAATTGTTCCCCTTAGTATTCATGTCTAAGAAAGTTAAAAGGCACCATAATCATTTTTAATCTAAGCCAATCTGAGTGTCAGAAAAATGAAAATATCACCGGTTCTCCGAATGAGAAATAGGATTCATCAAAAAGTAGACGGGTAACCCTTTTCATAACCATATAAATGCATTCATGCATGCGTGTGTGAAACTGCAGCTTATGAACATAACAATTGTAGAAATTCAGAGGTTCATCAGGTGTACCTGGGGGAGCAGCATCAGAAGACCATTTAAAGCTTTTAACAACCATGTATATCTTCCAGGATCAAGAAGCTGCAAGAACCACAGAACAGTAAAAACACTCAGCATAACAAGAAATGCTAGTCGAATGACTTTGCATCTTGCAAGGGACATGCATCACTTGCCAGATCAAATTACATAAAAACAAGACGACAATCAGAAGACTTGATCAGAGAAAAACTGTATATGCAGACAAAGATACCAATGAACTAGCCAAATAATAACGATCTACATGTGACCAAAAGAAATCAAAGGACATGTAAACATGTCAAAACCTTCTATTGCCTGCTAATAAAGTAATAAAATATAGGCAAAATAGAAAGGTGAAGGCTAACTATGAGTTTAACTACCGCACCTGAAATCTAAGGTACGCAAAGATGGGAGTTTCCAGCAAACGAATCAATTTATCCAGCTGTACCAAGAACTTGACATTAATATCTTCCTCTGCTAGCGACTGAATCACAGTACTGGCATGCTGGTAAGTCTGTGAAGAAAAGACAAAGGGCGATCACAACAGCAGTGAGATCCTAAAAATTGAAAAGGATGAATGCGTGAAAATATGTAGCTTGAAAATTCACAGAAAGGGACAGACAAGGTCAAAATACTTACCTGTGCTAATAAACAAAGGCTTATAATTGCCACGGGTGAATGGCACCACGAAGCATACAAAGAAACAAATAAATCTTTCCCGGCAGAATTCACCAGAGATTGTTTTAAAAGATTTCGAAGCTCAGCTAATTCAGAGGATTTGAGTAAAATCAAATTCAAAGCCTGGGAAACAAACAGGAAAAATTGTAAATGAGTGAATGGACAACAGATGTGAAAAGGTATCAAAATGTTTTTGCTTTTGTAACTCTTTCCCCAGTTATGCATGTGAGTGCAGTTTTAGGTAGGAGAGCTCGTGAAGATGCTTCGTTTTGTTTTTTATTTTTTTGAAGAAAAAGAAAACCTCAAAAGTATTGTTTCATTTGGGCCCTCAAGCATCACAGTTTTAAGTTCCAGAATAATGATCAAACCTGAACCATTATAGATGCAAAATCCAGGTCAGCTTCCCCCTCTAATATTGTAGAAAGTTCACGATAGACCCTTTCAGCATCTAAAAGAACACAGAGTCGCCGGATTATCAAAGCGCCGCGCCTAACAGAACAAGAATGATTTGCAGAAGAAATAAGACATGTGATTAAAGCTACATGTAAACTGCAACTGGTTGACCAGCTAAACTACAGTAACTTCTAAAAAATAATAAAAGCAGCAAGAAGAGAGCAAAGACTCACTTCTCCAAAAGAGAGTGATCAGTGCGGAAATTATGCACCAAGAAAACAACAAGTTGGCGAAAGTGTTGTGGATCTTTCGCTATGCATGCATGAACCTCAAGAACAAGGAGTACCACCTGGAGACATAAACAGAATTGCAGCAAATTAAAAATATGAAAACCCAGCACAAGATAATTTTTTGATCTGTATATATATGCTGCAATAATTTAATAGGTAGACAATAACAGGAGGGGGGGAATTAAAAGCTAATGAGAAGTACAGAGAACAGAAAGAAAACAGCAAAGAGATTCTAACAACTGGAAGATAAATTTCAACCATGGAGTTTATACTCTTCTATGGAACTGGACCAACTTCAAAGGCAGGCCCGATGTGTTGTATAATCCATAGTGATAAAAATAATAATCTAGTGGTTTAGTGGGATTTTTCTTTTAGCATCCTAGGATTTGTTTTTGATACCATGCTCCCTTGTGACAGAGAAATTGTGTAAAACACAATAAAAGAAATGGGGCTCAGAAAAAGATCTCCAAGTATTAGGTCTTTAAGATTTTCTGCAGGGTAATTAGTTTTCCCACTTAGAGTACTATTGTTTTGCCTTTTGCGCCCTTTCTATATGCGGGTAAATTTCTGAACAACATAGTAAATCAAGTAGTAGATGATAGTCACGGACAATAGTAATGTGAAATGAACTTAAATGAAAGGAAACAAATGGAATAGATTCAGTCTAGCTGATTCAGCAAAACTATAAGAAAACAGTATTGGGCTTCCAATTGACCATGTAATAATCAGGCTTATTGTAGTTCTGAATTAAGCAAATTGAGAGAAACATTTTACTCTGTATGAAAACAAATTGAAAGCTAAATGAATATTTACAACAAGCATATGGAAGCCAATCTCATGGGCACAACCCTTAATGATGTAAAGAAGGAACAATCATTCCAGATGCATAGATATGTGCGGTATGATCTATTAATTCCAGCATTAAAAATACTGAATGGAAGAATTGCAGTTGTAAAATCAATCAAGTAAGAAAAAAATAGACGAAACTTTTAAGATAAGAAAATGTGTGATCAATTGTACATGATTACCTCATCAGATGGATCTGACAGTGCTTTGAGAAGGGTATCAAATATTTTATTTAAAAAAGACAAGACCTGTTTCACAATAACAAAATTTAAAACAACTTTAGTCATATCCAATCTAAAAAAAGAAAAAGAAAATGAAAGCCCAAAGCAGTGTCTACTAATCCATTGGAAGGACAGAGCTGGATACAGTTTTCAGTCCATTCCTTCTATGCCATGAATCATACCCACACTTCTGGTCTGTGTTAGAAATACGGATGCTTGCACCACTAACTCTATCTCTAATGCAACCTCAGCTTGAACTGCATTTTAGACCTTTGAACATCTGATTATTTCACATACAGTTACCCTTGCATTATGAAATTAAGCTAGCTGCTTCTATTACTGATTGTTACCACAACAGGTGCTGTTTTACACACCTAATGTTCCTTTTTCATATCACATAACATTGAAAATTCACAATGCATTGTATTCACATCCTTATCAGGGCACCCATCATAAATACTACGTTAAATATCATACTTGTTCGGAAATGGACTCTTGGAAATATACTACTGTCTCAATCCCTGTGGAAAAAAGAATGCCAGAATTTGCCAACAAATGGGTTGGCACCCTTGGAGACAAGAGCCCAAATTTACAATTGCAGCTCAGAGCCTCAGAGCATAAACAAATTAACCAGACATGTATAAGACTTGTTGATTATGCCTGATTACCTCAGTGCGATGTCTGTTCAAAAGTGTTGATGTCCAGTGCAATGCTTCAATTCGAGTAGCCTCCCACTCACTCGATAATTGCCTGAACAGACAAAAGAATCAACAGTAACCACAGATCATTTTAAATGATCAAATCAGAGATAGCACCATCACTAAGTTATGAGCATTGTCAGCAATTGCAGCTCTTCATAAGATGCCCTACTAAACAGCAAATTGCTAGCATTTTTAAATTTATTTATTTTTTTGGCAGGTTGTGAAGCTATACCTCTTTGCAATGGAGAGAATTGCTCTAACATTAAATCCTTCAGCAGGATCAGCCTTGATTGCACGAAGCTCTTCATTGGTTTCACGAGCAACCTTAAAACCAAAAGACATCTCAGCATAATATGCTCAGCAGAGGTTTTCTCCTTTCAGAGAGTTTAAACCAGCTTACCACTCTAATTTTCTCTTCTTTGTCAGATATGCAAGGCAAAATAGCTCCCAAAATATCAGCATAATAGGGGACAAGTTGGTCACCACCAAGTTTCACAAACTCATTTATCTGCATAGTTAATGCAGGAGAACTATTATATAACTCCAATGAAGCAATAATTTGTCAAAAACTACAAGGTCACGCCAAAGAAGATATTGTAACAGATACAAAATTATAAGTTACACTTGTAAAAATATATACATGTATATACACGCATCCACAAATATAAATATGTGAAATGAAAATGTGAATCTTCTTACCCATGTGATAGCTGTTAAGCGAGTAAATTCATCTGGAGAATCTGCCCTCTGAACCAGTATTTCAGCCATGCGACCATAATCTACAGACTTCAACAGTAGCACTGTTCGAGTCAGAAAATTTCAAATGAACAAAAGATTTTGTTTTATATCAAAACACTTGACGCCAACCATAGTATATCAATACAGAAGATAAAGAAATGCAAATACATACATTTATTGCTGGAATGATGCTTTTCTAAGGCAGGTGACCAGGAATTAGAAACTCCAATAAATGAGAGCAAAATGTAGTAGAAATCTTACTGGGGAGTTTTTAATCTCTTGAAGAAACTCTGAAAGGGCAGAATCAGCTTGCTGTCGTATTTCGTGGCTAGAGTCACTCAACATATTGAACAAACCTGAGATTTATCAAAAATTGGTGATTTATAAACTAACAAGCAACATACAAGTATAAATCAAAGAAAGATGTCAGATTTTAAATATCTATTACCATCAAGAAAATCAGGAAGAAAACCCAGCATATCTATATCTGGAACACTGTCCAAAACAGTGATCCATCCCACCAAAAACTGTCGGACGTAGGGATTTAGGACATTCATGCGTTCTCTCAGCAACGGTATAAATTCTTCAATGCTAAAACATAAAAATGAATAAATAAACCATATAACATAGCACTTTCTCATTATCAGAGCAGTTTATGAAACTTCAGTGAATCCTTGAAGTACATATTCAAATGTAAGATACCTGAATTGATCACTTTCAGTAACGATGTCCTGTTTCATTATAGTAAAATATGAGAATTGAAATTTTAAGAGGATCCAACCTTACACAACACATCAATTCTTAAAATCAATGGATACTTAGAGGCAAGGAGCAAGTATTTACCTTAACAAGCCGATCCAAAAGATGAGCAGCACTCTGTACATTGCCATCCGAGTCTGCTGAAAGTTTACATAAGGCATCAAAGATTTTATTAAAGAAAATAATAAAATCTCCTCTAACCACCTGCATGTCAGTAGAAAACAGTATGTTAAACCCCAAACAAAACCACAAATTGGCATGAAATATAAATCAGGCAATCTGCAATATGAATTCTTACTTTGGCAATGTTATATAGAGCTTCACAAGCATAATAACGAACTCTGCTATCTTGGTCAGCAAAAGAATCAAGTACAGGTGGCACAATTTTCTGGCAAGGCACATCCAAACAATAGCAAATATTATACAACCAAAATAAAAAAGAGAAAAAACTAGTCGTTGAAAAAATAAAATGTCTCGTAATGCTTTTAAGCTGAATAAAACCATAACAAATTATAGCACGCTGGTGTGCCCTCCATCACTCTACTCTAATTCACATAAAATTGGTTCTTAAACAATACAACATAATGATAGACTTGTTTTTCTCATTTTGGGAATGGCTAATGCACTATTCTGTCTCATAACAATTGCCTCAATAGAAAAATAGCATGAAAAAAGTAAAAAGCTCTTCCCAGTAACTTCCAATCCCCCCCTATCGAATCCTCACAAATACATGTTTGAGATTGTGGTAGGAACACGCTTCTAAAAACAATATAATTTTTTGAGCTTAAATTATTGTTTTGTGTTTTTTGGATCAATTTAATGTGTTGATATCAAAAATATTTTTTATAGAAATAAAAAAAAAATATTTTGATGTATTTCCAAGCAAAAAGCATTTTGAAAAGCAATCTCTACCACCCTATCAATCAGGCACTGCAAGAAGTTTTTTAATGGAATTAGACCATCACATTGACACAAAATCACAATCGTTTTGTTCCACGTATCACAAACCCAAGGTAGCGTTGTCTTTTGGTTCTTAAATTATAAATTCAGCTGATAAATTATTCGTGCATCAGCTGTGCTTATTTAAGTTGTGATGTATTTATTGATTACTAGAATTCTATTATAATGTTTGTCTGGTAGAATATCAACATCCATGCATATACGTTTGTAATTTGTCATGGTTCTGAGATAGCAGTCCAAAAAAGATAGTTCTGAGAGCATGCAACAAACATGTGTGAAACCACATTTGCATTTGGGTTTTGGCTTTAGCACTAAAAGGATAGAATAAGGTTGGGGTAGGTTTTTGATTCAAAAGAACAGAATATCTAAACAGTAATCCTTTTAATATAAAGGCTCTTATAGGAAGCAGAATTGAGATGGCTAAATTTTTGTCTTAGTGATCCTCCTACACAAGCAATCACAAAAATTCTTGATTGCTATTATTGTTAGGGGATACCACACTTTCATACCAGACCGAGTTTAATTTGCAGCTTTTGCAAATCCAATTTCATTAACAAATGTCCTCTAAGCAAATGGAACTGCACTAGCAAATGTCCTCTAAGCCATAGCAATATCATAGAATATTAACATTCTTTACTGGGGATGGGTATGATGTAAAAAGGTGGAGCTTGTTTGTCTTGCTTCTTGCATACTAGTCATTGAAGTGGGCATGGTACTCACTATTTTCTGAAACTTTTAGTGTTATTTTAAGAACTCTTACATGGTTTTACTTTACATCCATTATTCAAACATTTATGGTTTAAGCTTGTCACAACATCATACTTTCTTTAAATTAATGCAGTCTATTTATTAGGAAATGTCTATCTTCCTCCTTTTCCCACTGGAATGTTTTTCCTCTTCGATTCTCTTGTGAGATTAACCATACTAAACCCAGAATTTTTGGTCCAAAATGAATTTTGTAATCACCTATATATTTCAAACAAATTACTTCTGATTGGTAGATTCTTTATTTTAAAATTCCAGAATGAAGTAAAAACTTAATACAGGATCTATGCAAACAAAAAAATTATTAAGACATGATGATATGATAAACTCATACAGAAGCTAAACGTCTTTCAATACTGCACATCGTACTTCATCACTTATGTTTTTTTTTTATTTTTAAAAATTCATTTTTGACATCAACATATAAAAAAATAATTATCCAAAAACACCAAAAAAAATAATTTTAAGTAAAAAATAAAAATTATTTTTTTTATTTTTTTTAAAATGGCTTTTAGAAAGAAATGACAAACAGTTCTAAGGGTTCAAATAAGTAGCAGAGGAGTTTCAGATCACTAACATCGAGATGTTGGGCTGCTTCTGTAGTCAACCCTACTGTTGCAGCTGCCAGTCCTATCAATCCTCCCTGCCAGAAAATAAATTAATTAATTAATAAAGTGTCAAAATAATGGCGCAATTATTATCAAAAATAAAAAATCAAATAATGATGCAATTAAATCAAAATACTGAAATTCAAAAATAATTAACGTTTCTAATTTTTTTTTGAAAAACAGACAAACCTTGCGGTGGTGGGCTTGGGGAGAGGTGGTGAATTCCATGGTCAACAAATTGATGACCGCAGATATCTTCTCGTGATCCCCGGCGGCCGCCAGCGACTTCACTATTCCCTCAATCTACATGCATAGGAGTTCAAAAACCCTAGAAAGACAAAACCGTATTCGACAAACACATATTGGAATGAGAGAGCGAGAGAGACCTCGAGAGCCGCATTTTTTCGCTTTTCATAGAGCTTGTCGGAGAGATTACGCAACACGGCGGCAGGAATCACAGCGTCGGCCATCTCCTCACGAAACACCAAAAACTAGAAAGAGAAGCGGGAGATAAAAAGGAAATCAAAAAGAAAATGAAATCCGTTTCCTCATCTTTTCCTGTTCAAATCTAAACATTAATTTGTTTTTATTGGATCAAAAGAAGGGAAAATTCAGATCTGAGAGAAGACTAGAAGAGAAACTTGGTTTTCTTTTCCTTTCCTTTCTCGCGGACTGGTTTTTGCTTTTTTACTTTTCAGTAGTAGTAGTATGTTTTCGTTTTCCTTTTCCTTTCTGGCTTACTACTAACTACTAAATTAATAATTTGCTTTTAAAAAATAAACTCCCCCAAGTGCTTGATCAGCAGAGCGAGCAGGGGCAAGGAGATAGGGGGGTTTATTTGGAAATGACCATTTGCCCTCTTTCTTATTCGGATACTTGAATGATTTATTCGTATTATTGCTACTAACTTTTTTTTTACAGACTTCGATTATTTTCTACAAAAAGTTGTAAATTTTATGTTAGTGTTGTTTTTAAAAATATTTTTTATTTAATTTTTTAACAATTATTTTTAATATGAAAATGATCTAAAATAATTTAATTTAAAAAAATAAAAATAAAAAAATTATTTATTAAAAAAACACTTTTAAAAAATAATATCAAACAACCATTATACCTCGAAATATAATTACCCTTCATTCTATGCATTTTAAGGTTCTGGCCACGTTCCACCTACTTTTCAAGGATCAAATTGAATACAGATGAAAATAACGAATGAAGTGGAAAAAAAGTCAGAGATGTTGATCAGCTAATTTGAATTGCAAACAACAGGTCTGTGCGAGGGGGTCGCAGTGAAACCAAATCAATGATTTGATTACTTTGTTAATTGAATTGAAGAAAATGATTATTAAGATAATCATAACGCCAATTAAAAGATAGTGATAGTAGTGTGAATTTGTTTTAGCGTTTTAAGAAAAAAATAGTTTTAAATTATTTTTTCAGTGTTTTTTTATATTATTTTGTTATTTTGATATCAAAAAAAAATTAAAAAAATAAAAATATATATTATTTTAATATAATTTCAAGTAAAAAAAACACTTTAAAAACAATGAATCTTTTAAACATAAACTCACCACAGCAGGCATGCTTGGCAAGCTGCTTACTTTGTTTTAAATGTTTTTTTAATTATTTTTTACATAATAAATATTAGATTAAATTTCTCAATTATTTCTTAATAAATTTAATATATAGGTGTTAAAAATAAGTTTTAAAAATAATAGTTATATATCTTTAATTAAATAAAAATTTAAAAAATATTTTACATTGCAGTATCAAACGCATAAAATAAACAATGCATGGCATTCGACGATGACAGATAAATAAAATATTTTCTTAATTCACTGTAAATAATATATATATATATATATATATATATATATATATATATATATATTGTGGTATAAAACAGTTTTTGTTTTTCCTTTTTTGTTTTTTTCTTTCAGTTTTTCTCTTCTAGTAAAAAACTAAAAAAATTATTCATTTGTTGAAAATAAAGATTATTTTTTTCAAGAAAAAAATTTATTAGGATTACAATTATTTTTTATAAAAATCAAAACTGCGATTTATAATACTCATCTTGATATTTATTTTGTGTTTGTAAGAATCTAATTATAAAATATTAATTTATTTCATTCGGATTAAAAACTATAGTAAAAAAAATATTGTTAGCTAAAATATAAAATATAAAATATAAAAAAAATATTTTAATTAAAAATATAAAATATTAAAATATAAAATATTTAATTTAAATATAAAATATAAAAAATTGTTTTGATATAAAATATAAATATAAAATATAAAATTAAAATATAAAATATTATAAAATATAAATGACTAATTTAAATATAAAATATTTTTAAAAAATATTAGATTCATTATTCTAATTAAATATAAAAAATTGTTTTGATATTTTACATTCCCAGATGTATATAAAAGAAAAAGAATTGTATTGTTCATGCTTTTTCCTCAGGAAAAGCTATGAAAAAACTTGTGTTGAAAAGTGTGAAGAATCTCTAAAATGTATTTTCAAGACCCAGTATAAATTTGAATGGGAAGTTTTTATTTTATTTTATTTTCTAACTCTATTTATATATATATATATATATATATATATATATATATATATATATATATATATAAACGTAGAAAAAGCAAACGCATTGCTCATCCAGGTCTCGATTCTTTACTATTTTTCGTTTGTAGTAGTTTTGTAAATATATTTTTAATTTAAAAATATATTAAAATAATATTTTTTTTATTCTCAATAATTATTTTTATATTAGCATATTAAAAAATATATTTTTGAAACCAAAAAAAACAAACTCTTTTAATTAACCAATATATTCTTTAAGAAACAAACCAAAAAAACTTAATCAAACACGAAAAAAAAGAGTGGAAAACGATTGGATGACTGCTGAGGGTAAATCAATACCCGGTACTGCACTACCATTGCATGTTACATTCTCACGTTGCTTTGAACGCATACATTAAATCCACGAAAAATAAATGGAAACAAAGTATATTGTAGGAAAATGACTCCATTGTCCGTACACCATTTCATTCTGGACTTTACATGGAACAAATTATTTTACAGGAAAAAATGTGATCGAAGAACAAGAATCTTCTTTGCACGTGTGTGTTTATTAATACCAACACACACGCACGAAACAATAATATGAAATCTCGAGCAATTTTGTAAGAGCACGGTACTGTCGGAATATATTATTATCCTAAGAGCTAAAAGAGATCAAGGTTGCACTGTTCACCCACACTCAATGCACTGTGGACGGAACTGTGCAGCCTTGATCTCATTTCAATTCATTTTGAAATCTGCCCACTCTGCCCGTTACCATGATTTCAATTCATTCCACCTCATTTCGATTCATTTCAAATTCATCACTGTTCATTACAATTTTTTTTTTCGTTTTATAACTAGTAAACCGGGGTATCTGTGACAACTTACATATACCACGACTAATCTTCGGATCCAATTTTTTTTAATATTTTTGTCCTGTGTTTTTTTTCCACTTATATATTTTTTTTTGTTTTTTTTCATATGACCGGGATGTCCGGGTCAGTTTACGTGTTTTTTTTTTCATTTTTCATTTTTTTTTCTCATTACTGTTTGAAAATGTGCTTCCCCCTTGCATTTTTTTGTTTTTTTTCTAATAACCGGGTTGTCCGAAACAGTTCACTCGCACCACGACTAATCTCAAGACTTTTTTTTTCAGTAATGAACAGTGATTTTTTTTTAACCAGGCTTTTTTTTTAATAATCGGGGTATCAGTCACAGCTTACACGCACCACAACTAATCTACGGACCCATTTTTTTTAACATTTTTTCTCCTATTTTTTTCCATTTATTCTTTTTTTTTACCCAGACATCTGAACAGTGATTTCACTATTCATTACTGTTACAGAAGGGGCTTTTCGTGTTTTTTTTACCAGGCTTCTTTTATTTGTTTTTTTTATAACCGGGGTATTCGTGGAAACTTACATGCACAACAACTAATCTCCGGACTCAATGTTTTTAACATTTTTTTTCCTATATTTTTTTTTGCCATTTATACATTTTTTTGGTTTTTTTCTTATGACCAGAGTGTCCAGATCAGTTTACACGCACCATGATTTTTTTCTCATTACTGTTTGAAAATGTGCTTTCCCCTTGCACCTTTTTTATATATATATATAATCGGGCTTCCTTTTTTTGTTTGTTTTTTATAATCAAGATGTCCGAGCCAGCTTGCGCGCACCACGACTAATCTCCGGACCCACTTCTTTTAAAATACTTTTTTCCTGTTTTTTTTCCACTTATACATTTTCTTTTCTTTTTTTTTATAACCAGGATATCCAGGTCAGCTTACGCTTACGTTTAAAAAGAAATGAACAGTGAAAATCTCAGTAATGAACAGTGAAAGGTACTTTCCCCTTGCATTTTTTTCCTTTTTTTGTTTTCTTCTAATAACCGGGTTGTCTGGAACAATTCACTCGCACCACGACTAATCTCCGGATCTATTTTTTCCAGTAATGAACATTGATTTTCACTGTTCATTACTGTTACAAAAGGGGCTTTCTGTTTTTTTTTAACTAGGCTTCTTTTTTTATAACTGGGGTATTTGTCGCACACCACGACTAATCTCTGGACCTATTTTTTTAACATTTTCTTTCTTCTTCTTTTTTGCCAGTTATACATTTTTCTTGGTTTTTTTGACCGGGATGTCCGAGTCAGTTTACATGCACCATGATTTTTTTTAATGAACAGTGATTTCCACTGTTCACTACTGTTTGAAAAGGGGCTTTCTGTTTTTTTTTAACAAGGCTTCTTTTTTTTTAACCGGGGTATCCGTTTCAGCTTGCATGCATCACGACTAATCTCTCGACCCATTTTTCTTTTTAAAATTCTCTGTCCTGTTTTTTTTTTTTGCCACTTTTAAAATTCACGAATAATCTCACGACTAAATTCTCGACCCGTTTCAATCACTTTTAGGCGAAAAAAACTCATTTCTAATAGATTTTATCAATTACAATTTTACTAATTAAATATTAAAATAATCAATTACAACATGCACAAAATCAATCAATTTTCTATATAAAAAAAAAACTTAGCACAACGCGCGGGCAAGTTGGCTCGTTTTTAAACTACAGCACATCACAGTATACGATGCAGAGAGAAGTTTTTGTAAACTGGTTAACTAGTCTAGGTTTATAGCTAATACTATGTTCGTGATTTCTCTGTCGGTTAGTTTTTTTAAAGACTATAAAGTATAAACACTACTTGCGAAAAAGGGTAGGCTATACTGATATTTATTATATATATATATATATATATATATATATATATATATATATATATATCAAGAATATTAAAACTAGCTTGGTCGTAACCTGACTAGATCTATGAGATCATATTTCTGTGTTTAAATAAGTTTTTCACATAAAAACTATTAAATTACTAATTTTTATTTTAAAAGATATAACCTCAAAAAAACCCTTTGAGTTTTTTAATATTAAAACTATTAAAAATATATCTTTTAATCTCAATATTTTTGTTGCTAAAGTAACCCTTTGAGTTTTTTTGGACACTACATCTTCTTCTTTTTATGTGAAAAAATCTTGTATTCTGAAAAATATATTTTATAAATTTAGATAAACAATTAAAACTTTAGATACTACATAGTTAACAAGAAGACCAAAAAGACACAATGATGCATTGAAATCTTCCAGTTAATAGCTAAAAGTTTTTTTTATTGTCGAGGCTATAAGAGTAAAATCTTCCAGTTAATAGCTAAAAGTTTTTATTGTCGAGGCTATAAGAGTAACGATGAGGGAAGGACACTATGATATTTCTATCAAGTAACTCAAAATAAAACTATCATCCTTTCAATAGATTAGTAAAAAAAAAGTGCATTTACGTAATTAAATAAACTTAATACCTTGACCTGTATCAGACTGATTGATTGCCCGACGAGGCTGAGGCTGAGGCTGCTGAATTTGCTTCTGATTGCCTATGAGTGTTGCTTTTGTTTTTTTACGCAACGAGTTCGGCTAGGAATTTTGGTATTTTCTTGAGTGTATAATATTTACACGTAAATTTTATCTATATCGAAATCCTAGCTGTTTATTGTTCATGTCCTTTATGAGTATTCAGAGTAGTATCCGCAAACAAATTTATACAGTATTCTGTATTTCTAATAAATTACACGCGGTATGAGATACCATTTCCTTAATTTACTAGGTTAATACTTAATTATATTCCGGACTTTAAAAAAATAAATCTGGAAGCCTCCGTCACTAACCATGTGCTTATAATTTATTTCTGTTTATATTTTCATGGAAAAATCAAATTGAATGCCACGCTGTCATTGACCTGATTTAGAGGCCGGCGATTGTACATCTGTTATTAATAAGTTGATGAATACGCTCAAACATTACTTGTTTTTTTTATTTTCTTTCCCTGGTTGCTAAAAAAAGTAAAAACAAATAATAAATCATGTAATTTTTTATTCGTCTTGCCCTTTTCCACGTTGAAAAGCCCTGTTTCCACATGTTTATACTAGTGGAAACGATCGGACGGTGCCAATGGACTAGTCAATAAAATGTTTTTTATTTAAATAATATTTAATTAAAAAAAACAATAGGCTATAAAGTCAAGTTTTTCTCTTACTTTTCATGAGATTAAGCTCGATCCACCCATCCTCGTAGAAATTTCCTATAAGAACCGTTCATTCATTCATTTATCTCTTTCACGAACAGTGCATGAAAATAATTAGGTGACGTGCTGGTGTGCTTCTCGAAGTAGTTATTGTAGATAAAAAGGGTATTGTCAAACCCGTTTTAAAACATTCATCTCTTTCTAATGTTATCTCATATCGAGCAACGCCGCAAGGCACCTTTAAAAGTCTATTTTTATTTATTTTTGTTGTAGTTTATAACTTTAAATAAATATTTGAAAGAAAGACAACAACTTAAATTATAGAAAAAAATATAATATTTTGTCGTGCGACTTTTTCCTTTTTATATCTGTATTTATATATATATTATTATTAGTATTATTAACATATTTTTTGAATAAAATAAACTAAAGACAATTGAAATGAATATTATTAAAAATCTCATTCATTTGAGTGAAGGAGAAAAAAAAATGTCTTCTGTCAAAACTTTCTTTTCTTGACCATGATTTGTTTTTCATAAACAGATATTTTATAAAATAATACTATATTAAAAAGTTTATAGTGATATGAAAAAAGAATCGATAAAAAACATGGGAAATTAAGAACAAACATCTCATACACGATAGAAGGAAAACAAAAGAGATAATAATTGATATGAAAATATTTTGAGAAAAACTTTATGATGAAAAATGAAAATGAAAATAAAATATATATTTTATTTTTCGTTTAATATTCATGTGCATTTATTTTTTTAATTTTGTATATTAAATTCATATATAATAATTCACAAAGTAATTTAATATCGTTATAAATAACTGTATTGTTTTTTTTTTATAAAAAAAAACAAGGTGAAAATAAATAATATTATAAATATCACTTTGATTATTTTATTTACAGTTATTTTTATTTAAAATAATAAATAAATAAATGATGGCAATATAAAAATAGGTCAGACACTTGAGACAAACAATAAAATTTCCAATCACCTTTAATGATAAAATAAAAAGAAGTCAAGATCTATATTTTAAACCTTGAAAACTCATTTGAACTCGTTTTTGTATGTAAACACTTAAAAAAAAAACTATGAGGTCTTGCTAAACTCGTCCAAAACACATCATCCAATTGATTTAAAAAAAAAAAAAAAACTCAAAACTAAATTAAATAAAAAATCTTTTTCAATAACCAATCGATTTCGTTTTTCCACGAAGATTATATGAATGACTCCCTGCCTTTTCTCTTGCAATTCTGGCACACCCTGAATCAACATTGCCGTCGTGAACTAATGAACCTCGTGACCTGGAACTACAACCTTTCTCCCTCAAGCAAATCTCATATATAATATTTGCTGTCCAACAATTCATTCCATCAAAATCTAATATAAAAGGATTTTTAAAACCCTGTTAAACCTAACTAACCTATACAATTTATACTATTTTTATCTTCATCTTTAATAATTTATGAATTCAACATTTTTTTATATCTTATTTAAAGGGTTTTGTCGGTTAATTTTCTATTAGATTACTTTCAAAATGATTTTTTTTTATTTTAATTATTTTCATATGCTAATATCAAAAACAATTAAAAATAAATAAATAAAAAATATATTTTTGATGGATTTCTAAATGAAAATAATTTTAAAAAACAATTTTAACCATATTTCTAAAAAAAACCTAGCGCCTGTTTAATAGTGTGGTTGCGGTTGTTTTTAAAAATATTTTTTGTTTAAAAATGCATTAAAATAATATTTTTTTTGATATTAATACATGAAAATGATCTAAAAACATTAAAATATTTTAATATAAAAATATAAAAATATTTTAATTTAAAAAATATATTTTTATTTTTATTCAAAAACGTTATTGAAACACATACAGAGGACAAAAACTATATTAGGAGAGAGAAGAGCACTTATCCTTTTACTGTAAGCTATAACAAGAATTTAATAGTGATAATCATATGGAAGTTAGACTTGGCATTAAGATGCTAGGACACCTATAATATCTCTCTATCTATATCATTTTACTTTTTATTAAATAATAAAGTTTATTAATATCTATATTTTTATCCAATAAATATAAAAACAAATCCCCCGTAAATTCTCATTGTCATTTTTAATCGTTCAACCACGGAAGTTTAAGAGGAGCAAGGGAGAATTTTCCGAAACGAAATAAATGATCCATTCGATTTTATTTTAGCTAAAATTAAATTTTTTAGTGTTTTAAAATTATTTTAATATACTAATATCAAAAATATTTTAAAAAAAATAAAAAACAATACATTTCCAAACAAACAAATATTTTAAAAAACAAAATTTATCACATCTGAACCACGCTCTATCCCTAAAAAAAACATATAATATCCTAACCAATTTACATATAAATATTAATAATAAAATTTAAATGTGAAAGAATTAATAGTTAAAACTTGAAAAGTAAAAACAAACAAAAAAACAACGTACTTAATAAGTCAATATGCAATTATTAATTATTATTATTTTGTCAAAGAAATAAAACTCATTTCAAATTTCGTCCCTTCAGCATCCGAAGTCACAAATCTAGGAACTTTAAAATTCATTATTTTTAAAATTTAAAAATATTAAACAATTGTTTTTTAAAAAATCATTTTTTTCACGAAGACTTCCAAACTCCTCTCCCTGGAAAACACAACGGCGTCGCTCGTCGATGGCTATCTCCGGTGCCCTCAACGCTCTAAAGTCATCCAAACTCATCTCCTGGAAACCAGTAGCGCTTTCTCTTTCTTCTCCAACTCACTAGAAATAATTTATTCAGTAAACTCGTAGTAAAAAAAATTGAAATAAAATTAGTGTGGCAGGGTTCAACAAACACTAAAGAAATGCGTGGAGGCAAGGGGGACGACACTCCACTCAGGAAAATCATCAACAGTAAGGCTATTGCCAGAGCTAGCAGGCAAAGGGCGCTACTTCTATTTCAACTCCAAATCAATTCCAGCATCCATCGATTACGCACAAGAATCGCCTCTGTGCACAACTCTCTCCAACGACGGTGTTAAAATTCGAACAGTCGAGCACTTGCTTTCCGCTCTCGAGGCTATGAGTGTCGATAATTGCCGGATTGAAATTACCAACCTCGACTCTGATGATTCCGGATTGGATTGCGAGGTAGGTCAGGCTCAGTCATTCATTGTAATTTGCTGGCATTTCTTTCCGTTCGTGGTGTTTTTGAGAACGTGTGATTTACAGGTTCCTATTTTGGATGGTTCGGCGAGGGAATGGGTGGAGAGAATAGAAAAGGATGGTTTAGTTGCAGCCAAAGATGAGTGTGGGAATGACTGTGAGAAACTGGCTCCCTATTTGAATGAGCCCGTCCATGTATCGAAGAGTGATTCGTTTGTGGCAGCGTTTCCATCACCGAAAGTTCGAGTTAGTTACGGGATTGATTTTCCTCAGGTAATCTAAGTGCAGCGCACTCTGTGATGGATGTTTTTCCTTTTCCTTTTGGTGCTGGAAAAAGCTTTTATCCATTCGTGACCACTGTGTTCTTACTGTCATTACCTTGAGATGTTAAGTGAAATAACATTTTTGAAAAATATTACGATGATTCCTATCTGAATCTTCGTGTAAACTACGTGCTTTCTCGGGTATAAAATTATAGATTCGTAGTATTAATTATCTCTGGGAATGCTCAAATGCCTTCCCCCCCTTAATTTTGTAGGTCGCCATTGGCTCCCAGTGGTTTTCCTCAGCTCCCTTGGAGGATTCTTTTTATGCCAAAGAAATAGCCTCATCAAGGACTTTTTGTATATATGAGGAGGTTTGTCCTCATCTCCCTTTTATTACCAATGCTATTCTTATTCTTTGCTCATTGTGATTGCTTGAGTTTAGCAGTTTTAATAAAGAACAGGTATGGTGAAAAAAAGTTGCTGCTATTAGCTTTTCCTTTCTTATCCCCTACAGGTGCGGATCTGTGTATTTTTTACTATGAAGACGACCATGTCCCAATGGCTGTTTGATTTCTTGATGTGATAATCAGAAATCCCTGCTAATCTCTTTCTTTCTCTCCTTATATACATATAGGGGGGAATGGATTCTTTCTTTCTAAGTTCTCATCTCAATTATCAGTCATCATTAGTCACCCTATCTAGTATTCAGAAAATGTGACTGCCTCTATTATTGAACATGTTTTAGGTTAAGCTCTTTAAATCTATCAGACGTTATGCCCGGGTAATCAGATTTCAGATATTGAATGTTGGAGTGGAATATCTTCTTGATCCTGTTAGCAATTTGTTGTTCCAAGCTTATCTGTGAAAAAAAATGCAGTTCTATATTTGCATTTTATTGGTGATATAATTGTGTGGCTAGTTGTAATACTAGTGCATGGAAAATTTTACACTGATGAAACAAATTGCTGCTACGTTTCTGAAATAAAAGTGACAGAGACAATACCACTATAAAATCACACTACATTTGCTGGCACATAAATTTAATCAAGCTCTAGCCAGTTTGTCGTAACATAAGTGTATATCAAAGAGAAAGGGGAAAATGTTTGGATTAACATGCTGCTGGTTTTTCTGTGACGGGTTAAGCATCGCTCCATCAAATAAAAAAATGTCAAGTATGTCTTTGCTTTAGCAGGGAATACTGACTTGAATATTTTTCTAATGCTAGAATTCATGCTCGAAAATCCTTGCAGGTGGAGCATATGCTCGATGCAGGACTTATTAAAGGGGGCTCACTGGACAATGCCATTGTTTGTAGGTCAGCTGCTTCGTTCTTATTTAGAGACGAAAGATAAAATTATTTAAATGCTAGGTTCATTGGGCTACTGCAGCTCATTTTGACCAACTGCACAGAAGGAGACTGATGATGGTGCAAAATTGCTATAATGTTAGTTCTTACTTAAAATAAGCAGGAAAATGTTATTTCTCTTAATACTTTTACGCAATTGCTACTTTTTGTCTAAATTAAAAACCTAAGTTTTTTGGCTGCTAGTGGGATTAAATTAAACTTGAACATTTGCTTTTGCTGACAAATGGCTGGAATGATGTGAAAATTGTGTTTTCAGTTTGGTCTCTCGTACACATGAGATATGTGCAGAAAGTGGAATGTAACAACGAGTCGGTTCTAGTTATAACCCTTGTTTTTTTATCTGCAGTGCCAGCAAAGGTTGGTTGAATCCACCACTGCGTTTCTCTGAAGAACCATGTCGTCACAAGATCTTGGATCTTGTTGGTGACCTATCCCTGTTTGCACGGTTTGGTAATCAAGGGCTCCCAGTAGCACACATAGTTGTTTACAAGGCAAGTATTATTTATTTATTTATTGCATGTTTTTGCAGATATGGTCTGGTAGTTATTAAAAGATAATTTTTGTTTAGTTCTTTTATCAAAAGACATGTAATTTATGATATGTGGACATGGACACGGATGTTTCATCTTTGTGTGATACACAAATGTACATGCACATCCTTCTTTGTGCATGGATGCATGTATTTATATGCTTATATCTAAACTTAGACTTAAACTTAAATAGCTAACTTAAATTGGCAGCCTGACAAATCCTTCCTGTTCTTCAAGGAACTTATATTATCCCGGAGCATGTCATGGCAATGTTGCTCCTGTTTTCCCCTTGTTATTGAAATATCTACCTGCAATACTTTAATTTAAGCCTTCATGTCATTTTCAAAAGACCTTTCACTTAATTGTTATACCGGCCCTGCTATTAGTTTTTATAATATTCTTGATAAATATTATCTTCTAAACTGCATAAAAAGTTTTCACCATGGGAAATCTTGATTACATAAAAAGTTTGTGCTCGATTATGTTTAAGGATGAGACTTTCATCTTTGGCATAAAGAAATTCATGCTTATGATGTTTCTTTGGTTTATTGAAGTCATAATTGTACTAGTAGTTCTTGTACGTTGCACATTTTTAGTGAATGTCAACAACCAGCTAGAGGAGTGATGTCATTTTTGCATCCATCCTAATTTTTGAGGGAGATTTTTGTTCCCTGGTGAATGTTATATGTGATTTTATGACTTCTGATTTAAATGCTAGCAGTTTAACAGTTCCTCACGAGTTTATGCTGTGGCTGCATCATAGGAAAAGAGAATCAGCACTTTTTTTTTTGTATTTATTTTCACCTTTGTTGTATTATGCACTCTTAAATGTAATCTGACATTGGGAAAGATTTTTATCTATTTTCTGCCTGAAATATGCAATTGATGCAGGGCGGTCATGCACTTCATACCAATTTTGTTCGCCATCTCAACGATTCATTTAAGAGCTGACTTTTCCGGTTGGAAAGCCAAGACATCAATCACGAAGATTCTACCACATTATGCAGTAACAATCAAAGATTCTACCAAATCATGCAGAAACAATCCCGTTGATCGAATAGTGATGAAGACAGTCCCGTTGGCAGGAAATGAGGAAATCAAGTGGCAACATCCGGGTCTGTTTAATTTTTATTTTAAAAAAAAAACTTGCCAGTTTTGTTAAATTTCATGATGTAAATTAACAAAGTGAAATGTTGACACGTGGAGAAAATGACTGAATGGCTAAGCAGAAGTAGCCTGAACGACTTGCTAGGTTGACTTGTACTTACACTTTCAAGCAGTTATTCAGGCATATCACAGCCCGTGTGTGTATTTTGTGACAGAGTCAGAGAATATGTACCCCTTAGATATCTGGCATTCGCTGAAGTCTAACGTTGCGCCCGCTAACAAAGAAACAGCTTTATTTGAATTTGAAAATGGTGAGGGTCGCAGTGTAGTCGAGTTGAATGTGAGAATTTCTTCTCCATTTCCAGAAGAACCTTCGTTTCAAAACAATAATACTGAGGAACCGGAACAGCAACTTGGATAAGCAGATTACAGACACGAATCACCAAGATAGATTTATTAAAATAAAACAAAAAATCGTTTCACTCCTGCTGCTTGTGATAAACTAATTATTTATGTGGACAAAGACAGGCTACACGCAGAGCAACAGAGGTTGATCATTTGCTGTCTATTAATCATTCTTGAAAGAGGTGGTAATAAATTGAGCAGTCTTGATGCTTTATAAAAGAAGGAAAGAAATTAATCTCAAACTATAATAAGAAAAAAAGGATTTGAGCAGTGGATGGAATTTGAAGCATGGTTTCTAATCTCGGCTGCATTCACGAAAATGGTTTATAACGGCCGTGACACCCATGTAAAAGCTTAATATATATATATATATATATATATATATATATATATATATATATATATATATATATAAATTTAATTACCTGAATTGATGTATTTTAATGCCTCTCGGAAAGAATCACAATTTCACTTTACAAGCAAAAGAAGTTAAAAAAATTAATCAATTGATCGATCAAGCCATGCTTTTGAAAAAAAATATTCAAATTAATATTTTTATATATGTTTTTTTATATCATAAATAAATTTTAAAAAATAAAAAATATTATTTCAAAATATTTATAAGCAAAAATCACTTTAACAAACAAGTGATATCAAACATATCTTACTGCAGTCACAAATGCACAGCCAGCGACAGAACAAAGTTAAGCCTCAGCAACAAGAGCTTGATTCCATGTAACTTCACATGAAAAGAAACACTGCACAGTTACACAAAGTATACACAGCCATGAACCCTAAAAATCAAATCTTCAAAAGAATTGAATACCGAGGAAGCCGATACACTGTACCTAACAGCCAGAATTTGATTGACACTTGTATACTTGGCAGGTTACTATAGACGCAATCATGCAATTACAAAACTACAAAACATTTAATTTAAGCATAAACAGAAAGTTGGCAAATTTTTGCTCCATCGTAGCATGCTTCTCAAACAACTCAGGAGGGGAAGACGAATCAATAAAACTCCACAGACTGAAATAAATACTAACTGAAATGTTGTTTACTGAATGCTATAACTTGTATTCTTCACAGAAATTTGAAGAAGCCTCTTTCCGTGTGCCTTGGTTTCTTCTGTACAAGAAGATGAACAGCATGTGGGAGTATCGACCCAGTTGATTGTGGTTTTTGCTTATCTTTTCTTCATACCTGTTCGTTTCCCTTGAGAATGTTGTATTTGCAGAGAGGACATGTTGCGTTCATCTTGAGCCATTTCACAATGCATGTTGCATGGAAATGATGGTTGCAAGGGAGGGTATGGAGTTCTGCTCCATCTTCATATGGGCTAAGACAGATACAGCATTCCTAAAGGGAAAAATGAATATCAAAAGAAAAATACTGAAACCGAACTCTACAGCACTGGTGAGATCTCTTCAAATGATTTTGATAACGAAAGAAAACTGCTCTTAGAATTATGCATGTCTTTCACTGATTTCCTGGTCCTTGCCATTTTTTCCATATTGCTTCGTCAAACCATATGATTTTAAGACCATTCCCGCCTACCCTATCGTTGGAGGAGAAAACAAGTGAAAAGAGAATCTTGAACCATGCATTATTTAGGTCCTAACCTAATACATTTAAGCAAACTCCCAGACACAGCAGCTGACTAACCTAGCATGAAAATGCAGACTTATTTGACCAATAACATCCAGCCACCTGACAGGTTGCATCAGATTCGGCAGGGCGATCTCACAACAGACAGGCCAAATAACAGGCTCAATATCTGGCATTAAACCTAATAAGAATACTTCTTTATGTGTTTATGTCAAGAAAACATTCCCATACCATTATGTTTAACGTAAAACTTTTTTTTCTTTTTTAATAAACACGGTAAGAACAATCTCAAAATATAGAAGGTTTATGGCAATCAGATATTGTTATATATCTTCTATTGCGGTAAAAACAATCTGCAAGTTTTAAATTTATCAGACTGGATCCATTCATTAAATGCTTAAGATTTTCCAAGAAGTGATTTTGGTAAGGATATTTGGTAAAGTGAGCATTATTCTTTTAAAACTGGATTAACCACTTCTAATTCAAAATATGGTCACTGAGCTTCTTTTTTTTCCTGAACTAGATGTGGTCCCTATACCTCTGTGTTGTAATATTGGACTTAATTTAGTTAATTTGCATGGTATTAAATTTTCAATGCCTTGGAATAACTGCACGCTAAAAAAAAGGAAAGGAAAGAAAAAACACGTAATGCATCATGCACTGTTAGGACAGAATATACCCTAATGAATTTCTCCTCCTATTTATTTTAGAGGACTTGAATAAGGACTCAAATGTAATATAGCACAAAGTAGAGTGGTCCATGTGTCAAAAAATTAGATATATCTAGTTCCTTTCAAAGAGTGTAAAGTATATGTATTACATTGCCATGTAACATAATGCACAATGTTTATGCAAAGATATCATCAATTAAGACTTTCAAATCATTTGCAATAGAGAAACTTGGCAGATTGATGAAGTTATGCAAATCTGATTGAACTTGATGTAGCTAAGAATTTGTGAAGTCCTTGGTTGTCATTGTTCTTCATTAGGCAAAAACAATTAAGGTCCATATCCTCAAATATAAGTGCAAAGAACATGCTCACTAAAATATCTCATATCCAGGACTCCTTTGTCTTACCCAAATAATTTAAACTACTAATAACAACAATAGAAGCGATATATATCCTCTTGTTTTACATCTCAGCGCTTTCACACACATGCACTCGTTCTTCTAAAGAGATGATTTTCCACTTTTTATAAGGAGATTTTGAATAAGTGATTGCTGGCTAAGAAGAGATTCCAAATCATGGCAAGACACTAAGATTAAATGATTATACTAACTGACATAATTATTAACCAATGGCCAATTTCACCGCTGCACATCTAAGTATGATCTAATACGGTGCTCTCTCGTCAACATTACAGTAAACAAATAGCTCAAATTTCCTTTTTAATTCCTTTTGCACAGGTATGCAGACATGCACAAACACTAGATGTGCAAGTGCGATATATATTGAAATGAACAGGTTGAGAAACTCCATTGCTTTTCAAACAAAAATGAAACCATTCCCTTCTAAACATGGGTTCAAAAAAGTGCAGATCCACAGGCTTTAAAAAACAGAAAACTCTCATGATAAATAACTTACTGCATCCTCAGGTAAAAGTATACGCTCGGTAGCCAAGTACCCACTGCTTGATTCCACAGGAACCATTTTCCCTGCCTGAACTCTGGACTTTTCCTCATCACCCATTGCTTGATATTTGTATTTGGGCAGCATAATGAGATCTGCTTCTGATGCACCTTCCTATTTAGTCACACATGAAAAGAGAAGCAGAAAGTCCTACTTAAGCACATGAAAATGCCAACAGCTATAAGGTTTGCAAGCCATCAGATTGTCTATGTACTGAATATTTTATCTTCATACCTGCCCTGCAACAGCATAAAGAATTGCAATGATGCATGGCAAGCAGCAACAGAGAGCGATCCCAATCAAACATGCCAAAACAACACAAAAGATCGCAAAGAACACATCAAATGCGAGAAAAACCACAGCCAGCCTGCAGAAATTCAGAATTAGAGATCCTTGTGGTCTTTATTTGCATAAATTATTGTTACAGACACCAAACCAAGAAAAGAAAAAAGTATGGGGATGACCTGCATCCTAGCATTTGTAAGGTTTATGTGCCAAATAATCTAGTACAAAGAAAAAAAATGTCTTGGTATGCTGACACAGGAAATCACTGGTGGAGCTTGGTTGTATTTAAAAGAGGAAGAAAAAGAAAAGGGCAGTTATACTGGTTAGAAAATTTTCTGTTAGACAAGCGTACCAGAAGCTTTCAAAGGAGCTTGTGATATTAGGCAATGCCTACAACCATATAAATTCAATGAAAACAGAAGCCAGTGCTAGATTGGTAAAATGCATACCAGTACAAACGAGGAGCATTTTGCATAAGGGCATTTCCACCAGAGACTACCCAGTAAAAGCCAACTATCCACCAGAGAAATGACACCATTGTATTCACCGATTCACATTTTTTAGCGACACTGAGCCAGAAATAATTGAATCAATATGACAGCAACAATTGATAAACGTTCCAGTAAAGTTACTAGACAACACATTGCAACCGATACTGCTGGAGATCCATGCAAGAGGAGGGAAGAAAGTTACTCAATTACAAAGAGCAAGATATCACATTTTGGAGCTTGCTCTGGTCCCATTTGAATAGATACATACACATGAGTATACTGAAATCACATCAAAGCTTTTGTGAACTAAGCAGAGGCTGGCACAAGAATGAGACTAGATGTCCGATTATAGAATTCCATAGATGATGTACCCATATTATCATAATAGACAAATCAATTTTTGAATCTGTTTGCACAAATGCTTAAAATTAAGATATATTGCAGGAATTCCTCGTGGTTTGAGATAATAACTAGAAAAGTAAAAGATAACAAAAACAAAGTCCCTCTCGTTTTCATGCAAAAATCTCCTTTCACTGTTTAAGTTTGGTCAAATCTATCCCACGGTAGGTTTTATAATCGCAGAACAGCTCTTTAAATTTTCAAACTTTATTAATAGAAAAGCATGTCACGTGTTCCGCATATGATGTCCTCCTGGAAAAATGTAATCCTTTTCAGTTTTCACTGGGGAACTTTTTCAAATCATTTCTCTTTTCCACGAACTTGTCAAATTAGCTCACATTCCTTCCATTCCATGTAACACCAAATAATGCAAAATGCACAAAAATGTCGATGCTTTGCTAGTAGCCTTCCAGTAAAGAAGAATATGAACTCTCGAGTACAAATGAGTTGATGAATCAAAGCAACTGTAAAACTGCAACACGTGCCAACAAAAACCCTAATAATATGTGATATGAAAACCAACACAAAACTCAATGTTGAAACTATCTTTTTGAAAGAAAAGGAGAATCCCAAATAAGCACAAAAAACAACTGCAAAAATAAATAACAAAAAAGGAAAGACTTCTATTTTTATTTTCATTTACCTTGATCTAGGAGGAGATGCTCCATCACGTTCATCGCCATCCTCGTCTTCACTCTCGGCAACATTTTCTCCCTCAACTGACTGTTGTTGGCTCTCTGCATCTCTCCCTCTCCTCGTGTTCCTTCTCCTATACTCCAACCACACCAAAATGACATGCACCAAACACTGCAAGCTATACCCACAGATCCATATCCTTATCGGCGTGTTCGGCCTCTCCTTCACCGTCACCACCAGCATCGTTACCGAAACCACCACGAACGCTGCATTCCACAGCACGTCTAACGCCACCACCGGCTTCGAGTACCCCCAGTCAGAGCGTCTCTCGTCCAGCTCACGCGCTGCTGTTTCTCTTACCAAAATGGACGGGCCGCGGCGGCCAGTGGCCCGGCCGAGGAGGACAGCTAGGGTGGTTGGGCTGGCGGTCAGGGAGGTCGGAGAGTCTTGGCGAGGGCGGAGGAGTGGCGCGTGGGAATCATTTTCGGATGACATTTTTGGACAAAGTTTAGCGAGAGTAAGTGGCGGTGCAGTAGTGGTGTTGATCAAGAGAGATAATCATAATTTTAATTATCTGGGGTTAGAAATATGAGGAATTTATTTATTTATTGACGAAGATTTAAAAAAAGAAGGGGGTAGGGGTTGAATGGTAGATGATATCATCATTCCATATTTTGGAATGCATCTCTGTTGACTTTACCTGGCAGTGAAAATGAAATTTTGGTGAGCCTTTCCCTTACGCTTTGGCTTTGGCTGGTGCGACGGTGGTGGTGTATTTTTATTTTTTATTTTTTAATTGAATAGACAACCTTGATAATCAATACGTCGTCGTGATAAGATTAAGTTCGTCGTTTCCGGGGACATATTTTTCTCCTCTTCTAGAATTTGCTTGGATTTCTTATTTTGAGGGAAAACATTCCTTACATTCGAGAACTTTTCAAATATTGTTTTGTCTTCTTATTTTAAGGATTTTTGCAGCAATGACATTGTTGACTAGCGTTATCAAGAATAATTAAATTATATTCTTACACGATACACTGAAATATTTGGGATTTTACTGTTGTGCATTAATCGCACGCTAACATAATACTGTGAATTTATTTATTTATTATAATAATTTATTTTGATCATTGTGATTTTATTTTATGTGATTTGATCTAGTTAAAAACCAATTACTTTCAAAAAAAAATTATTGAAATGTAAAATTAAAATAAAAGAGGTCCAAATGAAAAGGGTATGAAATATTGGTGGCGTGTCAAGAATTGCATGAAAAATACATTTAGATCATCAATATTTAAAAATAACCCCATCTATACAATTTAGATCCCTAAAAATTTTAACAAATCACTCTCATTACATAAATTTTCTTTTGTTATTTTTCAATCATTTGCTGAAAAGCGATGAGAGGGGATCGTGTTGGATTCTAATAATGAAATACATTGTCATGTTCACTTCATTTTCGACCATCAAAATAGGTTTTCTTGATGTTTATGGGATTCATGAGATTAAAAGAGCTTCGTGATAATTATCTGTGGCATCAATGTTGCATGAAAAAACAAATTGAAGTCGACAAAGTCAAAGCTAGCTCATTTAGATTTTGGTTATTGGGGTATTTATAGTTGATGAAATGATTTTAAGGTGTTGGCTAGTGTTTTGGGTTTAAATAAATTGAAAATAAAAAATACTATTCCAATATTTTTTAAAATAAAAAAAATATTTTAAAAACAAATTAAACTCTAAAACACTTTGATTATAGGCATGAAAAATGACAAATGGAAGGGACAATGCAGTCATCGAAGTGAGAAAAACTTATTTATTTATTTATTTATTAATCCAATATTCAAAATGTATCCCCGCAGCGCCGGGTAGATGATATATATATATATATATATATGCTATTGCTGCTAGCTGCCAACGCCACCGGCAAGTCTCTTGGACACTCCGAACAAAACTGATATCTGTCATTCAATTTTCTTCTACTTAACTCCATGGTTAACTTGACTATCATTGCTTTGGTAAATGGGGATCTTCTCTCCTCCATTAATGTCACCTGAATCTTAAACCCTGCACGTTTTTTTCGCACCAACGGCCAGTAGGATAAACAGTGTATATATTTTTATATTTATGTTTTGATCCTTCAATTTTGTTTCCTCTTGATTTTGAACCTCTAACATTACAATTACATAAATTTGAGCTTCGCGGGCTGTTTTATGATCTGTCTGCTAGTGGAGACCTTGAGGTGTCGATTATTCAATTGATCCTTGGTTTTATAAAATTTTATTTTATTTTATTTTATTTTATTGGTTAATAATACAAATTAAAGCTTGAAGACCGGGTTCAAGGCCTACTCCAACCACCAAAAACATTTGTCCACGGAGGCTCTAGAAGAGACATGTTATTCCATCCCCCGTGGAGCACTTCACGTAGGGTTTTATCATGGTGATTTGTCACCGGACGTGTTTTCTTTCCCTCTTTTTTTTGTTTTTTATCTCAAGATTTGCGCTACCTTGTCAAAAATCTAAACTATCCTCTCATTTTTAATCATTTTAGATTTAACCTTTTTTTTTTTGTCATGGTTCCTCTTATAAAATTCATTTTTTATTCAATTTTATTGTTTAATAAAAAAACTAAAGGTTTATCTTTATTTTATTCTTTAAATTGACCCTCACTCTTTCAAATACATTTTTTAATGTATTTAATCCTTTTATGATATTTTTTTAATTTTATCATTCAATAAAAAAAATATAAGTTGTCCCTCATTTCTTTTCCCTCAATTTTAGTTGCCCTTTTTTCATTTCTATTTTTTCTTTTTAGTTCTTTTTGTAAAATTGATTTTCCTTCTTTTTTTTCACTCTTCAATATGAGTTGTTTTAAAATCCATCTCTACTTTTTTTTGGTAATCTTAGTTTCATGACTTAGTGTTACAGGTTTGAATACTTAATCGGAGTTAATAATAGATTTTTTTTCATGGCATACTTTTATTATATCGTTTTTTAAATTTTTTATTATTCAACATTGTTGTTATTGCTTTTAAATTGAGTTTCATAATTTTATTTGATTTCCATTTTATTTATTTACCTCAATCCCATTATCTAGATTGCATGGTTGACAAGATAACTTTTTTTTTTTCTAAATTATTTTTTAGGTTATTTTGTATTTTCTCATGAGGCATCACTAAGTTATAAATTATCTTATTTTTCATGATATGGATCATGGAGTTTGGTGACTTGCCTGATTTACTAGTTTTTTTTTTCATCACTCTAAATTGAATATACTGAAAAATATATTTGATTTTTTAATATATATATTTATTCTCTATGAGCTCATTCCTTTACATTCAATTTTTTTTCCACGTTAAGTTTAGGTTTCATCACCTCTTTTTTTCTCTTCTTTTGATAAACATTTTTTTTTGGTTTATGTTCTCGGTACATTTTATGTTGTTGCTTGTTCATATAGTATCTAACTAAATTATACAATTTTTTTACCGCATTTTTTTACTACTTCTTCAAAACAATTACATTGCCTGGATTTTTTTTAATAACAATAAATTATTTTGTTTTGGCCCCACGGCATAGCTCAGAACAACAGATCTAGTATACTTCTATAAAGAAAATAGGATCCGAAATATTACTCCAGACTAGCGGCATTACTACTATAGGACCCGAAAATACACGAAAACATTATTTTACAATACGTAGTTGCAAGACACAAGTAATTACTGTTGAGTGACACAACTAATGGAAGAAACAGGGAGAGAATCTAAAATTGAACGCAGCTCAAATAGCACACAAGGCTGGTAACATCCTACTTGTCTCTGGACGGCTACAATCCTTTCTAAAGCATTTCACCAACAAAGTCCTTTTCACAGAACAAATATCATGACCAACAATGCAATTTCAGCTTCAAAAAATCCATTGTTCATCTACTGATATGCAGACAAACTATTTTGTCATCCCACGCTAAGCTTTTGCTTTTGCTTTCACACTGCTGTTACGGCTGTTTTAGGCACGGAATGATAATTGTCAAAATTCAAATTCCATATCAGGATGGGATGGGAATTGGCATGCTTCAAAAGTCTCAGCTCATACAATACCCTTATTCCAGTAAAGCGGTATAATGGAAAAAAAACTAGCTCTTGGATCATAAAAAAGCAGTCAATTCCTCTGTCAGATAAGTCATGAAATGTTGCACAGCAGATCAGGATTGAGACTCTTCTAGATACACAGTTCAGAGTTCTTGAGTAACTGGATGTGCAACTGGGCAGAACACCTATCAACTTGCACCTACTTGGAGTTTTTGCATGGTAAATTGTCACTTAAATTGAACCTTTCAATGGCTGAAATGATCTCCCGGGCAAGCTTTTCATCTGCTGCAGACCAACTGCAGCAAAAAAATATGGTTGGTGCTTCTTTTCGAGGACTATCAATTATTCTGTACGGGCAGTTGTCCTTCAAACAAACAGACACTTGAAATGATTCCACTTGAAGATGTTCCCCAAGATCTTGGATGTTTACTCCAGAAAAATAATTTGAAAGTTCTTTAAACAATAGCTGAAGACAAGAGCACTTGTCGGAATGACTAAGCGCACCATCTCTGTTTCCAGTCTCTTCCAAGTTGTCAAGTTGTGCAGCACAACAATAACCAAACTGAATGTCGTGTTTCTTCTGTCTCAACATGAGCAGCAGATCATCCTGGTGTACAACCCTTGCTTTTTTGCCTTTTTCCATAATCAAGATCCCTTCAGCAACTCTTTCATCATTTACCTGCAGTAGGGCCGTGGAATTCGTGTTTCTTAAAACTTGATCAGAATTTTCTTCTTTACTTCTTTTTAAGAACCTGAAATTAGGATTCAAGCAGCTGCGGATAAATGCATTTGACGCATGTGCTTTCACATAGGTAGTTGAAGGAATGTGCACAGTATCACAATTGGCTGGAAGATAACATGGAATTCTCAGCTCGGACTGTATTCTTTCTTTAAGAGAAACCATTTTTGGCTTCTCACCATGTACCAATATCACATTCTTGGGCGAGAGAAATCTGGCAAGATCCATGATTCCTTTACTGTCTGTATGAGGACTGAAAGACAATTGGTGAATCTGGTAATACAACCAGGTAGTCAGGACTGCTATAAAAATGAATAGACAAATGAATAGAAAAAACCATTTAAGCTCTCCCAAAATAATCACAAAGGCTCAGGTGCCCTCCATGCACACATACAGAGAGGAGGGAGGGTTACAAAAATCTAGTCTCAGAGAGAGAGAGAGAAAGCAATCTCTCCCACTCAAGGCAGGGGGAAGAAATCTAGCTCCAGGGAGAGCAATACAATGCCAAATGGTGGGCGCAACGTGCTTTCAGATTCCATATCCAAACACCAGCAGGAGTTGCAAACTGAATTGGGTATTGTATACTAAATTTCACACACGATTAATTCTACAGAGCTACAAATAGAGAGAAAAGCACTGGATAGCACCATGTTCCTGGCATGCATTCATTTTCCCACTTATCTATAACTTATGTGGGCGTATAGAACTTGCAATAAAACCATCCCGTGATACAATTCAAGGCCACCCCGACTTTTTCTGTACTGCTCATCTATATTCCAAACACAGTTTACATAGATGTGACCCCATAGAACTGTACAAGATTCTAATCAGTACAACTTGATGGTGCAATGAATGGGGGATACCAAAACAAGATTAGTTAGTTCTCTTGTTTCAATTTGTTTGTGTAAAATATCCACAAAAACAAAAACAGCAAAAACTGTGCAAATGGCCAGTGAAAAAATTATTGAGATGTGTTCTCTCTAACAGAAGCTGGATAATCTAGGTGAATATATATTGTCTGATCAGTTGAGCTACACACCCAAGACCATAAAAGAGTACCGCTGGGCTAAACACCCTTGGTTTTATAATTAGTATCTTATGAGCTCTTTTATGGTCTTAGGTGAATATATATTGTCTGGTCAGTTGTGAATAATTCATATCCCAGAAAAATTCATAAGATACTAATTATAAAATCAAGGGTTTTAGCCCAGCGGTACTCTCCCAAAGACAGGGAAAGCAACATCTTCAGTTCATATCCTAATCTTTTTATCGAAATAATAATAAAACGAGAAAGAAAGGTGGAAATGATGGTAAAGAAGCACAGGGTAGGAGATCAATACACACCTGGCATCGCACATCAATCTGGGTGTCCTTGTCCAAAACAATTTTAGTAGGTTTACCTGACATCAATTTATGTCCTACAGTTCCGGCCACACAATATCTGCAAATAGAGATCGTAAATTTATCATTTATTTAAGGTATGAACAGAGATGAAATGCACATTTCAGTTAAGAAACAGTGTACATTGAACAATCTATGCATGGTCATGTCCAGCATTTGTTTTAATCAAAGTCTAAAATAGAAAAAGAAAAGCAGATATAGAAAAATACACAACCAACATGAAGAAACATGCAAAATCTTGCTTTGCAAATTCTGTGCTTCCCCCAAAAAATCGAATGCTTGAGGGTGAAGATGAAATATATGATGAATGGTGATGGGACTTCCCAGAACAAATTGAATAGTTGAGGGTGAAGATGAAATATATGATGAATGATGACGGGACATCCCAAAAAGATTTGCATTCTAGTGATGAGCAATTGATGGACAGGTTCTAAATTTCTTTCTTTTGAATATTTTTACGTATCTCAGAACTTTCTTATTTTCTTTTTTCCTTTTTTTTGAGAATTTAGAGCATTTGATATTTTTAGGTGACATGTGTCAAATGGTGCGTTAGAATTTATATGCAAGGTCATTGTATTATGTTTTTTGATATGTATATAAGCGGTCATGATTGGCAGCTGTGGGGTTCCTGGTTCCTACTGATGAGATATATGCTCAATAAAAGGAGAAGGTAACAAGATTAATACCCAGGCAATGTTATAAGATTCATTTCACAAGGAGCCCATTGTTTAAAAACCTCAAGTGAAAATCCACCACTAATCATCCCAGGTGTGGCAAAGAGAACACAAGGTCCGGGAGCATTTATCAGAGAACGATCAAAATTGTGAACTGCAGCATCCAAACACTTAAGAGTTAAAAATAGGATTTGCTGGAAAAGAAGCAAAGTTAATGCAATAACACATGATTCATCATTCATTATACAATTCATATGAGCAGGGAAACTGCATCATTCAATATTCAAAATTACTCAGTTCAACATGATACTATTTAAACCCTAATAAAGAGATGAAATCAATTGAATTATTTAATGAAGGAATCCTTTAAAATGAAAAATAAAATATATTTAGCGAACAAAAAATTCCACAAAACACTACAAGGTGAATGACTCCACATATTCGAAGGTGCAGTGATCATGACATTGAGTTCCTTACAAACAAGGGATGCCACCGAAGAACCTGATATTACAATGACTGATATTCTTGAGTAAACATCATTATCACAGACTGACAGGAAATATGAAAAGTTAGAGCTAAAAGCTCCATTTTTTTAGCAATATCCTGACAAAAAAAAATAGCCCCACAGGTAGCCTAAAATACCAACGCGTGGGCAAAGTGCTTGAACAAAAGCACCGGTAATATTAGATTTGACTTGAAGACATTCATTGATATGGGAAGCAGAACAATTGAGTTATACAACATGATTCAAGTCTACTAAAAATTGATTTAAAAATTTATTTCATGAAGCATCATGTGGTTTATGTCATAAAATGAATCAAACAACCGAGCTAATAGTGGGAGCCAGGGAAGATCCTTAGATATTTTCCACTTGTTTTTTCACCAAAACCAGCTTGATTTACTGAAAAAGGAAGCTAGAGCAGTAGCAGGAGATCGGATAAAGAAATAATAGGCACATGATATGACATACACGCCTGACTCTGTGGGCTTATGACCCAATAAACATTCAATCACATACTTTCCATATTTATCATTTGTTTTTTCCCTTGCAGCCAAATCGAGACCCCTCATCTTAAGTGAGGCAACTATATATAAGAATTACTTATTCTCTGAGATTAAAAAAATTATCAATCTTATTATGCAGGAAAATTCTGTAACAGTAACCCTAAAGATACATGATGATTTTAATTGGCTAACCACTTGGATTACCATGTTTAAAATCAAATGCGTTCCGTGTAGCATATGTCTCCTTGATCTTCTGGCTGGTCCAGCTGATAAGAATTTTATAATACATATTTGCTTGAATGGTCAAACCTGAAATGTAAAACTCGAAACCAGTAGTATGAATTTGAAAAATCCATGAGTTCAGTGGTGACACACTTGGGAGAACTAAGTTATCAACAGTATCCAAATAAATCTCTAAAAGAACGAGAAGAATTAACATGAGATTCCAAAATGATTTCCCAATAAGAAATTTCTTATTGAAAAAAATTAATACATGCAGTGTTTTTTTTTTAACAGATGCAATTCTAAACCAGACAGAGATGACATTACGAGAGTTTTTACTGCCATTAGGCAAAGTCTGTTTGCAGTTTTGATAGCTCTAAACAAGGATGGGTAGCCATGCAAACTGCCATTAGTATTTTCCAGTAACTGAACTTTCCTTTGTATCTAAAAAGAAAACCTCCAATGATAGATGCTCTTGCAATATTAAACTCCAGATAATTGTGTGGTCAAATCCATGCATCCCAAAGATAAAGTCTCCATTTCAAATTGTTTTTCCTCTTGGAAAACATCAACATTTTAGGACAATGATCAATGCATTAACATTATCTTTTCTTTTTATTTGGTTATGCCTGACTTCAACTTGTTAAAGGAAACAAAATTCTACCCTTTGATGATAGACAGCTATGTAAAATATTCAACAGATCTGACATCGTTTTGCAAATGGGCAGTCACTATGGAGTAGAAGAAAATAGGACGTCATTTTTAATAATTAAGAATACAATATTTCACCAGGTAACATGTTTAAATACATAAAAGGAAGAAATAAGATCTGAATCATACCAGCTGAGAAGTATATAGGAACCTTGAGATTCATACGCTCCCAGTAGTCATCCAACAATATACAGAGTTCCTATTCACAGGTCAACAAGACTGTCAATAAGCTGAGAAGTGTATAGTGTTGTCCACTTCATTCATTAAAAAAGGCCAAAAAATAACAAAACCACAAAACATAGAATGTATAACAAATTCATTTCCATCCCCAACATACCAACCCTGCCAAACCCAAATCCCTAAGTCAACTACACAAGCACCACCATCTCAATGGTATAAAGTGCAAGAGAATAGTCAAAAGAAATATATAGGTACAAATCTTATAGACATTTAGGAACCTGCTGCTTTTACATTGTTGTCTACCAACCATATGATATATATTTTCAATATGGACAGCAGCAAATTGAAGCAATAACTAGTTTGGTTGATCACTACAGACCAGAAATGCAGCTCAGATGTGTGCAAAACAAAGATGATGCTGTGAAAGTCAACAGTTTTGCTTCCAAGTTAGTGAACCAATCAGATTTAATTGGTTGGGGTCTTCACATATCATGAATGGCCACATAACTGAAAGGAGCCAGGTATAATATCACACATGGCATCATTAAAACATGTTTATTGTTCCATAACAATTAAATTCTCCACAAAAAATTAAACCATAAACCAATCCAAATTGAGGCCAATTAGATTCAAAATGAAAGAAAGAACAATCTTGCAGCGAGTACCTGAGCTCTTCCAAGCGCAAATGTAGGAATAAGCACCTTTCCTCCTCCAGCAACACATTCATGGACCTAAATTGATTAATTTTCCAATACACAAATCACTCTTATTAATGCAGAGAGATAAAAAAAGTTGCTAGATTCAAACACTTGAGAATATAAGTAAAAAACCAAAAGACATTTCCTCACAAGATAGAGCAACAATTCTTAATACAGGTCAATAACATACAAAAAACTAGAATTCCTAGATATATGCATTCTTAAAAAAATATCGTTTTACAGTGACACGGTGAATTTGAGTTGATCATGTACATATGCATTTTAAAAGAGAAACATCATTTGACATGAAGAGCCACTAAGAATGAAATTGTGGTTCTGTAAACCTTCTCCCATTGAGAATTCTTTTCCATGCTAAGGGCCTCTGAAGTGTTCAAAAGTAATCAAAACACTATATGATATGATTGCTTTTTCTTCAAGTATCCCATGTTTAATAAGGCTAGACAAGGGTGAAAAAAACAGTAAAATAAGGTATTAATGATCGAGGAAATTTTTTGGAAGACTCCTATGTTAACACAACATATGACAGGAACTATATTTGAATCTAACACCATATTTATGAATGTTTGAGACACTGGTCTCTGGTTCTAGATTGCTAGCAATACAAGTTAAAACTAACATTAAGATTTGACTATGATACACCTGTCCTCCAACATAGACAAGAATTGTCTCGTTATGCAATCCATGGAGCTAACAAATAACCAATGTGTGAAATTTATGTATTTATATCCAGTCTTTTAGGAAAGTATCATCAAACTTTTTGGCAATGAATAAACATAAAAAAGAAGATTTCTGCAACTTTGGTTAACAATTTCCATCAAGATATCAATACAATGCTCAAGAAACATGTGGCGGAAAAGACAAATAATGGAGAGAATTGGAAAGAAAATGCATAGTGACCTAATCCACCGAGATAAGAGAAAAGCATGCATGATACAAAAATGGATATGTTGTTAAACATACAGCCTTGAGAAATTCCCTTTCTCGAGCATACTTTGAATCACGAATAGTTGTTGCATAAGTAGACCTGTGAGAAAATTTTATCAGGGACATAAAAAATTAAACCATCAGCAGAAGAAATCCAATTCTGTAAATAAAGACTTCAAAAGGAATCAATGCAAGGTAGATTAGTTATGCTACGACATTATAACTATTGTAGTTTGTTAATTGGAAATAACACCTGAACATAACAACATTTCAAAAATACATTAAATTTAAGATATTCCATCAAGGGAATAATTTTTTTTTACAAATGATAAGTTTTAGAAACCAATTTCATCCAAATATATCAAACCTGTTTAGAGTGATTGAAAATCCACCAAGATATATTAAATTGCATTTTCTTTCTTAGAGAACAATGATAGAGGAAAAACTACCACTGATAGAAATCAAAATCCTCAGTGAGCCTTAATCTCAAAACCACCACCATCCTAAAAATGTGAAACGTCTGCTATTGCACCATGAAAGCAGAATACTTGTTTGACATTGCGTTTTAAAAACGCTTTTGAAAAAAATTGCATTTTTTATTTGTTGTTTTAAAACACCAAATTTTGTTTTTAGATCACTTTAATATGTTGATGTCAAAAATGATTTTAAAAAAATAAAAAATAATAATTTTGATGCATTTCTGAACGAAAAGCACTATGAAAAGCAAACTCAACCACACTCCCACACAGGCTATGGACTACTCTTTTTGCGTAGTTCAAAGAATTAAAATTCATGATGCAAATTATTGTTTTAATGTGGACTATGTGAAACAATGAATCAATGAATAACTCGAGAATCAATTAACAAAATACTAATGAGCAAACATAAATTTGTTTTGTGGCTCCATGTAAAGGTTCTATACAAGCATATTTATATGTATATCAATGTTGTACAAACATATTTAAATGTCCATACTCTGTTATTAGGAGGTCTAGTTCAAGTCGATCAATTTGAGCTGCTCCCAGATGTCTATCCGGGGTCATATTATAGTCTCCCGTGTACACCATAGCACTTTCTCCCACCTTTGCATAAAACATTGCAGCTCCAAGAACCTTGAAAGCACAATGAAAGAAGAAAGATAAAACTCAGTTATTAAATGAAAGACCCAAAAACAACAATGAATTGGAAAAAAAAGAGGGAGGTTTTATAGTTAAAATATTAATGCACTTCAGAAATTTTAGGATGTCAGGTGATGTGGTGCAGATAATGGGTATTTGCCCATATCAGACTAGCATCTAACAAGCATGTGAAAGGGAAAAGGTCACAAGTATCCACTGATTCATTATTAGACAATTGTTTGTTATGCATAAATACCACTAAACCTCAAGCTAATTTTATCATAAAATCAAACCTTCTATATGGCTTTATCCATACCAATTAATCCAGAAGTTTTCCATAAACATATCGAGCATTTAACCTGGCAAAAGAAGCAATATGAAGGCGAGTTACAGAACCACTATTCAAATCTCCATTCTAGTGTTGCAAAATGAAGGTTTTTGAGGCCTATTTTATCAAATATTGGAAAAGCACGTACAACACAAATATGTTTTTTCTTCTTCTAGTGTTTACTTACACATTCCCAGCTCTATTTTTCTTTTCCCATTTAAGCTCCAGAAAGTTCAGAGAAATAGCTTTTTCAGCTGACTCGTGTCACTTCATTTACAAAAAAAAATAACCAACACTTCTACCATTTTTCTCTCCTACTACTGAAAGATAAGGCATAATTCCTATTTTTATTCTTAAATATACTTTTGCATTCCCAAACTAGAAAAGAAGAAGAAAAAAAGAAGCTTTCCATCTTTGGGCTTGAAGCTTGACAAGATACAATTGCACCCGTCAAGATAGCCAATACTAGAGATAAGCTCGGTGCATTTTGGTTCCAGAACTCTTTTTTTTTTCTTGGAGAATGTTTTAGATTTTTTTATCAGAATTCCACCTTCTTGGAAAACTCCCAGTACTTGCAATAACACAAGATTTACAAGAAATATGCACAGCAAATAAAAGTTATTTTCTAGCATGTCATGCATGGAATCTTATCTTTAGCAAAGAAACTTATGTTTAGGTTCAGCCAATTAATATCAGCTAGAAATATATAAATGAACATCACATAAAATATTTAATATGGAGCCCTAAACTGCAAATTCTTTAATCAATTCCTTAAACACACTTGCAATTGATTGAGTACAAAACGTAAAAGGGCATGAAACGTGCTAGTTCTATTAATATATGCAAAAATTGATGTCAATTGAATAAATACTGCTACTACAACTTGAGGTAAAAAAACCCTTACATGTCCAGCATAATAGGCACGGATCTGAAGATCATCATCAACCTGCAGAGTCTGCTTCAGATCTATTGCTATGACTTCATTACAGAAAACCGGGGGAAAAGGAGGGATTAGCAAGAAAAAAATACGAATTGATCATAAACACCATTTCTGTTTTTTTTTATTGCAGTAAATTTCATAATCAGATGAAATAGGAAGCAACAGGGTAGAGAGAGAAATGTTAGAATTACCTTTTTGCATGCATTGTGAAATATGAAGAGAAGTGAATTGCTCTTCCTCTCCCCTTCTATCAACCAACACTTTCCTAAAATCTTCCAACATCAAAGGAGCTAGTGCCTTAGTAGGATACTGCATCAATATATAAATAAAACATCATTAATCTCTCTTAACTAGCTACTAGATACATACTTCAACTAAGCATTTTATCGATCAGATTACCGTCATGTAAATAGGTCCATTATAACCACAAACTTCAGTGAAGTAAGGAAGAGCACCGACATGATCCAAATGACTGCATTCAGCCAGACAAAATTAACACGAGAAAAAAAAAGCGATAGAGAGAGGCGTTAAGTATATGATTATGCGTACAAGTGAGTGATGATGACGCAGTCGAGGGAATGGTCAAAATCTCTGGATTTAGAGATGAGAGAGAAGTCAGGGTAGCGACGATGATCATCATAGCCCATGTGCATTCCACAATCGAACATTATCCGTTTTCCGTTGATTGTGACTACCACGCAGCTTTTCCCAACTTCCTGCCCAGCACCTTCCTTGTTCAAAACAAACAAGCAAGCAATTACATAGGTAAATATATAAAACATAGGTCTTGTAAGGATCTTTAGTTCGAAAGAAATACCGAGGACGAGGCATTCGATAGCCATGGCTTTCACTCAAACCGCACTCTCCTTCTCCGTTACCGCCTCCTTCGTGCTCTTTATTTTTTATTCTTCCCTCCTATTTTGGATTCGGAACCAGTTTTAACTTTTAAGAAATTCTTCTCCTCTGGACAACGCGCCTTTTCTTCCTTTTCTTTTCTGGAGCGCTGTGTATCGATGGGCGGCTGAAGGCCTGGAATAAGTGCATACAAGGGCCTAAACCCGGTACATCAAAAGGCCCATGGTACAGGCTAGAACCAAAGACCAGAAAAGATGTAGAGAAATAATTAAACGAGGATGTGTTGATTGAAGTGGCGGTGTTTTTTATCAGAATTTATTTAAAAAAAACAATATAATTTCTTTTATTAATTTGATGTACTAATATTTAAAATTAATAGTAAAAAAAAATAATATACTTTCTAATAAAAATAATTTTTAAAAACAATTATTATTACCCTTTCAAACAGCATATTTTAACTTGCCACTTATATTTATCTTCTTAGAAACGGTACATGTATATGTTTGGTAATATGTTTTAAAATCATTATTGAAAAAATCTAAAAAAAAAATTAATTTTTTAAAATTAATTTTCTTGTATTTTTATATTATTTTAATGTGTTAATGTCAAAAATATTTTAAAAAATACATTATTTTAATATTTTTTATATAAAAACATATTTTAAAGCATATCTCAACCACACTTCCAAAGAAAATTCCAAGCAGATCATGGAAAAAAAACTGACACCATTGAATTTATAAATCTTCACGATGGTTTTGCAATGTTAGATTTTCTTAATTAGTTAGATTTTCCTAATTAGTGAATGATTTATCGAGGGCCTTCCTCGTATAATGGTATTTTTCTTAATTTTGGTCCTTCAAATCGTTAAAGATTTTATTTTTTTCCATTTTATGAAGCAAAATAATACAAGCGATGTTACAAGTAGTGGTGTGAAAGCTGAACGGTATAGTTCAAATCAAAAGACAGAAAGAAGACTGGTTAAAGTACAGGGAAGGATAAACAATTATGGTTTTAAAACATTAGTTAACAACAATTAAACGACATCGTGTTATCTAATATACACAACAAGAATAATTAAATATGGTATGATTCTAACCATCTAGTAGGTGTATTAATGGTAAGAGATTGAGACTTAAAATTTTGTTTAATTCTAAAGGTGGTTCAATTATAAGAATTTATGATTGATGGGTTTATTCTCTTTGTGATCCTAATTTCGAGCCCTTGCTTATATGATGATTATTAGAGATTTATAAAGTCATTAATTTATGAATCTGTGAAATTAGTTGAGGTACGCGTAAACTGATCGGCATATTAATGCTCTTAAAAAAAATGGTACGATTCTTTTTAAAAGAAAGAAAAAAAAGTGTCTTGTTCTGTGCACTTCCTACCAGTAATCTCTTACACGACAGTAACCTCGACCGAACAACTACAACGTAGGTTTTCTATTTTATTTCGTATCCGGAAATCTTTATTACTATAATTGCTGCTGCTGCTGCTGCTGTCCGAGAGATGGGCTAAAACTCTAATCTGAAACAAATTAAATGCCCTGGGTTCAGGCATTTAAACTTTTTTTTCTGTAAAAAATAGGTAGCAGATGACCACATACTCTCAGCTGGAACTGTAGGGTATCCACATTCCTGGAGATAGGTGTAAATACTGCTAAGATTTTAATGAAGAATGTAGGGTTATATCATGCATGAATTAGCCTGTCTGGACACCCTCGACCAAAAAAAAAAAATGCCTCTCTCTTCATGAAAGTTTAGCATCAACAAAATAATTATATATGCTCAGGTCCCTTTCATAAATTGGCATTCATTGCTGGTTTCCAAAAACCCATACTTTCATAAATTGGCATTCATTGCTGGTTTCCAAAAACCCATACTTGCGGAGTCTGCGTCGAAGTAATCATCAGTGGAACGGCCTATAAACTCAAAATTGGTATTGTGAAAAAGGCTACATTTATTTTGATATTAGAGTTTTATTGACCTAGCGATCACGAATTTCTAAAAGGCTTTTACTTTAGGGGGGTGGAGAATAATATAAATAATATTCTAGAGTCTCACCTAATAGTTTAATCTTTTAGGTGAGATGATTTCTTAACAGACTAGCATGTAGATAGAGTGAATAAGATCATTTTCTAGTCTTTCTCTGTTAGATTTAAAAAATGTTACTGATAGCTTGATGGGCTGGCAACAATTTAAATTATTTTTTGAAAAATCTCATCATTATTGGACTGGGATTGTTTTTTTGTTATGATATAAGTAGAGCTCTAGTGATTTAATGATGATGACGATGAGAAAAACCACCACCCCATAATATATAAAATCAAAACTTTATGTCGTGGATTGTTTCAAAAGAATGACGCTAGTCTATTAGAAATGCTCAGGTTAACAAGAAAGCTCTCGCTTTCAGTATTTCTTAAGAGTAGTGGTTTTTCCCAGGATTCATAGCTGCGTTGCTTGTTAAATTGCAAAAACCAATTACAAAAACCCATCAAACATCAAAATCAGCGAGTGCATCTACTGCTTTCTCCGCTTTGATTTCCTGGTCATCTCGAAAAATAGAAAACCAACATTTCTGAATATCAGCTGTGTTCTTGATTTGATTGTTCTTCTGGGAGAAAACTCATTTTGATCCCTAAACTATATAAGCTTCGACAAAAATCAACCGGAACCCTAGACATTTCTTAATTAACCGAGTCTCCTTTCAGTATCTGTTAATGTTCTCCATCCAATGCTTATATCACATGCAGTAAAATGCATTATTTTAAAGAAGATTTGACAGGGAAATTAAAAACTTGAAGAAAAAAGACCCAACTCACATCGTCTTAAGATATATGGGACTCAATTGATAAATTTCTTTTCTTGTGACTAGATTGAGAAGTGGATAGCTAATTGGGGAGTAAGTAGAAGTTTTTATTTTTATTTTTTAACAACGAGCAGAAAAGGGTATGGGTGGGAGGGTCCCACATTAATCTCAGTGGGTATAGAGTCACATTCACACTGTCGTTAGAGCACCAAGCAACAAGTGTCCACGTTTGTTTGTGTGTGTTGTGTACCGTGCGTGAAACTAGGAGGGCTCTTTTATTTGAAACAAGAAAATAAGTAACTAGACGTTACTGAGGGGAACACGCACGCAACTACCGAACCTGTCGCTTTCCCGTCCGTTTTTAAGGTCATGCTATGGACAGTTCAAATTCGAGCAGCTTAATTTGAATCTGAGTAACGAGGAGGATCTCTCTTTCTGGATGTCGATTCTTTTATCGAGGAATGGTAATGTTCTTAAGACTCCAAATACATGTCTGCAATTGAGATTGAATTTAAAATTTATTTTTTACTTTTATTGTTTCGATATATATATCAAAAATAAATTTTAAATAAATTTTTAAAAAATTGTAGTTTCTGCTTTAATGACTGTTTAATTGTGTGATTAATTTTTTTTTATTCAAAAATATATCAAAATAATATTAAAAAAAATTCTAAAATTAATACATGAAAATGATCTAACATTACAAAAAATTAATTTATAACTTATGCAGTTGGTTCCGACAGGGTGTAAGAAAAAGGAGTGCATGAATTTCTTTTAAGCATCGCTAAACAGAATTAGAGTAGCTGTTTTGGGGTCGTGAAAAATAATTTTTCACTTAGGATTTTATTTAGAAATATATTAATATAATATTTTTATTTTTTAAAAAATATTTTTTATATTAACACATAAAAATAGTTGAAAAATACTAAAAATATCAAATTGTTTTTTTTTAAAAAAACACTTTTTAAGTGCTTCCTAACGGATTGTTTTTTTTGGAAAAAACACTTTTTAAGTGCTTCCTAACGGGATAGGATCATACCCACTTATTGCCTATACTGCCCTTAAAATTAAATTTAAACGATCGTTAACAGACTTAAAGTTTATAATGTTTTATATTTAAAGTTTATATAAGTCTCACTTATTTAATCACTGTTCAGAATACACGTGCTTTCCAAATCATGCTTTTAGTGAATGAGCTCATAGACCCCACGAATAAATAAATAAACTGGGCACTTGGTGCCTACATGTTTACGGGAGTATTTAAGAGTGTGTGAGTTATTGTTTTTTAATATATTTCTTATTTTAAAATATATTAAAATAATATATCTTATTTTAAAAAATATATATTTTATATTTTTAATTAAAAACTATTAAAAATATACTTTTTAAAAAAATATATAAAAAATATTGTTTCGAATACAATTCTAGACAGCGTCTAAGTATAAATCAGAAACTAAGATAGTTTAAATCATAAAAAAAAGAGATAAAAAAATCATGTTTTGTATACCTTTTATTTTGAAATTATAAAATGCCACTTGTATAGTATCCATAAACAAATTTATTTCAAGCCTGTCGTTTTTCCTTCTAGTAGATTCGTTTTTGTTTCCTTTTTTTTCATCTTTTAAGACAGTAATTAAACACACACACACATAAAACATATAACTAGCATGCACCCGACAACATTGGGAGGTTTGATGTTGCATCAAATTACGGGGTTTGTCGATTTTATTTTTATTTTTTTCCGACTATAATAAAGCGTTTAGATATCCAGTTTTTTTTTTTGAAAAAAATAAATTTTGAAGTTTTCTAACCGGTTTGTCTATGGAGCAGATAAACTCTAACCCCACTTTATTAGCTCTTATCCATACCAATTTGATATCTTGATTAATTTTATATGTTTTGAAGTGAATAAGTATGTTAACATTCAGTGATTATCATATTAACAATTATAGAAATTTGAATATAAGATGATAAGAAAAAACAAATCTTTTAATCTTAAACTCATATCACCGTGACACCTACTAAATAATTACCGTCTAATATTAATTGATCATTTTATACATCATATCCAGCAATAAAAGGTATGGAACACTACTAGTACAAAAAATAAGAACTCGAAAAATACGTTGTCCTCATAGTCCCCAAACCCACAGTTGAACCAGTTCTCAACTTTCACCTTAGGCCATCTAAAATTCAGGTGATTGTTTAAAATTATGGTAGAAGTTGTTTTTAAAAATATTTTTTTGTTAAAAAATATATCAAAATAATATATATATATATATATATATATTTAATATCAGCACATGAAAATAATCTAAAAATCTATTTTTTAATTTAAAAAAAAAACAATTTTTTCTTCAAAAATATTTTTAAAACATAGTTAAATAACCACTCACTAAATCAATAATTGTCAAGCGTGGGCGTTATGATCTGACATTAACATGGGCCAATAAATTAATAGTGTAATGTGAGTATGACTTACCAGGGTGGGGTGGGTGCTCTGGCTCTCCTGTACCGATTACAAATTAACATTATCTTATGTGAATTATGTATGGCTATTGGTTTCTTCATGCTATAAAACGGTCCCCCATGGTGGACAATCCGTGATCTCGGCATGTGCGAGCCTTGAGTTTGTATTTAGTTTGGGAGTGCCGTCGACCAATAAAAAGAAACTCAAGCTCTTGATCTAGCATTCCCTGTGCTCCAACTAGGGTTTAGGGTAATATAAATTTTAGGCCATTGAGTTGTCTTGTCGCTTGCCCTGCTCGAGAAATATTAAGGAATCATATCACCTAAAAGCTTAAATTTATAGGTGATGTCTCATAATATGTTTTATATTATTCTCCAACACTCTCCTCAAGTGAAAAGGCCTTTTGAGCTTTGAACCATCTTATCTAAAAGCTTAAGCTTGTAGGTAAGGTCCCCATAATATATTTTATATTATTTTCTAACACCCCCTCAAGTGAAAGCTTTTTTGGGCTTTGAAACTTGCATAGACCCTGCATCAACTTGTGTTTAGTTTTTATCAAATAGAATGGGGGTGAGATTCAAACTCGTGACCACTGAGTCAACAAGGTTCTGATACGGTGATACCATATTAAAGAACCATCTCACCAAAAACTTGATCTTGTAGGTGAGGCCCCCATATTATGTTTTATATTATTATCTAACAAGAAATGAGCATGGAAATTAAATTTTAGGCTTTTTATTGCTGTAAATGTTGCCCAGAATGAGTGCTTATATACTAACTTGCCCCCAAATAATTTGCTTCGTTCCGTTGACAGTGTTGTGCCCAAACCATCTTCAAGAACTATAAATCGGTTGAACCTGAAATCAATATAATCTAAATCACCATTGAGTTCCTAGAGAATTTTATCATCTTAGATATTGGATCTTCAAAGCATTAGGAAACTTCTCAATGTTCTTTGTGAAAAATATAAAATAAAGTAAGGATTACGAGCAATGAATCAATGAAGTTTAACATAAATGAAGTTCTGTAAACGAATGCGGAAAACTCTACTAAATACTGAAACTTGATATAGGAAATAGCAGTGCTTGTATTAATCACCAAGTCACCTGAGGTGATTATAGTTGCTAATTAAGTTCTTACTCTTTCTGGCGATTAGCTAGTGGAGTTTAAACTGATCTTGTCTAGCTAGATCCGCTCCTGTGTGATGTGTGCTTGGCCTAGACAACTAATTTCCCATCAAAGATTAACCCGGCAGGGAACGTGCAAGCCTAGTGAGAGCAATTTCCATCTGGAGAATGAGATTCCATATTTCCAGATTAAAAAAATATTTATCATTGCATTTCAAAAAATTATTTTTTAAAAAATTAAATTTTTATTTTTTTATTATTTTTTTATGTTTTTTATTATTTTTGATGTGCTAATATCAAAAATAATTTTTAAAATACATTTCTGAATAAAAATATACTTTTTAAAAGACAATCATAATCATACTGCTAAACAAACATGCACTAAAATGGCAAAGAAACAAAGTTGAAGCTCTTTCTTTCTCTGTAATATTCTTCCTCTCAGCTCTTACTATTTACTGATTATTTATTTTTGCATTTCAAAAGTGTTTTGTTTTTTAAAAATTGCTTCAAATTATTATTATTATTATTATTTTTTTAAATAATATCATCAGTATTTTTTTAAATAATTACTAGAATTTAAATAGAAAATATAAATCTAATAAATACCTTGTTGAATTTATAAAAAAAAGAAAAAAAAAGAGCAAAAGGGCCAAGAGCCCAGTGCCTGATCCATCACTAGCAAACCTAACGCATGACCTTTCTTTCTTATTATATTTTGCATCAAGGAACTTGCCTGCCAGTTTGTTTTTTCTAGCTTTACCCATGTTTGTTAATCACTCAAGTTATGAGTTATGACACGAAATTAGTACAAGATATTTTAAAAATATACTAAGTTACTATATATATATATATTTTCCCACGCATTTGAAATGTTACTATATAAGATATTTAAAATGATTCTTTATATATATTCCTTTCTGTTTAAATTATTTTTGTTGGTAAGAAAAAATTGAATCCTTCTAAAGTAAATAGTTGGTGATGCGTTATAAGATTTTTTTTAAAATGAAAATATTTTTAAAATGTTTATTTATTTATTTGTTATTCTTAATATTATTACATTAAAATTACTGCAGAAATCATAAAAAGTAATAATTTAATACTACTTTTAAATAAAAACAGTGCTTTTTTTTAAAAAATAAAAATATATTGACGATGCATTCATCAAGTGCCAAGCATTCTCAACATGAATGGCAAGAAGCAGCGAAAGCCTAGCCAAGCAAGGCAAAGCAAAACAGAAAAGCTAGCGACAGCAGAATTTACTAAAACGCGCTGTCGTGCGTATTACGCTCCCCATTTCTCTTTGCCTAGATTCCCTCTCCAGGGATTTAGTGTGCGCAATACGCATCCCTCTTACCACAAAACAAAGTCTTTCCAACGTTAACGAAACAAAACCAAACGAAGAAGGAAAGAAAGAAATTAGTAAAAAAAAACCATGCCAGTCTCCCAATCATATGTATTTTATTTTTTATACCGAGTCCACATACTATCAGTTTTATCAACTAGGTCCCTCATCGAACACATTCCCTGTGTTAAAGCAATTGGAGACCACGCCAAACACAGGCGATAGGCTTATATTCTATAACTGAACCCAATTTCCTCCCTCTCAGACCCCAAAGTATGCACTTCTCTATCCCACACAGCATGTGCAAGACTACATGTATAATCAAAGTATAAATTCGGGCCTTAATTTGCCCCAAATTGTCTAAATCAGAAGCCATATCTAAGTGTTTTTAAGATCATGATCACAAAAATAATAATAATAATAGAATTAGCTTAAAAATATTTAAATTGGATATGCAGTACTCAACGTCCCAACACCGTCTACTATTTTTCTACTATTTTTTTAATACAAGGACATGACCGAGGAAATGTATAATTAGAGAGGATGGGACTGATAAGTAACAACGTTGCATAGTTGGAGGACTAATATGATGTTTGCCATAGTTTAGTATCTCATAATACAATGATGAGTAGAGGCTGTGTCTACTAACAGCAAAGCGCCCCACTGTTTCTCTTTCTTTATAGAACAGAACAAACCACTCTCCTTATTATCACTGTTGATAACAACATCCACATCTACTTAGTACTTACTCATCGAGATTTAAATCACAGCAATCACTCTCTGGAGAGAGAAAGAAATAATAGATAAATAATAAAAGAACTCTCTCCCCCACTCTCCTTCCCCTTCTCTCTCTAAAGAAAACCTACATTTCTCTCTTTATATCTCTGCTGCATTTGGATGTGAGCAGGGGAGAGAAGTACGAGTATTAGATCGGAGGATATGGCGGAGGTTTACGGCGAGGGAACGGCTGGCCTTGAGGTCAATGGAGGAGGTGTGGCCACGACGACGCCACTTAACGTTTCTGGATCTTTTAAGGAAGGGCCTAAGAGCTCCTCGAGGAGGCGGACTTCGGTCAGGCCAAGCTTTGATGCCGATAATGAGTTCATGACTTTGCTTCATGGGTCGGATCCGGTTAAGGTGGAGCTTAATCGGCTTGAGAATGAAGTTAGAGGTGTGAATGTAGTTCGATCTACTGCCTTTTGAGCTGGATTAAATTAATTCTGATATTTATTTAATTATTTTGCTGTTTTTGGTTCAGACAAGGATAGAGAGTTGGGAGACGCACAAGCGGAGATCAAGGCGTTGAGGTTATCTGAGAGACTTAGAGAGAAGGCTGTTGAAGAGGTCATTTATCACTCGCTCCCCGTGTTTTGCTGTGTTATTTTAAGTTTTTTGGTTTCAATTTTGAAAACTTATTTTTAAAGGACTGGTTTTGCTGATGAGGTTAATCTGTTTGTTACTTTCATTGCAAGTGTTGCCTCTATTCGAATTTAAATTTGATTTATGTTTGATCATGCTATTATTTTCTTGATGCAAATGTTAACTTTGAAGTCGGTGGAAGATGACATTTTTTACCCATGAGATCTACTTTATGATTTTGTTTAGCTAGTGGAAAATGTTTATCCTGATAGCTGTTTGTCAAATAAAGTTTTCCTTTTGCAGTTCTGATAACAAATTTATGCTCCTTCAAGTCTGTTATGTAAGGGATTTCTTCTGTTATGTCTTGGATGTCAGCTCCCAAAAAATATGCCACGTGTAATAGCCTTTTCTAAGTCATTTATGGTTATAAATTATCTTATTTGCTTGGTCATCTTATAATGCTGTTAAACTATATCAGTCAAGGAAGTTGCGTTGGTATTGATTGTTATTGGAGGCGATTCTGTTGTCTGTTTTTACCCTTTCTCTTTCCTTTCCCCTTTTACTTTCACAAAGCGATTCAATTTGTTATGCTACTTTTAATGCTAAAGGAAGAGCTAAAAATTGTTTGAAGTGCTAAAAGCTCATGTTCTGCCCTTTTAATTTCTTTATCTCCTATCTTTTTATATTTTGCATCGATGCAAACAAAGTTACTGAGTATTTTATCCTCAAATTTAGATTTTTTTTCAAATTATTCTTTCCCTCCCATAAATTTCAGTATTTTTTAGCATTGATGTCTATTGTTTTTGATTGCTAGATTTCCACTTTTATCTATAAAACTTTTTCTTAATGGGCTTGGAATGGGCTCAAATGCGCACTCTTGTTCTCGATATGGATATTATCATGTTCGAGGTTTTGAGTTTTCACAAAGGTTCTTTAGTGCTCTGTCTTTTTTATACATTCATCTGATGTGCATTTTTATTCTTGTGGGATTTTCTTCTACCTGGATTTGGACATAAACTTTCTTTCTTCATGCGTGTTTTTACCTTTCAATGATTTGGAAGCAGTACGTGTTCCAATTGATCTTGATCTTGTTTTCTGGGGCTCTTTTGTGTCTCAGCTCACTGATGAACTCTCAAAGGTGGAGGAGAAGCTCAAGTTAACAGAATCTCTTCTAGAAAGCAAAGTATTACCTGGGACCTCTTTCAATTCCTCCATATTTTTTTTTATTTTCACAGTGCTATATATGTATTTAAAATTAAATTGTTTGCAGAATCTAGAAATCAAGAAAATCAATGATGAGAAGAAGGCTTCCATGGCAGCTCAGTTTGCTGCTGAAGCCACTCTTCGGAGAGTTCATGCAGCTCAGAAGGATGATGACATGCCTCCAATTGAAGCCATTCTTGCACCCCTGGAAGCTGAGCTTAAGCTGGCTCGCCAAGAGGTATGTTTTTCTTTTTTGTGTAGCCTTTATTCTATGCCAACAAGGGTACATGTTGGTTAATCTATGATTTTTTTTCATCACTGTGTTGGTCTTTTAAAGATTGCGAAGCTTCAAGATGATAACAAAGCATTGGATCGTCTAACTAAATCTAAAGAAGCAGCTTTGATCGAGGCTGAGAGGACAGTTGAGGTTGCCTTGGCCAAGGCCTCCATGGTGGATGATCTCCAAAATAAGAACCAGGAGTTAATGAAGCAGATAGAAATTTGTCAGGTATGGCAAGCCTGTGTGGTGCTCTGCATTCCTCTCTTACAAATATATTGGACAGGATATTTGATATTTTAGTGTATACAATGTATGATCTATTTACTGTTTGTGTATGCAGGAAGAGAACAAAATATTGGACAAAATGCATAGACAAAAGGTTGCAGAGGTTGAAAAACTTACCCAGACTGTAAGGGAACTGGAAGAGGCTGTTCTTGCTGGTGGTGCAGCAGCAAATGCTGTTAGGGATTACCAGCGGAAAGTGCAGGAGATGAATGTAATGTTCATTGCAGATTTTGCTGGACATTGTAGTTGCCATATTTACAAAACTGCCATAATTATGATGCTTGTTATTCTGTTTGGCAGGAGGAAAGAAAAACTCTTGACCGGGAATTGGCCCGTGCAAAGGTAACAGCAAACAGAGTAGCCACAGTTGTAGCAAATGAGTGGAAAGATGCTAATGACAAGGTGATGCCTGTAAAACAATGGCTTGACGAGCGAAGATTTTTGCAGGTTACTTTTGAACGAAATTTTTTCTCCTTCTATTGTTTGAGCTCTGTTTCAATTTTTCTTCATTTTATTAAAGTGCCTTGTACTTTTCAATCCTCACCAATGTTGATACACTGTTGTTATAGGGAGAAATGCAGCAACTTCGTGACAGGCTTGCTATAACTGAGCGGACTGCAAAGTCTGAAGCACAGTTGAAAGTGAGGATCTGGTTTTTCTTTTTGGTTGCTTGCTTTGTTTTGCCTTTTCTCCTAGTCCTGAAAGTAAACTGTGCTCTTGCATTTTTCAGGAGAAATATCAGTTGCGTCTGAAAGTGCTTGAAGAGAGCTTAAGAGGGTCTTCAAGTAGTAATCGCAGTGCACCAGAGGGAAGGTGTATAAGCAATGGGCCACCTCGTCGTCAATCCTTAGGTGGAGCTGATAACATTTCAAAATTGACCTCCAATGGCTTTTTGTCTAAAAGAACCTCTCAGTCAAGATCTTTTTCCTCTAGTACCAGTTCAGTGCTGAAGAATGCTAAAGGAACATCAAAATCATTTGATGGGGGCACGAGATCATTGGACAGGAGTAGTAAATTGCTCTTAAATGGAGCTGGACAAAATCATTCATTCAATCAACCTTGTGATGGAACCAAGGAGACTGAGACACCTAATTCGTGGAAAGGGAACTTGGAAGGAAAGCCCAATGAGTTCCCACCAGCAGATACAGAGGACAGTGTTCCTGGGATACTGTATGATATGTTGCAAAAAGAGGTTGTAGTTTTGAGGAAAGCTGGTCATGAAAAAGATCAAAGCCTAAAGGATAAGGATGATGCAATTGAGGTTGATATTTTTGTCTTGTCTGCTCTATTGTCCTGTTGTTTATAGTTTCGGTTAATATTTTTTTGCAATTGTTGATTTTACAGATGTTAGCTAAGAAAGTGGATACATTAACTAAGGCAATGGAAGTTGAGGCAAAAAAGATGAGAAGAGAAGTAGCTGCAATGGAGAAGGAGGTTGCCGCTATGCGTGTAGACAAAGAACATGAAAATAGGGCAAAGCGGTTTAGTAATTTGAAAGGGGCTGTGAGTGCTGCTCAGATGCTTACTGGGAGGTATATACTTTAGAAACTTATCTCTTTTCTCCCTCTCTCTGTCATAATTTGTGCATTGAACTAAACTAATATATTATAATGTGAACACCACTGGTTGGTGTGTAATTATCTTTCATTAAGATTTTCAAATTTCTGGTTCATTTCAATTTCTCGTTTTACTGATTACATCTATAGTTGTTTTAATATAGTAGTTAGCTATATTCTATTTGCCAATCCATCCTTTCAGTAATGCATACTGGGAAAGAAATTGTCCTAGTGAAAAGAACATGTAAGTAGGGATTGAATGGCTGGGAGCCCTGTAGTTTCTCTGGGCTTGGCTCTTGCTTTGGTTTTTGCTTTAGCAAATATATAAGATGAGAACTAGTTCAGTGTCTTGAGGAATTAGGCATGCCTAGTAACCTGAAGAACTGAGCTAAAGTGTAACCAAACCAAGATCAATGCCACTTTTTTCATTGCTTTGCCCCCTCCCTGTCCTCTCTGTTCCATATATTACTCGTGATTGTATGCATGTGTGTGCATTGAAGAAGTTAAATAAACATTGCCCTTTGCTGGTCAACAATATCCTGGCATGCGGTCTATCGATTGAAGCGCAACTAAAATAGAGGATAATGAACAATTAAATGGAGAAGATGAGCTTTGCCTATGTTCTTTACTGTTTATCAATTAAATTTTCAAGATTAAGTGTCCAGGTAGAGGATCTTGGTTTCAAGTTCCATTAAACCACAGACCATCAGATTAGGGTAGTGTTTGTCATTGCAGTCACATTTGCTTTTCAAAGTGTCTTTTGCATTGAAATGCATCAAAATAATATTTTATTTTTTAATGTTTATTTTTCCACTAGCACATCATATTTACCCCAAAACACGCAAAAGAATAATTTGAATAGGAAAAAAACAATTTTTTTGAAAAGTGCAGCATGACTGCATAAACAAACATGCTCTAGAACTGTGAGTTAGATGCTAACACTGCATGCTAATATGTTGTTATCCTCCCTGTTTCACGGGGGTATTTTCTAATTGTGTATTTTTATTCACCTAAAAGATACTTAACTCCAAGTATCCTGTTTGGCGCGCTGGAAAAAGTTTGCTATTCAAGAAAAGTGAGTTGTTTATATAAATATTTATTTGTCTTAGAGAGATCATCCTATTTTGTGCAGAAGTGCATCACGTAGCGGGTTAACACGCAGCACCCAATGACCCTGGAATCAGCAAGGAGTAAATCTGCATAGGCCATGGTCTTCAGTTCATTTTTATAATTTTTATCCCCCCCCTCTACTTGTGATTGATTAAAAAGATTGTAACTGGCATGCCGATGACCCTGTTCCACTGAAATCGTCAAAGAAAGTACATTCAGGAAGAGTAAATTACCGTAGGATGGAGTCGGTATGCATCTGACATAGACTGTTGTTCCCCTGTTTAGAGAGACCAGCATAATGATGGAAAGGAAGATATTGACTCTGGGCTAACCTCTTGTCAGGTTTTTCTTTTGAGTGGGCAGTGGTCGCGTGGCTGTATAGGTTATTGGCTTCTCTGTGGTCTGCTATTTTGCAGTTTATTATCTCTACTCTGCATCTAGCGTGATTGTTGTCTGTTCATGTTAATATTTTTGTAATCAGATCAGATTCAGATCTTGTGGCTGTGTTATTCATCTATTGTTTATTGCTGGTTATAAATGTAGCACTAATCTTCTTTCATTTTCTGTTCATATCATCTCAGTTGCCCCGTCTGATCTTCTGGCCATTTTCTCCACTGTAATGATAATAGAAAAAAAAATAAACGAGTGCTTAATATTGTGTTTTTATCTGATTGATTGTATTTTAAAAGTGTTTCATTGAAAAAGATATAAACTGTTTTTCTTATAGTATTTTCTGATTATTTTAATATATTAATATTAAAAATAAGATGGTCTAGTTAAAAATAAATAAATATAAAGATCAAGTGTTGTAAATTTTATAAGAACGATGAACAAGGAGAAAAGAGATTCCAGTCTTTGTTGTGGCTCTATTGGTTTGGACGTGTAGATTGTTGTATACTTGAAGAATTTAGCTGATCTATTTATGAAATTATCTATTCTAAAGTTTTTAAATAATTTAAGGGGCTCTGAGGGAGCTATCTAGAGATGTGATGTGAAAAACAACTAGGATTGACATGTTTCAAAAATGTTTTATTTAAAATATCAGTAATGGTAATTCAATTTTAGATTAGGAAGAAGTATATCTATAGATTTAAAAAGTAATAGCAAGTTTCTGTATTTGAATTCTACTATGATATGTATTTTATTATATAAAAGAGAATAAATGTAAATTTTTTAATAAAATATGAAGTTTGTGTTTAATGTAATAAAAATATGTATGATTTCAAGTGAAAACATGCTCATTACAAACTAGTAAGAAGTTGTTGGCGTGGTTTTTAAATAAATAAATATTTATCCCATATTAGAAAAAAAGACACTCATTTCTAAGTGTTTGTAAGTGTGAGTTTCTATTATGTAATGAATTAAATAAAAAATAATAGAAATTAAGTTGTTTAGGGAACTTAATAATACTATTATATGAATATTTATAATATTAAAATTATTATTTGATTTATAATATTAAAAATATCATTTAAATTAATTCTTGAATTTAAATCAAATTATATTTGTTTTCTTTCCCTTTCCCTTTTCTTTTTATTCCCTCCTTTCTTTCCTTTTTTATTTATTTCCTATTGTCGAGCTGTTATAAAAAAATGTTATTTTCATTAGAAAAAACAAGTTCATTACCAATAAAGATTTAACGAGGCATTAGATTAGTTAAATTCATAAATGGGTCTAACAGTGATTCTATGATCATCCACCTCGCTCTCTTTTTTGAACTTTCTAGAGTTAATCAACCAACTCATTTGTATATATTAGACGATTTCCCTAATAATTCACAGAACTTCAACGGGTTTTATCACCCCTTTTTATATGGCAAAGTGCTTCCCATCTACGAGGAAGTTTTTGATAGTATGATTGCGTGATAAGTTGATATTATTTTTAAAAATATTTTTTATTTAAAAGTGTATTAACAAAAATAATTTTTTTAAAAATAATTTTTAATATTAATATATCAAAATGATCTACAAATATTTTTTTTTTCAAAAACTTTTTTAAAATGCAATAAAGGGAATATGTTGAAATATGAGGATGTATAGTTTTGATTTTAAAATTTAGTGATCAATATACAGAGTTAAAATGATCATTTTACTTTACAATTTATATATATATTGTTTTTTTTTTTTTAACGTGGAAAAAGAGGTGATAATAAAAAGGGAAAGCACAAATGCATGTTGGGCAAGTAAACCTTCCCTCTCTCCAAACGTTTGTTTATTTATTTATTAAGCATTTTCTCTGTTTCAGATCCCACGTCCCCGTCTATTCTTTTCTTCTTCCTTCCTTTGCCTAACTCTAAAATCTCCATTTCCCCCCCTACCGATCCAAACAACTCCTTTCACTCCTTTCCTGGATCCTCAACTCGATCTCTCTCTGTTTCTCTCTAACACATTTTCTTTTTCTTACAGAAAATCACACGCATTGCATCAGATCTAAAAGATTCAATTTATTTATTCATTTAAGCAATTAAAAATGGCTACAATGGAGAGCTTGATCGGTCTTGTAAACAGAATCCAAAGAGCCTGCACTGTTCTCGGAGATCATGGTGGTGAAGGCATGTCCCTCTGGGAAGCTCTTCCGTCCGTTGCTGTTGTTGGTGGCCAGGTCTTCTCTCTCTCCTTATTTTTTTAATTTTTTTTTCCTGATCAGTTTTTGTAGGAGTAATTGATTTTCGTATTTTATGTGGAAATGTATGTAGAGTTCTGGAAAATCTTCAGTCTTGGAAAGCGTTGTTGGCAGAGATTTCCTTCCTCGTGGATCTGGTAAGCTCTCAATTACCTGACACGATTTGATTTTGCAATTGAATTCAATTTTTTCTAACTTTTTTTTTAAAAACCCAGGAAATGAAGTAGAGAATTACTTTGATCAATAAAATATTTATCTAATCTTATTTTGGCTATGTATTGAAGGTATTGTTACAAGGAGGCCACTGGTATTGCAACTTCATAAGATAGATGGTGGCTCTGATTATGCCGAGTTTCTTCATACGCCCAAGAAGAAGTATACTGATTTTGGTACGAAAACTAAATTAATTTTGGCTGAGGATTGCCATCCTCGCTCAGATAGTTGCCGAAAGCTTTCTTAATTCAGTTATTTTGTTTATGCTTTATGCATGTAGCTTCTGTCCGTAAGGAAATCGCAGATGAAACAGATCGCATTACTGGGAAGAGCAAGCAAATCTCTAATATTCCAATTCATCTCAGTATATATTCTCCAAATGGTCGGTATTTCCCTTGCAACTGCATTTTGAATAAAGTTATTTAATTGACTTGTTTAAGTTGTAATTGTGCGAAGAATTCTCTTCCCACAACATTTTTTAAATACACTTTTCCTATGCATCGAGTGCACATGTGAAAATGAAGGGAACTGCTTGCTGCCAGCGATGGTAAAAATCTTGGACTTGCAACCACAAGGGTGCAATTTCTGGTTTTGAAAGCCGCTGTGGTGGGACGTTAACTGGGTGATAGGCTTTACAGTGCCTTGTTGCGTTTTAATGTACCTGCATAGGCTTGTTTATTTAAAAAGACTGTTCCACTGAAACCTGTGACCTAACTAATAAATTATCTCTAGCTCATTTTAAGACCAATGAAACGCCAATGTGAATTCTGGGCATGGCAGTTAAAGAGAAAAATATGGTGCAAGTAACAATTGTTAATATCACAAGAGTTGAGAGGCATTTCTAGCAGCTATGATTTGCATCTCCTTTCCCATTTTTGTGCATGATCCTAGCTCCTAACCCCTTCTAGTGCTGGTTTGTGATTATTTGGATAGGAGATGCCCATTTACTTTTCTAATGTTTTATATGTCCTCTTTTGGATTTCCTTTATTCTGGGCAGATGCCATATGTTTTTCATTCCAGGTTCATCATCCTTGCCTGTGCATGTTTTACATTTTGTCACGTGTACTTCTTGTTCTGCAGAACCACTTTCCTACTATGTAACCTTCATCAATTGATGGGATCCCTCTAGAATTGACCAAGTTTCAAACTTGTTTACTTTTCTTGTGAACTTTGGATTTTTGGGAGGTCACACAATAAATGCAACCAAGATCCCTCACATAATTTTCATTGGTGACAATCACTCTCTCAGTATACATTGGCTGTCTCCCATCTCTCTCTCTCTCTCTCTTGGTTTCTTTGTGTTGGGGGGTAAGGCAGGCTAGGTTCTTTGGGAAACAGTAATTGTTCAAGCATTTATCCTGATTGTTTTTGTTCCTGTGAGTATATACACTTAAAAATCTTGATGTTTTCTCATTCTCTTGCATTCTCATTTTTCATTAACATAAGTTACTTATGAGCCTCTTGAATCCTTCAGATGGTTTGACCTAAATATTGTGATTTTGTTTGACAGTTGTCAACTTAACCCTCGTAGATCTTCCTGGTCTGACAAAGGTGGCTGTAGGTAAGATTGACTGCTCTCATCTTCAAGTGTAAATTGCACAAATCAATTCTTATAATTTCTTTTATAACTGCTAAAATTTTTCATTTCATACATGCAATAATATTTTATTTTGGGTTTTGCAGAGGGCCAGCAAGAGAGTATAGTTGAAGATATTGAAAATATGGTCCGTTCTTATGTGGAGAAGGTGAGAATAATATCTAACTTTTTAGTAGAAAGAAGACACTCCTTCATATGCCCAAGATGCTTGGAGAATAAATAAGAGAATGTGATCAATGAAGGGATACCTCTACACACGCATAATATTTTTAGAGAATAAATAATACAAAAAAAAGATTTAATCAAATCTCAAGAAAATCAGTGATGGGAGAAATCTCATTACAGATCTCCATAAGGCAATAAAGGATAAGAAGAAAGAATAGAGATCTTTTGAGTGATCTAGGACATTCTACCTGTTGGATTGAATCATGTTGATTTGGACATGATTTCTTTTAAACTGACTGTATTTTCTAGAGTTAAAGAATTAATGCCCATATTATTCTGAACTAGAATGGATACCATTTAATTCTCGTTAGAAATCAATCAGTTAAAGCAAGTTAAATTTTTCTTTCTGTAATTCTAGTTATTTTAGCCATATGCGATGAATTATTTCCAAATGGTTTCTAACATTATTTCCAAATGGTTTCTAACAGACTTAAAACCATTAAGCATAAACCAATGCAAGAGCAAGCGACGATTGATCTGGGTTCAACTTCCATCTTACATGTGCATTGTTTTCTTTTGTTACTTTATTCTTGTTTGCTCAAAGGTAGTTAGAGTAGTTTTGGTATTGCGAATCTTAGCCCTGCCTTTTTTGTCTCAGCAATGGACCTTTATCAGTTCATCTGCCCTGGTCCTTGCAGAAGGAAACCACTTCTTCTAAATTGAAACTTCTTGTGGCAGTAATAGAGGCCTGGACTGGATTTTTTAATATGATAGCTGGTGGGAAAAAGGCTTGTTGTGCAGTGTTGAAAATCTATGAGCAAGAAAGCACATAGGTGGGGCCTTTGGCTCTTAGAATGTGTTGGTTGTGGAATAAATTGCAAAGTTCAAACTGCATGTCCCCCCTATCTTTCATCTCTTCCTCTTCCACCTGTAGAGTTATTCTCAAAGCTTATTAGATTTTTTTTTCTGTGGCTGAAGGTTTCTTCAAGAAAAATTGGTCTTGCAAAATCTTGAGACAGTGAGGCAAAATGTCTTGCGTTCTGGTTGTTAATGTGCAAGATCATGCTATTCTGTAATGTTTTTAAATGTGCATGGATAACAATACTGTTACTATTCTTAAAAGCATGCCTTACTCTCCCCTTTTGCCAAGCTGTTTCTGTTGATGTTGACATAACATTTTAAAGTATTAGCGAAAAACACTATTTCTTCAAGACCCATTTCTTCCTGTGTTATACATCACTTTTTAATTCAATTGCTGTATAATGAGGACTCATACTTTACATGAAGTTTTAGCTTAATCTATTTTGTGATTACATACTCTTTACTTATCAGCGTATGGAATTCTCTGATTTGGTAGCCCAACTGCATTATATTGGCTATTTCTCCTGCGAATCAAGATATTGCCACTTCAGACGCCATTAAACTAGCAAGAGAAGTTGATCCTTCAGGTAAGACAACTTAGGCTGCAAATGTTTAAGGATGAAACTCCTACCTTCTAAAGATTTCTTTCAATATTGGTTAATAGATGGAGAGTGAAATTTTTGTTTGTTGTATCTGGTGTATTTAGGTGAAAGAACCTTTGGTGTGCTGACAAAGCTTGATCTGATGGACAAGGGAACCAATGCTCTGGATGTATGGATTCATTTTTAGCAACTACTTTGATTGCTAACCATGAAATTCATTTCCTCAATGTTTTAATCTGATAGTTCCTCTACATTGATGAATTAAGGTTCTTGAAGGGCGCTCATATAGGCTACAGCATCCCTGGGTTGGAATTGTTAATCGTTCACAAGCTGACATCAACAAGAATGTGGACATGATTGCTGCCCGTCGGAAGGAGAGAGAATATTTTGAAACAAGCCCCGAGTATGGACATTTGACTAGTAAAATGGGTGCAGAGTATCTTGCAAAACTTTTGTCCAAGGTCCTTATATCCATATTATCTTCTTACTATGTCCCCTACTTTATAACAAATGTCGTTCCTTTTGGAGCTTTAAGTATTGATTCTCGTCTTAAACTGATATCTTCTTCTTTGTACCCCTTCCTTGTTTATTTTTTTTGCATGTTTTCTCATATTAGCATTTAGAGACAGTTATCAGACAGAAGATACCAAGTATCATTGCTCTAATAAACAAGACTATTGATGAGCTTAATGCAGAGTTGGACCGCATTGGCAGGCCTATTGCAGTAGACTCAGGGGTGAGAAATCACAACAATGAAAATTTTAGATTTCTTAGTAAATGAAACTATTCAATTGTCCAATATTAACTTGTTGCAATTATGTTTCCTTTCATACAGGCTCAGTTGTACACGATTCTAGAATTGTGTCGTGCATTTGACCGTGTATTTAAGGAACACCTTGATGGAGGGTAATTTCGATTTCCTTTCTTGCTTCTATTTACTGACAGTTTTCCACATTGAAAAATCTACACAGATTCTTTGTTGATTTTGTTTTAGTTCAATAAACAGACTATTTTTTAATCAGAATTTGGTGTATGATGTTTTGGATTTGGACAACATGTTCAATTCTTTTATTCTGGAATTTATTTTTTCCAGATAATTGCTGTATACTTGAGTATCAATTTTTTTTCTCAGGCGTCCTGGTGGAGATCGAATATATGGTGTTTTTGACCATCAACTACCAGCTGCTTTGAAGAAGCTGCCTTTTGATCGTCATCTCTCTATGAAAAATGTGCAAAAAGTTGTTTCAGAAGCTGATGGTTATCAGCCACATTTAATTGCTCCGGAACAGGGATACAGAAGACTAATTGATGGATCCATAAGCTATTTCAAAGGACCGGCAGAAGCTACTGTGGATGCAGTAATGTTCTTACCCATGCTAGACCTAATGATTTTGAAATTCTGGTACAACTACTTATGCAACGTATTGTTTTGCTTAAAAGTTTATCCAGAACATGGTTGGAGATTCCTATTACCATGGTCAGCGAGAAATTTTAGTTAGTTCCATATAATTTGCCTGACTCATTCTTCAAGCTTGTCTTTTATACAATGCACAAAATCTGGAAAATGTGGGAATGATAGATGTTTCATTCTTCTTTATATAGAAGTCTTCTGGCTGTGCTGTGTATGTATACCCTTGGAGATGGATGCTATAGGGTATATCTGAATGACTTAGTTTGATTTTCTTATAACCAGGGGATTGAGGAGGGGAAATAATCTGGAGATAGCAAACTATCATGATTTTGTAATATTGTAATCAACATTGTTTTCTTTTTAGAAAAAAAACAGCCTTGGAAACAATTTTTTTTTTATGATCATGTAGCTCAGACACTGGATGCATCATTTTACTCTATTACTAACAAAATAATATTTTCTGTTTAGGTGCACTTCGTTTTGAAGGAACTTGTTCGGAAGTCAATAGCTCTAACGGAGGTAGGCAGTCTATACTTGCTTGCAAGTTAGGCATGTAAATCAATTTTTTTTTCTGTCTAGATGAGTACACCAATAATTTCATTGTATACATAACAAAATAGTCTTCTTTTGTTCCATAACAGTCCTCAATGATGTCATGCTGTTAAGTTTGAATGCTTCTAGTTTTTTTCTCCCTGGCATAGAAGTTTTTTCAGCCCATCTCAGTGATGCTGATGCTACTGTAAAAGTTAAAATTTTGGAAGAGCAATGCTATTTTATCTTAAATGTAAAGTAACCTCGGTATATATGTCTGCTTTGGAATAAAACCAATATTACTTCCAAATCTAGGGATCCATGGAGACTGACCTGCAGAGAAATATCTGTCAAGCCACATAAGTACACTCTTTTTATGTACTTGCACACTACAAAGTATGTGTAACTTTGTTATTTGATTCACTATGAGATGTTCATGCGACATTGGAAAAGATTTATTACGAATTCTGTTGAAATTGAAGTGAAATGAAAATGAATCCTCTCTAAAACTTATTTGATAGGCTTGTGTTCAATTGATAAATCAGACCTGATTTTGGGTACTTTTAATGCACTGAGGTGAATTTGGTAAGTTTTACCCTATTGAAGTTCAGCAAATGATGCTTTTACTTGGATGGCTGCCTGCCAAAAGCAAGTTGCATGTTGTATGTTTTGTTGAGGTCAATTCTTCCCAAATTAAGCATTTCCATGACGAATTGAAATGTGAGGGTTGCATTTGAGGGAAGACTTGTCCTTGTGAATTTTAACATAATAGCGACTACCATAGTTTTGTTTTGAAGATTGGCTTTATACTTCGTGAGGATAGCTTGATGCCTTGCCCTCAATTTGAGGGCAGAAATGCCACTTGTTAATATGGAAGTTGAATGATGACTGCTGAGAACCAGTGATGTGTCCTCATCTGGAGTTACTGTTATATGCCATCCAACAATTTCTTGCTATAAATGGGTTGTCATGTGGTGTATGTGAACTTGAATGTTGGGTCATGCATGAATCTGAGGATGCCAATTATAACAAAAAGAAAGATTTCATGCTATCTTATGGACATTGCAGGAACTGAAGCGATTCCCAACCCTTCAATCTGACATTGCCGCTGCTGCCAATGAAGCTTTGGAGAGATTCCGCGATGAAAGCCGAAGAACAGTTCAACGCCTGGTTGACATGGAGTCTAGCTATCTTACTGTGGAATTTTTCCGAAAGCTTCACCTAGAACCAGAGAAGAATACAAACACCAACCCAAATCAACCAGGCCCAAACGCTGATCGTTTCAATGACAATCATTTCAGAAGGATTGGTATGGAATTCTCTAATTGTTATCACCTCCACTCCTTTTTCATCTTTTATTAGGGAAACTGTGATGCACTTAGTTTAAAGATCTTCATTTTAGCAACCAGTTTAGTAATATGGATTAGAACTATCTGTATGATCATTCCTTTTTAATCAAATAGTAGGAAAACATGCGGATCCACAATTGCTGATAAATCATAAATTTATTACAGGATCCAATGTCAGTGCTTATATTGGCATGGTTTGTGATACACTGAGGAACTCTATTCCGAAAGCTGTGGTTTATTGCCAGGTTCGAGAGGCTAAGAGATCTCTTCTGAATAACTTCTATGCTCAAGTTGGGAGGAGGGAGGTAAATTTTTTCAAATTTCTTTCGTAAATGTTTATCTATCATTAACCAGGGAAAGCCAAGAGATTCAGGACTTGTAGGCTACCCTAGTTTGAATGAGTAGTTGTGGTTAGTAAGCTAGACTGGTTGGATAGGGAGTGGGTAATTCAGATGCATTATAAATTTTGGCAAATTAAAATATTCCATTAGAAGCATTGATGATCTTGACCTCACCTCATTGGTCACATTGATTAGTTTGAAAGAGTAGTCGTGGTTAGTTAGCTACTGGTTGGATAGGAAGTGGGCAAAGATGCATTAGAAATTTGGCAAATTAAAATATTCCATTAGAAGATCATGACATCACCTCCTCAGTCACATTGATGGGAGAGCGAAAGTGGGAGTCCTCTCTCACTTCGATAATGCCCAGGGCCAAGCAAGGAAGGAATGAGACGGGTAGTGGTGACCCCAATAAGTTTGATTGACACTCCTCAATACTCTCTCATTTGTGCTCTTCCTGAAACCAGACGTCAAAGTATAGGCATTTTGAGCCTGTGTCTGGCAGGAAATGGAGAGAATTTGCAATCTAGCCACCACTTTAGAGTTTAGAAAAGTGAATTACTTAGCTGGACTCCATATTCTCAAATTTTGTAGCAAGAAAGCCAGACTGGACTGTCAGTTTAAATGGGAAAACATGAAATTGGCCAAGTTGCTGATATAGTCAATTCCTGAAATCAGTTAGATCAGTTAAATTTTATCTGGCTAATTTTGCCAAGTGTTTCTGCTTACACCCTAGGCTACTTCTAGCCTGGTCCATTTCGCATAAAAACTTTGAATTTAACCCAGATCTCACCTTATCACTGTTAATCTTAGATTAAAAATTCTTCAAATTTTTAAACATATAAACATATTGAATTTCAGGTTTTTATCTCAAAACTCCTTAGCTCTCTAATCCAATGATCTGGTTAATTCTGTCACATTAGCAAAAATACATTTAGGAATCAGGATTCAGTCATTCATTGATTTCTTATGTCAAAACAGTGATTGGTGGATTCTTTTTTTGTATTGATATTTCAACTCACTGCGTGTGTGCATGCATGCACACGTGAGGGTCTTTGTTTAAGCTTGTGGTAGACATGTACGTGACGGTCTTAGTTTAAGCTTGCGATTGACATGCTATTGATGTGATACTGTAAAAATTATGTATAGCATCAATGAACTTTCCTCTTAGCTATTTTACCTCGTGCATGAAAAAACTCTTTTCACAATGGATATGTCGTGAAGTGTGCTTGATTAGACTGTTGAAGGTTAGACTAGGGTTGACCAATGGAATTTTCATCGCTCTTCCCATCTACTTGAGCAATGGCTTGATTGATTGCCCACTAGTCAACTTAACTGGGTCGATCAATATGTTGTTATATATATATATATATAACATCTTGTTTTTTTTTTTTTTTTTAAATTCAAACCATATTTTTACTGATCGTCTGAGTTGTTTTTGGACTCTTCAAATCAACTGATTCATGTAGAGTCAACTTTCAAGTGAGTTAATTTTAAACTTGGGTTAAATAAGAAGTTAGATAAGGATGTTTCAAGCTTGACTCATCAGGTCCGATTTAATAACAATGTCAAATATATTTTATTTTTTTAATTGCATATTTCATTTTCCCCCCCTTCAATTGAACCTTCTTCTTTTTTAATTTCAATATTTGGTTGATTTTGAATTGATCTTCATAATTTTTCTTGGTTTTCTTTTTATGATATTCTCAATAAACATCTCGGTATTTAGTTGATGCTCAATTCTATGAACATCTATTTTTATTATCATATCGTTAAATAGAAAATTGTTTTAAAAAAACAAAGTTGTTAAACCTAGAGGAGTTTGTAATCCAGGTCATGAGTTTGATGAGTAAAGCCACTAAATCCATTCTGATTTAATATTTTTATAGTCTCAATATTAACAAAAATGTCTTCAATTATTTTTCTTATAGTCAACTTTTTTTATTGGTCATACAAGTTGAAGTCAATTGGGTCATGTTAAAGTAGCTCTTACTAAGTAAATTTTAAACTAAATCTAGGCAAGTAATAAGGGTGAGAGAATTTAAGGTTGACTTGTTGGGTTAAATTTAATAATAATGCAAAATTGTTTCTTTGAACCTCTATATTTTATTTAGGTTCAAAAAACTTTGATACAACCATCAAGGAGCACGATAAAACTAGGAACACCTATTTTGCTATGAACACGGGGGCCAAAATAAAGGTTATATTTAAAAAGAATACAGAAATGTCACAAGAACGTAATCACATAGAAGGAACATGCCACAAACAAGCCAAAACATAAGACACTGCAAACATTACTACTATTCATCCTATTAAATTTATATGTATGGACTCTTACCCTTCCCCTACCCCCTCCCCTTCCTTGTTAGCTAAACAACTAACAAAGTGAAACAATTCACCCTCTCTCCTACCCTCAGTCCATCTTTCATCCAATCTATCTTTCCCTGAAAAAAGACTCCAAGGGATGTTCCGAGCGGAATACCTAAAAGGAGAGTCAAAGTAAAGCAACAGTGTTAATTAATTTCATAAAATATTTGGTATGTCGAGAGAATACCCAACCCTCTATTATCCAGAATTGCTGGGAATCCCTTGAGTTGTGTAGATAGATAGAACCGGAACCAAATTTCTCTAAAGTCAAAATTTGCTTAAGTGGGGGACTTTAGATTGTTTAACCTGTCTTTGGCTGTTGAGAGGATACGAAAAAGAAAAGAAGCTGTAAAAGTTAGTTAAGCCACGAACTTAACACCCCATCTCATTTGTTTTTGCATAAGTACCACTGAGCTACAGAAGCTCATTAGTTTAGCTCTTTAATATTTAAAATTCGCAAACCTTGTCAATCATTGTGTTGAGGTATATGTCTAGAGAGAGTAATCAATTCTACAATTGACAACATTGTCTTGGATTTCTCGCAGAAGGAGCGACTTGGTGCAATGTTGGATGAGGATCCACAACTTATGGAGAGGAGAACCACCATAGCTAAAAGGCTTGAGCTGTACAAGTCAGCTAGGGACGAGATTGATTCGGTTGCATGGAAATGATAGGTATTCTGGCACACGCCACGGCTTTCGTTTTCCCCAGAAACATAGCAGCTTAGATTTTCTGCATGCTCATTGTACTGCTACATTTGTGTCTGACAACAATGAAACGCTGCTCGCGCATATTCCAGGCTAGATTAATACGTCGATGGTAAAACTGATTCCATATTCTTTTTGTACTTGCAAATAATGCAAAGATTGTACACTGTGCTACAGTATGATTAGAGTTTTGTTATGGTTGGATTTGCAATTTGCTCCAGTATGATATTCATATTCAGTACGAGATTTGACTCGCCAATCCTTTAGGCATTCATCCAATTTCCAGTTTTGCTCCTAAAGGCCAGAATTAATCAATCGTGTTCTCTTTCTGCCCATCATTTCTCAATGTTCATCTAAAATCATGGACACCAATGAAAAAGCAGAACTTACACTAACTTCCAGCAAACCTTTATAGATATTTTTTGACATGGGAATCAATGAATTTATAAAGCTCTTCAGCTTCAATATTCGACAATTGCTAAGTTAACAGGTTTCGCGGTTTCTTTTTATTTGGCAACCGGATTTTCTTCTATTTTCTAGGTAGTTAAAATATCTTTTTAAATTGGAAATATTTTTGAAAAAGTATAAAAAAATCCAAAGTTCTTACCAACTGAAATTATTTACTAAAATCGATAAATTGTATAGACTTGTTTAAGAAGATAATAAAAAGGACCAAGTAAAAGAGGGTTTCCCCCCATAAGCTCATAGAACTTTAAACTGTAGAAAATGTGTTTCTGGTTTAGTCAGGAAAGTTTAAGATTTTAAAAATATGTACACCTTTCAATTCTTTAGCGAGCAAACATATTTTCTTTAGTGATTAATATTCCCTAAAATTTTTTAAAGGAAATTTTGGGCAAAGACACCATACATCTCGCTACCGGAAAGAAGTGGTTTGCAGCAGGACTAGCGGTCATGGTATCAAGCTTGATCTTCGAAATTAGTCTTAGCTAGATGATCTAGGCATTCCCTATTTCGATTTCTATCCTGGAAATTAGAGCAGTTTTTTCTTGAATTGAAGCATTGGGAATATCTAGACCTGAGCACGAACGATTTCTCTTCGAGCTCCACAATTCCAGGATTTATATAAGAAGATATGTTAGAGAAAAACCAAGCTTATCATCTCAACAATATTGTGAATTTGAGAAACCCGTTATGTTAATGTGTCATTCAATTCTTTATATTTGGATTGCAGGGTTCCACGGATGTATATATCTCGGTATATGAGTATTTTTTTATTTTATTAACGTGGGTGTCCGGGTTTGTGTGTGTCTCGGTTAGTTCTATGAGTCTTGAAATTAAACGACCATGTAAGTTTTTAATGGTTATCACATTAATAATCACGGGACTCGAACTTAGATCACAGGAAAAGTAAACCCTTTAATCTCAAACTCTTATCATTAACCACCTGTTATATGGTTTCGGTATATGGGTACTTCATTCTACTCCAGGAGGTGTATTATTTAATACCGATAGATACATCGCATCTGTCTACAAACCAGGGATGCCAGTAATCTATCCTGGATTATGTGAAATGAAATACTATTAATCCTGATTACATCTTCAGGGATGCAACTGCACTTTGCATAGAACTTGGAAAGCAACTTGTCAGACCTAAACAGTGGCATAGATGATCAGCATTTCCAGGAAAACACTGTTTTCAGGGTGCAGTTTGCGATACCACAACGCATACTCCATTATTCTTTTTACTTGAATCAGAACCCATAAATGCTTTTGCTGCGAATCGTACAGGGGCTCATAAGTTGAAAGAATCTTCCCATCCAACCACCAGCATCCTCACGCAATAGGAAAAATAAACAGGAAAAGTTAGAATAACAGAGGAAAGCACATAAAATATGTCATTAGATGCATGAAATATGTGATTGCAACTTCTAGAAGCACAACATCAAAATCAAGACAAGTCGAGGTCTTCAAACTTACAAGTATGATCACAAAGCACAGGGGAAGTTTGCAGTGATACATACATAAAGAGTGATCTAGCTGAAGAACCTCAAATGGCATAGGCCATCAAACAAAGTTTTCTGGTGCAAAAGTTGTGTCAACCGACATATGGACAGCTCAACGTTAAATCATGGTCCTGAGTCTAGCTTGCTTGCTAAGCACAACTTGTGCAATTTTTTGTACATAAAATATAATGTGTTTTCCAATATAGAATCTGAACTTTTAAAATAATTTTTACAATACAGAATCCTCCATGATGGTTTTTCCTCGTCAAGATCCAACAGAGATTGATAAATGATGATAAAACTCTCGAACATAAGTTCAAGAAGAGGAGTAGATGTTTTGTCAAATCTTTATAAATCTTAATGCAATTTTTTTAAACTTATACTTTTTATTTATATTGTCTATTGCTTTCATAATTAGTTGAATGTTTAGAATTTCATGTTATTAGTTTTTTTTTTAATTTATAGTTTTACCTTGCATACCTAATTTAAATTTTTTTAGAAGTTGGTGTTGCTTTAATCCTAAAACTGCAAAGACAAGTATGAAATTTCACATTGCTAGGACATTTTTAAAGGTGAGGAAAGAGAAAAATAGGAAAAGGATAAAAAAGCCCACCAATATTGCATCACTACTCCAAAATCACCACATGTCATCCTAAAATAAAGAGGATACCATTATGCTTCCAAAGATATACAATATCCAGTGTTTGGTTGCTGGAAGGCGCCTTTTATACATCAACGCCTTTTATACATCGACGTGTACGTTGCATGCATCGACCATATATATATATATATATAATTACCAATTTGATAATAACAAAAAAACATTGTAAAGATAAAAAAACCCAAGTTATCAATGTTAAGTATTTTTTGCTTAAAAGGGCATTTTAATGATTTCACCATGTTTTTGAAATGTAAAAAAAACATATTTATCCTTTATCAATTTGATAATGACTAATAATCTTTGTAAAAAAAACTAAATGCTTTTTATAAATGATTCAAAACTTTATTGGTAGGAAGAGCAAAAATATCATTATGCTATTCTAATGAACAATGCTTTCACCCATAATAAACAATGTTTTTCCAAACACAAATTAAGTTTTGCTAATAAGCGGTTTACAATTATGATTAATGTCATGGATGTGGTTACAATGCAATAAGACTTTAAACATTGTATTTTAATACTTATATAAAAACACAGATAATAAATTATGAATAATTATTTAATGAATAAGTTTTGTACTTAAGTTTGGGGTGAAATGCACTTTATTCTTAATGAATAAGATGAATTTTTTGTGTGTTTTTCTTCTTCTCTTCATCCTGTATGTCTTCATCATTTTTTTTCTTAATTATCTCAGTCTGATGCTTATAAGGTTATTGTAGTTTTAAATGAATATCTTGATATTGATTTGTGTTTTGTTTTTCATGAGGATTTATTTTTGTTATCGAATAATTAAGTGAAGATATTTTTTTTCTAAAAAAAGTTTTTAAATCTAGTGAAGTCTATAACCCGGAATCATGGACTTGAAGGGTTAAGCTACAAAATCTAGGTTAATGCAACATGATTATTTTTTTTGTTTTTTTGTCTCAATATTAAAAAACAATCTTGTTTTTTTTTAAAAAAAGCTAAATTATTTTTTTCACTAATAATCTAAGTTATCTTTAGACTTGTAAAAGTCAATTTGGCTATGTCAAGAAAACTCTTGTATTACTTAATTTCAAACTCGAGGTAAACAATGAGTGTGATCAAAATATTTCAGGATTAAAATGTTGGATTAAGTATACTAATTTAAAATAATTCCACATGAATTGAATATTTTCATAATGTTGTTATTTTAATTAAGTATCATCATAATGTGATTCTCTAACTTAGTAAAAAGAAAGCTAATGGGAGGGTGAAAAATTCTATTCACCATAAAAAGGATTTATTATTCATTTGAATAGTACAATGACAAATTTACTTTTCTAAAAAAATAAATCAATCAGCTATTAAAGGATTTTTTTTTCACGTGGTTTATGATGTATTATCATATTAATTGAGGACAAGTAAGGCTTTTCACATTTTAAAATCACATTAAGATGACTAAGTTGCCTTTAAAAACAAAATTTATTTTACTAGCATCCAAAGGTTTTTTTTATATATTTTTATCATGGTTTAATCAATTATCACAAAGTTAACTAAAAGAAAAATTTTAATTTTAATTTTAATTTTAATTTTAATATATATAATATAATATAACTTAAAAACTAAATTTGTCTAGCACGTGTAACACATACACCAAATAAGAAATGTTCATTTTTTTCATGGCTTGTGCAACGTCTCTTGGTATCTCTATATGATTGCTTTTGTATTGTCATTAGAATCACCTATAGAAGTATCAAAGTGCCTTTTTCTATGTAGAGTGACACATATTGTCGTTTATGCTACAATTTTTTGTTAACGACCTCTATTTTTTTTCTTTTTATCATATAATAATGACTTATTATTTTTTAAAATCTAGTATCTATTCTTTTGATTTTGATTTTTTTTTGCTTTTGGTCTTTCTTGTAAATTTTCTTTTCTTTTCAATTCAAAAATCCAAGTTATCCTCTTCTATATTTTTCATTGGTTCAATTTTGGTTCTAATTGTTTTAATAGGTATTTTTTTTAAAGTGATTTTTTTTTAAAAAGTGATTTTCTTCTTCAATTTCATTAGATATTGATTTATTGAAAATTAGGTTTTATGATTTTTTGGATAAAATGTTTCTGATTTAGTGACTCAAGTTATAAATTTTAAAAGTTAATGCAAGTTGACATTGTTTTTTCTTTCCACTTATTTCTTTTATCGTTTGATTTAAAAAATTGGTTTAATTTTTTTTTGTGTTTTTTTAATTAAATTATTTTGATATTATAACAGAGCAACACATTTGACCAGTTATCTCTAATATTGTTTTTAGGATTGTCTTTATATATATCTTTTTGCCACCCCTTCAAAATTCAGAAATTTTATAGTGTTAAAGAGTAACTAATAATATTTAATTAATTATTTTCTGGGTTCTATTTTGAAGAAAATTAAATTTTATAATCTATAAAAAAAATAAAAAGTTTAAATAATTGTTTTTTTTAAAGTGTATCATAGCGTATTACGTGTATTGAATAATTTCTATAATTACAAATAAGGGCCTCTTTAATTGCTCTGACGCATTATCCAACTGTCCCCCCCGCCCCCCGCTCTCCCCCTGTTTTCCCTTCACTCCACTCGAATTAATTCAACGGGAAGAAATTCAACGTCTTTTTGAATTGAATCAACCAAATTTATCCAAAATCCTCTCCCTATTTCCCGATCTGAACCCTAAGTATTCTCTAACTTCCCACAATTTCTCTTTTTCCGTCAAAATCCTAGGGTTTCCGTTAACAGATCTAACTTCCTCAAATCCCACTCCAATCATACGACTTCGCCACCAGACATGCTTATTTTAAGCTTCGTAGCTTTAGAATTTAGAAGTAGAGAGCGTGATTAGTTGTGTGTTAGTGATTAGCTCAGTTTCCGTTTGGCATTGTAATGGCTGCTTTGCAGCGAGTGGCGTCGAGCGCGAGCACGAGCGCGAGCAGTTACGGATCATGTAAAGATGCAGGTGCAGATGTAACTGTGTCTGATCAGTTCCCGGCTGGTTTACGGGTTCTGGTAGTGGATGATGACATCACTTGCTTGAGATTACTAGAGAAAATGCTTTGCCGCTGCCTTTATCATGGTTAGTTCACCTATTTTCTTTTTTGACTGCTCAATTCGAACATAGATGGGGCTACTTTTCTATGCATGTTCATGTCTGGTGAGTGTGTGAGTTAAATTTGGATGGAAGCTGGTTAGTTATTGAGATAAAATTCAAATGATGCAGTCGTAAGTGGAAATAATAAAAATAAATTGAAAACAGAGGTAACCCAAAATCACCTTCATTGAACCAGTAAAAAATGATGCCCACATCAATCCATGTTGTTTATTGATCCGTCAATCGCAATGAACTTTTTTACTGATGTCTGCTCAAAATGCAGCTGTAGTTTTTCTTTTCCAATTTAATCACAATCCATTAAAATTTGAAAAGCACTGGTATAAATCGCTCAAAACCTAAGTCTGATCCCGCTGCACAGTCTCTGCAATCCCAAACTGATCTGGGCATGTAATTGAACTCATATATCATAAACCTCCTTACGCATGCTTGAAACAAGACCCAGCATTAATGTCTCATCCCCAATCAGAAGTAATAGAAAAGGAAGATTAGAACTCATCAGCAATTGCTAGATCATAGCCAATGAATCCAGGAAATAAAGATCACCGACTGAGTTGTTGGAGGCATATGTGAACCACAATCATGGACTCTGACCTCCACACAAACTATCCTATCTACCTTTTTTGCATAAATGCAAACTTGGGCCCATGAGATTGTACTCCGGTGTTCCTTTTCTTACAGTTCCCATTACTCAATGCCATAATTCTCTTAAAGTTATTAATAAATCTCAATGAATGCTCCTCAGAGAAACTTGTTTATCCAAGTAACACAGCACAAAAGTCGATCTGTGATAGCAGATGAGCATGGGATCTAACTGTTGCTCCACGAGTAGGGATATTTAATGGCAAAAAAGTTGGTTCATATTATCATGTTTAACAGCCCCCTCCATATGGATTTTCCAGTAAACAGAAGAATAAGAGCTGGAAAACACTTTAATTAAAAGGTTTCTTAGAAGTTCTTGCAGAATGAAGAGGAACTAAAATTTAGAAATCTAGATTCTGTTTTTCAGACGTGACATCTACAGAGAGGGAGGTATAGAGGGGGTGTAAAGATGAGTCTTTTTTCCCTCAGGATATAAAGTAATTAACAGAAAAAGTAGTTTCGTCGTTCTATTTCCTGGTTACTCGCCATGTGTGTTATTACGAAGAGTGAGTATTACTAGGCTCTTTAAATGACTGCAACTAGAATTCCTGTTCATGTAAAAGATAAAAGTTAACTTCATTCTCCTAGATGATTTAGGGAAACTTATCCTGCTTTACTTATCAGAAATATTTTAATTTTGTTCATTTGGTTGCAGTTACCACTTGCTCCCAGGCCACAGCTGCTTTGAAACTTCTGAGAGAAAGGAAAGACTATTTTGATGTGGTACTAAGTGATGTTCACATGCCTGACATGGATGGATTTAAACTTCTTGAACTTGTTGGGCTGGAAATGGACCTTCCAGTTATTAGTGAGCGTTTTTTTTTGGTTATTTTTTTTTGCCACAAGGATTCCTAAGTTGTGTATCAAACTGTTGACATAATAATCTTGGCTGCAGTGATGTCTGCTGATGGGAGAACAAGTGCTGTAATGAGAGGAATCAGACATGGAGCATGTGATTATCTGATTAAACCTATCCGTGAAGAAGAGCTCAAGAATATATGGCAACATGTTATTAGGAAAAGGTGGAATGGAAACAAAGAACAAGAACATTCTGGAAGCTTTGAGGATAATGATTACTATAAACAAGGGAATGATGATATTGAAAATGCATCTTCTGTTAATGAAGGAGGAGAAGAAGGGGTTTTGAAAGGCCAAAAAAAGAGGAACATTGCTAAAGAAGAAGACGATAATGAACTGGAAAATGATGACCCTTCTGCGTCCAAGAAACCACGTGTTGTGTGGTCAGTGGAGCTCCACCAGCAATTTGTCAGTGCTGTAAACCAGCTTGGAATTGATAGTAAGATCTTTAATGATCCTCTCTTTTTAATTGTTCGTGTTTTCTATTTAAGGAAATAAATTTGATGCATGTATATATATATACACACACATACATACATACATACATACATATACTGATAAAAGAAAGACACATAGCAATCTAGGACACAATCAAGGGAAGACAGTCTCACTTAAATCCCCCAATAACAAAGCTAAGACACCCACTCAGAGGGGAAGTGACAGTTGAAAGACCCAATGGTAACAAAAAAGCATAATTTGCCAACCAATCAGCTATAAAACTGGCCTCAAGATAAACACAATGGACTTTAGCAACACAATCTTGAGCTAGAAGGGCACAATTTTCTTGAATTATCTGCAATGGCCATTAGATGTATATTATGCTTTGGGATGCTGCTTGTAAATGTTTTAATGTCATTTCAGAAGCTAAGTTTGAGGGTCACTGTATCTTTTGCTCAACGCACCTTTTTGGCTACCATTTCAGAGGCTGTGCCTAAGAGAATCCTCGAGTTGATGAACGTGCCTGGTTTAACCAGAGAAAATGTTGCAAGTCATTTGCAGGTCTGGTTTTTCCCTACACCTCAAACTTCCACCTCAAACTTCCACTCTGCCCTATTTGTTTATCCTTTTTAATTTTTGTTTCAAGGCTGCCCCTCTGGGTTGTTCTCATGCAAGCATTTCCTGTTATTAAACTTGCATCCTTGGTGCTCTAAACTCTTTAAGGGTCTAGCTATATTTGTCTTCTTCTGTCTCTACTACATTCTTTGCTATACTACTCATCATATGACAGTACTACCAAAGGGGTATTTGATACCATGAGTTTCATTTGCTCCGGGAGCAATAGGGCAGCCTAAATGACTCAGTTAGATCTATCATGCCATGAGTGATAAGGGGATAAAATGGCATGTCTTCTTATAGTCCTTTTTTTTTATATTTTTCTATGTGAAGAAAGTACTATAAAAGTAAGTATTTTTCTTTTGAGAAGAATATAATATGTCGTAATAGATACTAGAACCTGACTTGAGAAGTGAAGTATAGTTGATCATACCTGAGAAAAGTAATAGAACAAGAGCATTGTTTTTAACTGTTTGCTTCATTTTTTCATGTCATACTATATTTTTAGGGAGGATGGATCATGGTTTGAGTCACCAAATACGTTACTAATTCACCCCTCAATTTATAGCGAACTTCACAATTCCTAATATAGTTTGGTTATTTCGCCTCTACTTATGTTTTTGGAATTTGTTTTTGAGATTTTCTACTGTGTTATGGTTTGATTCTCATTCCCTCCACCTGCATTTTGTACTAGGATACTGTACTGACAGTTGAAACTATTAAATTTTTAAATGTTAAATCGGAGACCATGTTTTCATATAGAACAGTATGGAGTTATATTTCAATAACTCCTCCAATGTATTGTAGTCCTTCATTGTGTTTAATACTCTTTAGTTTGACCTGTGGCATCAATTTTCAGAAGTTTAGACTCTATTTGAAGAGATTAAGTGGTGTTGCTCAACAAGGTGGGATTTCTAATACATTTTGTGGACTGATGGACTCAAATGTAAAAGTTAATCCATTTGGAAGATTTGACATCCAAACTTTGGATGCCTCTGGCCAGATTCCTCCACAAACATTAGCAGCACTGCATGCTGAGCTTTTTGGTCGTCCTACAAGCAGCCTGGTTACAACTGTGGACCAACCAGCTCTTTTACAAGCATCTATGCAAGGTCCGAAATGTATTCCTGTTGAACATGGTGTGGCATTTGGTCAGCCATTAGTAAAATGTCAATCCAACATCTCCAAGCATTTTCCACGAAATTTGATCTCTTTTGAGGATGTTGCTTCAGGATTTGGAGCCTGGCCCTCTAATAGTGTTGGTACAGTAGGACCCAGTAGCAATCTCGGAGGGATGAACGGTCAAAATAGCAACATGTTGATGGACATCCTGCAGCAGCAGAAACAACAACAACAATCACAGCAGCAGTCACCATTACCAGAGCCCAGCCGTTCAATTAATGTACAGCCATCTTGCCTTGTGGTCCCTTCCCAGTCATCAGCCACTTTTCAGGCAGGAAATAGTCCTGCTTCAGTTGATCATAATTGCAGCTATAACAGGAGCGCCATGATTGATTACAGTCTTCTGTCACCTCAATTAAATAATTCCTCATTGAATATTGGACAAATATCGAACGGGGATCTCAAAACCACAGGTGTAAGTGGGTATTCAGGCTCAGTTTCCATATCTCCCTTGTCACCGTGCTCTGTAAATCCTGACAATACATCTCAGCTAGGTCGAAGCTCAACCATGGCAATTCAAGTTGGAAGACAATTACCAGGACTTCCTAATTTCTCCAACTTCCAGGGTTCTTATAGTGCCAAGTCAAGTGAAGTGCTTGATCAAAGACCTCTTAGGAATCTTGGATTAGTTGGTGAATGTACAAGCATCCCAAGCCGGTTGGCTGTGGATGAATTTGAATCAACGATGAGCAACTTAGACCATGAAAAATTCTACATGGATATCAGTGGTAATAAAGTGAAGCAGGAACCAAGCATTGAATTTGTGGATAATGCCAGAGTGGGCATCCCTATATTACAACAATTGCCCCCATCACCAAGTGATCTCATGAGTGTTTTCACAGAATAGGTAAACTTGGCTACTTGGTGTTGCCGATAACAGTCTTACTTGGATTGGGGATTTTACATCGGTGGTATAGTCTAATCTAAATGTACAATTTGGCTAGTTTCATAGTTTTTGCATGTGTTTAGGACCATGAGGCGGTCTCTTCTGCTGAGCTAGCTATCTCACTTGACCAACTGTTTTGCCTGCAGAACTAAATTTTAATTTATTGTGCAAACATTTTTTGATGTTACTCTTTTCTCTTTCCATCACTTAACAGACCTCACTAAATTATTCGAGATAGTAATACAAGCTGGGAACCCTCATATCTTGAATTATTACCTCTTTAATCTGGTTACTCAAATTCTTTTCTTGTTTTCATTTTGGTTAGGCTATTATACCACAAGCAGTAACAAATTGAGGCGACAGTGCTAGTTAATTTCATTTCCATGAGAGCCACTTTATCTGTGTGCAGAGACTTTTCTAGCATGGCATTTGTGGATAATTTTTTTTTATATTACCGTTACCAGGTCTCTATTTTGCTTTTACCGTTTCTTAAGAAAATGATATGATTTGAATTTTCAGAGGACTGCATGAATGATCTTTTATTGGTTGCTTATCTAATCCAATCCCAATTAATTTCAGGTTTGTATTTGATGTTCCACTGGTAGGATGGATTTGTTTCATACCATCAAATGTTCAGAAAGGGATTCAAATTTTAATTTCCATGGGTAGTGCAGATTTATTTCGTATCACCCGATTCAAGCTGAAGTCACTTTATTTCCACGGGTAGCGTATTGTGGAGCCGGCTCAGTCTCTATGGAGGTGGCAAATTTCTCATTTTGTGAAATTCCATTGGCTTGCTGGGGGTGAAGTTGTAGAAGCACGAAGTGATAGTATTGTCTTTTAATTAGCCTGTATGAAAATAAGATTGTACCAGGCACCTAAAAGCGTGAAATGTTGTTATAACCTTCCATCACTGTCTGAGTTGTATATATATGAACATGCTAAAAGCATTCAAAAACATAAACAAATTAATTTAAAATAAAAAAATAAAATTTAATAAAGCATGTTATGACTAAGCTGCAGGTGGTTCTACCAAATCTCTATTTCAAGTTTGAACCCTTCACCCGCTGACTCCATGCCCTTCTCTTCTCTCCTGATCTCAATTTGAAGCCGAAGCAGACAGGCTGTCCCTAATGAGCAAAACCCTACAAGAAATTGCTCTGACCCAGCTGAGGAAATCAGTTCAGAAGCTTGGTTCTTCCACTGAGGTACATACCTTTCGCATAATGCACCAAGTCTAATACACGTATATAGTCGTGGAATGTCATTGTATGCGTGTTGCTAGATAATTTGTTTTGTTTTAGTTGAAGTTCAGTTCCTTGAGTTCTTGATTTTTCGGGTTTGCGTTGCAAAAGTATGGGACCCAACACTGATGAGGTTCTTGATTGCAAGATCAATGGACCCGGCAAAGGCAGAAAAGATGTTTATAGAGTGGCAGAAATGGAGGACTTCACCTGTTCCAAACGGGTCTATACCAGATTCCGAAGTTGAAGATGCACTGGGACCAAGAAAGATCTTTTTGCATGGTTTGTCAAAGGATGGATATCCAGTGTTCCTCGTCAAAGCAAACAGGCATTTTTTTTGTTGGGTATTCCGAAACTTTATAGGAAATATCATCATATCCTAATAAGTCCATTCAGATGAAGGTCATGATATTTCTAGATGAAGAGTTCAAATATCCTAATAGAATTTCAAATATAAACAAGAACACTTACTTATTAGATCATGATAAAAGGATTTCATGACCTTTTATCAAATCATTCCCTGTATATGAAAAATTATTGTTCCAGGTCTTTAACTAAAGTGCAAGACGATGGAGAATGAGTTGAAACTGTTCATTCCAATCAGGCTTCTCATCCTCGAAGACCAGCTTGTTTCTTGCAATCCAATGACTCATAAAGTTCCATAAGATAGCATTGTGAATGCACTTCACTGGAACTTGCCTTTGACCATAGTCAATTGTCTCCATGTGTATAGCAGTATAGGAAAAGATGAGTAGCATTGGTGGGACAATTTTTTTCCACAAAAGTGAAGTGAGTGAAGTTTTCTGGAAACAAAATGATTTCTATTAAATCACTGCCAGATTTGACAGTTATGTCACTGCCCACATTTTTTTATCATCTCTGCTGGACTGTACTGTTTCCCTTGCTAACAGCTGATTCTTTTTCATAATGAATTTCTGAGACCAGTGATCGTTACCATAAAACTTATTGGGGTGATAGAGATTTTATTTTAAAATAGTGATAAACTAGTTAATTGCCCACACTATGTTGCGAGTAGAGCAAATAATTTTTATAACTGTTGAGATTTAAATATAATATTTATAAATGTAAAATTTGATATAATGAAAAAGATCAATATATCCTATTATAACAACAACAATATCGAAGTCTTAACATCTAAAATTATCACTATTATTACTGCTAAAAAACAATTAAATTATCCCAGAGAAAAAAACACAAAAAAAAATAACAAAAGAGTAAGTAAGAACAAAAACTAAAACTATTATTATTATTATTGAGTTAATAATGAAAAAAACAAGATTAAATCAAAGACTACAAAAAGCTTAAAAACTTTAACAAAAAAGCAAACAAAAAAAATAAAATAAATGATAAGACAAATAATAAAAATTATTGGCTGAAAAAAATTCATTTGACTTGAAAATAAAATAATAAAAATAATAAAAAAACTAAAAGAAATAACAAAGATGGAAAAAAAAGAACTATCAATTTTCAAATGATCATAAACACAAACTAAAATTTAAGAGCTAATTTTTTCAAAAAATTACAACCTCAACAAAAGAGAAAATAATAAAAATTATTTGATTACCCCATGAAAAAAACTCAACAGCATTAACAAAAAAATAAGCACGAAAAAAAGCCTAAAATTATTATTATTATTATTATTATTATTATTATTATTATTATTATTATTATTATTATTATTATTATTGTTATTGTTATTGTTATTGTTATTGTTATTGTTATTGTTATTGTTATTGTTATTGTTAATAATGAAAAAAATAAAATTAAATCAAAGACTAAAAAATCCTAAAAACTTTAAGAAAAGAGCAAACAAAATAAAATAAAATAAATGAAAAAGAATCTTTTGACTTGAAAATTAAAAAAAATTGTCCTGCACTACATTGCGGGTTGAGCAAATATTTTTTTATAATTGTTGGGATTAAAGAAATTAATAGGATTTGTTAGTTCAAAATTAAAATATAATATCGATATATAATAAAATAGATCAATACACCCTATTATAACAACAACAACATCAAATTCTTAACATCTAAAATTATCATTATTATTACTACCAAAACAATAAAAATTATCAAATTATCCTAAGAGAAAAAAACTCAAAAACATTAACAAAAGAGTAAGTAAGAAAAAAAACTAAAACTATAATAATAATAATAATAATAATAATAATAATAATAATAATAATAATTATTATTATTATTATTATTATTATTATTATTATTATTATTATTATTATTATTGTGTTAATAATGAAAAAAATAAAAATAAATGAAAGACTAAAAAAATCCTAAAACTTTAATAAAAGATCAAATAAAAAAATAAAAAAATGATAAAATAAAAATTATCAGGTGAAAAAAATTCATTTGACTTGAAAATTAAAAAAATATACTAAAAAAACACATAGAAAAACTAAAAGAAAGAACAAAGAGAAAAAATAGAAAATATAAATTTTCAAATGATTATAGACATAAAATCAAATTTAAGAGCTAAATGTTTTTAAAAAATACCACCTCAACAAATAAGAAAATAATAAAAATTAAAAACCATAGCTAAGAGCACACTTATATATACATGGACAAAAATAGAGATTATTCTAGAAATATAAAAAAAAATAAAGGGATTAAAATAAAAAATAAAAAGTATAAGGGCCAAAATGAAAATCAAATATATTATAAATTTCAATCCAATGACAAAATTGAAAAAAATCAAAACTTCTATACCGAATATATTAAGGTATTTATACCCAATCCGGAAATTAAAAGGAAGAATGAAGTGAAACCTAAATATATAATTAATTTCAATCAATGGATCCAATTGAAATAAATCAAAATTTATATAACAAAAATCAGGATCATACTAAAAAATTAAAGGAAGTGAACAAACCACAAAACCGGGGGCCTCTCCTATACTTTTGCGTGTAGGAGAGAGAAAACAGAAAAAAAAGTTTAACCGATCACTATCACGGCGACGATCACCCTTTGCCAAAACATGCTAGACCATGAGGAAGATCACAGAGTCGGGGAAGCGACAGAGACATTGGTAGGCCATTTTCCTCCACCTTAATAGGTCTTAAGCGCCGTCCAAATAGGGCGTGAGGCCGAATATTGTCGGTCGCGCGTGCCACACGCGCCGACAGTATTCCGAGAAAAATAATAAACAATCATGGTCAATTACCGATCTACCCCTGTGCCCAAGTCATTAATTTTATCTTATTGGGGGCTATATTTGTATTTAGTCATTTTCAAAAAATATAAAATTTTCGTGCCACCTCTCCCGCCTAGAGCTGATTTTTGTTTTTTTGATGGACAAAATGATTATTTTACTATGCAAAAAAATATAAAAAATAAAAAAATGGCGACCCAAACCGGACGGAAAATGTTCAATTATTGCGGCACCCCTCCGTCCAGTACCAGTTTTTTGCTTTTTTTTAGGGTTAAAACTATTATTTTACTGTGCAAAATTGAAAAAACCAATAAACAGGCGGACCGAACGACCCAAACAAACCCGAAAACTGAGCAATATTATTTTAATCCATAGTGATTTGTCTCACAATGCATAGTAACTGACTCATGATGTCATGACCTCTTTTAGTGTATTAGATAATAAAATCCATCCTCGGCCCTCCCTCCCTCTTTCTTCTTCTTAATTTTTGTTTCACTTCAGAATTAAAATGTTTTACTCTTTTGGTTTGTTATGATGGTAGACTTTTCCTATAAGTGATTCTCTTTTGTAAAATTACGACCTCATTAAGAAACCTTATTTTATAACTTATTCCAACGTTGAAACAAAGATGAAATTCAGTTGTCTGTTTGATTTGAACAATGTTGTCTTTGTATTGAAGTTCTATTAACCCACATTGTGTCCCACATTTTGATTAATTTCACCATTTATTTTTCAACTATTTTTTATTTAAAAACACATAAAAAATATTGTAAAAACCCAAACAAACCTGTTCGTAGTTGAAAAACACCTAATTAGTGTGAAAATCAAAACTCTACTCAATTTCTAAGACCTTTTTAAGGCTAGATCTAATTTTTAGATATAATGAAGACTAGATAAAACCAAACATCCCTGGTTAAAATGAACATAGATTCTTCAGCTAGAACATGATGACATCCAAACTTGATATTTACAAAAGAAAAAAGCCAAAACATCTCCTGACCCTATGGCAAAAACAATACTGATTAAAGAGCACTGTGATAACTTTGCTGTTCAACTAAAATGAAAATTTCCAGCATTTTAACTTGATAAATCTACAATAAATTCATCAGCTCTTCCTAATAATATATTATAACTCGGCAGTACAGGACCCACCCGGTAGTCTGTACTGTAGAATTGAGAAGCGCCGGCATTAGCATGCAGTAAGGGAGAAGGTGCTCAAGAGACAAGCAAAGCCAAACTACCTGGAGAAGTTACATCCAAATTCTTGCTTGCCACCCAAGGGAAGTAGAATATATATTACTGTTGCTTTTCGATCTGGGCTACTTTTCATTTGAAGATCCTTTTTGGGGGCATGCACTTTACCTAGCAAAAGACAGGTATTTACCTTTTCCATTTCTACTGGCCGGCATTTTCAAGAAAAAAAAAACATGTAATTTTTCAAAACTATTTAAGAAAAATAAATCAAACTTATATCTTAACTAAATTGTTGTAATTCTTTCTTCTTCCTCAAAACAGTTTTAATCCCATCTCATAACTGTTTTTACTCGTGAAGTTTGTATAAAATTATATGAAGGACTCCTATCTTATATCAAAGATAACTCTTTTTTACTTAGTGCTATTTTTTTAACTAAATTGTTTTTTTTTCTTCCTCTACGGTGTTATTTTGGAAAGAAAAAAACTCTGTTGACAATTAAGAGTTTTTATTTTATTTTTCTCTTTCTATTTGAAATTAAGTTTTAAATATTCTGTCCAGCCTTTATGATGGAAATTTGGGAGAAGGGCAGTGCTCATAGAAATGTAATTAATTTTGGAAAAAAACACTAGTGTACAGTAGAGTCTAACATCACTTTATCTAAGAATTAGGGATTAAATGTGAGATATTCTAGTAAAAATCTCAAGGTTAACTTGTACATTTAGTACTGTTTAGAAGTTAAAAATATATTTATCTTAAATAAATTAAATTAATATTTTTAATGTGTTAATATACAAAATATTTTTTTTTCAAAATCATATTTAAGTTATCTTAAAAAAATCAAGAAAAATAAAAAGACCCAGTACCATGTATTCCACTTAATGTTTTGCCTATGATGATTTTAATCCGAAAGAACATACATGTATTATAATAGTAGTAGTCATAATAATGCGGTAGAAGTTTCGAGAACTTTAGTTAACATCCAATCAATTTGCCATATAAAAAAAATAGAGAGATTCTGTGACGTGCACCCCTACCACTGGCTATTTCTGGTGTGACGCTGCGGTGCTTGCTGTCGCTGTGACAATAGATTATCCTCGTCAACCCCCCCGAGAGGAAGATAAGCACCAGAAACCTGGAAGCAACTTAACCGCCAAACTACAAAGAGCATTCAAGCACACTGCTAGTTACGTTAAGTTAAGTATCTGTTTAAACCAATAGGATCTAGTAACGTGTCATTCCCTCGGGCGATAAGAGGTTTACTGGGCCCACAGTTGTGCTTACGTAATCTTCCGTACATCGGCGCAAAAATATATGAGCTGTAGGCAGTGATGACTTCAAATGGGTCCTCTAACTATAACATTAGCTTCAATCACATCCACTAACTACAAATTTAAGCAATCTTACCCCAAGTATCCCCACCATTAATTCAATTCAAAAACCCCTTTAACAAGCCCGTTCTTATCACCTGCATGGTTCAGGTTGTACTTTGGGCATAAAAAAAAATCCACTATCCAACCTAATTCAATGAAATTTATAAAATATATTTACAGGACGACAATATTTCAAGAGATAGAAAATGATATATATTAATAGAGATTATAGAAAATGATATTTATTAATAGAGATTATTGTTGTCGGTGTTCAAAATGGGACCATCACAAGTCAAGCATCGAGAAACATGTTTTTTAATTTTCTTTTCTTAAAAACCTGAAACCAGAGAAATATTCCTTGTATTGGTAGTTGAGGGATGTCATTGAAAGTGGCATCATAACGAGGGACTTACTTGAAGTTATCCTTTATAACTTTGAGACACATTCTTTTTTCCAAGCGGCCAATTATTAACTAGCAATTGACTACAAACAGTCGTGCACTTTCCTTTGTCTGCACTTCTCGTACGTAAAAAGCCATATGTACTATATAGCGCTCTTGCTTTCTTTCATAGTAGAGACCGACCTGCCTGTCGATTCATTTTGATCTCCACAACCTCTTGGTAAGCATTTTCTGTGCATGTATAATCAACAAAACTTCGTTCATCTCTTTAGCTCTCTATCCCTTCTTCTTCTACGGACAAACATCACTCCTGAAACATTTCTATCTAATATTTAACGTTGCTGTACTTGTGTAGTTATGATTTCAACGTGTGACAAAAAAAGGTTTCATTATGTAATTATTTCTCGTGTTTTTTCTCCTCTTTTGACTAGTACTCTCTAACTGTTCAGGAAATTCAGTGTCGAAGCTGCCTCTACTTAAGGACAACAACCGCTTACCATCTCGCCTAGCCCTGTGGGTATGTTAGCTTTCTTTCCTTTTAATCTGCTAGTTGGATCCGTGTAATAGGTTGTAACTATTAAATAACATCTCGTATAAAAGTTTAAGCTGTTAGATGAAACTTTAGAATATGATTGATATTATTTTTTTAATACATTCTCATAAGTAAAAGTCATTTGAGTTTTAAACTTGCATAAGTTCACACTATCTTATTCTTGATTTTTATCAAATATAATAGGGATGGTGAAATTTAAATTCTTGATTGTTAGGTTAATAAGGCTCTGATATCATATAAAACACCATCTCACCTAAAAACTCAAACTATTATGTAAAACTTCAGAATATGATTTATATTATTATTTAACAGTAACAAGCTTGCATTGGAGAATTTTGATCACATTTTGTTGGATACTTCATTAGCAAGTGATTAGTGAACAGAAGCAATACATTTGTGTTTCTTGACATTTTGGATTTAGCTTGTACCTTTTAGGATTGCTGTTAGTTTCAAATTACAACGCTCTTGTGCTGATTTTTATGTCTTTGAAACAATTCACATGAAAAATAAGTCAGTTGATGGAGAAAAGTTGTGTCCTTGTAAAAAAGAAAAAAAAAGATGCATCTTTCTTTTGGTTTTGTCTACTTTTCTTATTTTTAGTGATCATTGTTGTCAAATCACGTATGATTTTACTAGTCAAAAGAACAAACCTGGTGAAATCGGGTAGAAAAATCAGACTCGTTAAAATCAGAATAAAATCGTTAAAATCAATCAGATTGAACCCCCCCCCCACCAATCTTGTTATGGTTTAAATGCACTTAGACAATAAAAATTTCTTGATTTTCATGTATTGATTTAAATATTAACTTTAAAATTTATATTTAAATTTTTTAAAATATATTTTTTTATTTTTTACTTTAAATTAAATTTGTTTGATGTTTGTAGATCATTTTCATGTGCTGATATCGAAATAATTTGTTGGAGTTGGAGCTAGTACTAGCAATATCGATGTTGGTAGCAGTAATAGTATTAATAATTCTTTCAATAGTAATGTTTTTGATGAATGTATAGGCTAATTTTAGTTTACATAGCATGCCAACAAAATATTTGTTTTAAATTTATTAGTAAGAACCTAATGAAATTCTATGGACATAATTGTTTTGTAATGGTCTTTTTAGTTATTTTAAATCATGTATGAACCTTAACTAATAAAGTTTTATGACCATAATTATGTTGTATTGTATTCAAACATATTTTACTTATGAACCTTAGCTGTGATTTTATGATTTTTGTACTAAAATATTTTACGATTTTTGTACTGAAATATTTTACATACGATTTTACGATCCGAGTTCAAAAACCAATTCCATATCATGTCAAAATCACGATTATGACAACCTTGTTAATGATCCATCTTAAATTTAAATTTGTAATGGTGTTAATATATAGTCCCCTCGATCTATTTTCTTCTCCAAGAATTTGGGTTGCCGAGAGAACTCATCATCACTATTAACTTTCCTGTTAAATTACACCTGTATTCGAGGATCAAGCTGCAACTAATCAGTTATTATCTTTTTTTGAAAACCAATCAAATGTGTTGTTAGACCCTATGGGAATCATCGGCTTTCTACGGTAATTGAAAACCAACAAACTGTATTCTTAATGTCGTCGAGCTACAACTCATTGGTACATACTCTGTATATATTCTGTCATTATATACAAACCTCTCATTTCATTTCCATACATAGTCACTGCTTTAGCATATGAAGAAGTATTGTTTTTTAATCAACCTCAGGGCATGTTTGGAAAATCTTCATATATGAAAATTCCAAATCTGATTATGTTCCAATCAAAATTGAGGTACTGTACGATCATGCATTACTAATTCAGTACTCTATGAAGTGCAGTGAAAGTTGACCAGACAATGGCAAAGACAATTAGCTTGTATGGTTTTCTCACTGTTGAGCCTCCAGATGACATAAAGGAATTTCTGGAAGAATACTCTGGTGAAGGAACAGTGTTAGATGTTGAATTTGCACAACCGAAAAGTGAGGGGGCAAGAACAAGGGCTATAGTTGAATTCACAACCAGTGAAGCTGCTCAAAAGATCAAGAGCAAGTCCTTAGATGATGAAGGTCTATGGTATGGTAACTCTTATCTGAAAGCGCGGGATGTAAGAAACGACACCGCTCCAGTGCGAAAGGTCTTTCAGGCTCAGTTTATCATGGATAACATAACACTGCACTTCGGATGTCAGGTTTCCAAGGAAAAATTCTCATCTCTTTGGACTCAAAATAATGTTTCGGTAAATTGTGGTGATGAACTGAGGAAATTCAACTTCTTTCTGACATTTCTGTCCAATAAATACAAGCTCGAGCTATCATATGAGAACATTTGGCATATTGAGCTGCATCGACCTCGTGGGCAAACTAAGAATTTTCTTCTCGTCCAGGTTTGATAGTTTAAAGTTCTCTCTAGATTCTTTCAAGGAAATTATCAAATGTTAAGCTGTGTATTTTAAATGGTAGATCTGGGAATCATTATGAGAGCCATGACTCACATTGCTGCGTATTTTTCTAGGTAGAATTTAGCAACCCTTGCACACAAATATTTATTCTAGGAATAGGATACATCCAGTTGATGTTCGTAAGCTTGGCCCAAAAAAATGAAGAACTCTATCTGCAATATAATATACTGTAGATGCTGATTCAAGCCACTTCTGACGTAAATGTAGTGTTTGTCTCTGGATAAGAAATGACTCCTCCATGAAAGTGTTTAGTCTTTTATATCTCAAAATTTGGGAAAACTTGAGATTTTTGTTCCTGATTTTGATACTGTGAATCTGATTAGAGTTCTGAGATGTTTTAAATTCTATTTTATACTGGATAACTAATGAGGTTCTAAGTTCACAAAATTTCCTGCTGAACGAATTATGCTACATGCCAACAATGTCCAGTATCGTATAAGATTTGGTATGATCATGATGAGTAGATTGTAGAAAGTTCAAGCCTTCATTTTTTGAAATAACAACTCTCAAATTCTGTGGGGGGAAACCTTGTGTATGCATGTTCTATATATCGAGTCTACAAAATGTTTATTCTGTGTAATAGTTGCGTAACACCTTCTTCCTCTTTCGTTTGGTAGATGGTCGGAGGCCCCAAGATTTTTAAGAAAGAAACGCATAAGGCCAGTAGTTTTAAGGAAGCTAATGATGATCAGTGGGTTCGAGATGTTGATTTTTCTCCATCTTACAGCATAGGACAATCTTCTGCTTTGTGCTTGGAGCTTCCGCGCATCGGCCCCCCTCCGACTTTTCTGAAAAATTTTGTCCGTTACAAAGAAGATGAAGGCCCCTTCATTCTGGGAAATGGATCAACTTTCTGTTGCGAGTCAGATCTTGTTCCCATTTTGAGTGCAGCTCAATTATTTGAACTCCCATATGACATTGTGTTTAAAGTCAATTCCTTGGTCCAGCATGGCTGTCTTTCTGGACCCGCACTTGATGAAAGTTTCTTTCGTTTGATCAATCCATCAAGAATAGAAAATGCTTACATACAGCATGCCCTTGAGAAGATGTATCATTTGAAGGAATGCTGTTTTGATCCTGCACGATGGCTCATGGATCAATACAAGAAATACAGAAGACTTCCTGCACCACCCGCTGTTGCTATAGGTGATGGATTGGTATTCTTACGTAGGGTTCAGATAACCCCTACTAAATTGTACTTCTGTGGTCCAGAGGTGAATCTCTCCAATCGTATTTTACGCCAATATCCTGATGACATTGATAACTTTCTTCGGATTTCTTTTATTGACGAGGATCTTGATAAACTTTTTTCTGCAAATATATCGCCACGGACATTTTCTGCAATTGAGGGGAGGCAAACCAAGATTTATCAAAGGATTCTGTCGGTTCAAAGAAATGGCATAGCTATCGGATCTAAGAGGTTCGAGTTTCTTGGTTTCTCACAGAGCCAGGTACGAGAAAGTTCTCTTTGGATGTTTGCGTCTAGACCTGGGCTCACAGCAGCAGACATTAGAGAATGGATGGGCGATTTTCGTGAAATAAAGAATGTGGCCAAATATGCTGCCAGGCTTGGCCAGTCCTTGAGCTCATCGAGGGAAAGTTTCAACATTGAAAGGCACGAAATGGAAACTATTCCTGATATAGAGGTCAAAAGCGATGGAGTCAACTATGTTTTCTCTGATGGTATTGGAAAAATTTCATCAAAATTGGCAGATAGCATAGCTCGGAAACTTGGCTTTAGAACTTTTACTCCTTCTGCCTTTCAGATTAGGTACGGAGGCTACAAAGGTGTTGTGGCTGTCGATCCTACTTCATCGATGAAATTATCACTGAGGAAAAGCATGTCCAAGTACAAATCAACTAACACCAGCTTGGATATTCTGGAATGGAGCAAGTATCAGGCTTGTTTTCTCAATCGTGAAGTGATCACTCTTTTATCTACCCTTGGGGTTAAAGATGAAAGTTTTCTGAGGAAGCAAAAGGAGGCCATATCTCAGCTAGATGCTATTTTAATCGATCCAGTAAGAGCACAGGAGGCACTTGAGTCGATGGCTCCTGGAGAGATCGCAACTGTTCTGAAGGAAATGCTGGCGTGCGGTTATAGCCCGAGTGCGGAGCCATTTCTAGCAATGATGCTGCAAACATTCCGAGCGTCGAAGTTGCTTGATTTGCGGACAAAGGCAAGGATATTTATTCCAAAAGGAAGAGCAATGATGGGATGTCTGGATGAAACCAGGACGTTGGAATATGGTCAAGTATTTATCCAGTATTCTCGTGCTAGACTTAGGAAGTTATATGATCATTTACAAGGTGGACAAACAGATCCACGTACTCTGATTTGTAAGGGAAAGACAGTTGTTACTAAGAACCCCTGTCTACACCCAGGAGACGTTCGGATCTTAGAGGCTGTGGATGTGCCGGCTTTGCATCACATGGTGGATTGCATCGTTTTTCCCCAGAAAGGAAAGAGGTATTTTTCTTCTTCTTTTTTGAATTCTTATACGCACTAGACATTCTGAAGCATCACAGCTTGGAAACTGTTACAGAAATCCTCTTGTCTCTGTTTTCCATATTCTTTCTAGACTTCTACGTCTATAGAGTGTTTTGTCAGTCAGACTTGACTACATGCTGCAAGATTTATTTTGCTGTTTCCTGGGAAGCTTCTAGCTTTGCTAATGAAAACATCATTTTACTGTACTTTCCAATCTTCCGTAGTAGGTATGCTTTCCACATGGGCATAAGTGTTCTCATTGTGATGGCATTACATGTCTCTATGCATACATTGCTTTCTCTGATAGTAAAATTTTGATCAGACCTCATCCGAATGAATGCTCGGGAAGTGATCTAGATGGAGATGTTTACTTTGTAAGTTGGGATGCCGATCTCATTCCTCCTCAGAAATTTCCACCCATGGATTATACAGGAGCACAAGCTGCGATTTTGGACCATGACGTTACGATAGAGGTAACTCTATTCAACAAGTGTGTTAACATTTATCAAGGGCGTATCAAATGATATTATACAGATGTTCTTCACAAGATTTCTAATTTTCCCATACAGGAATCATCTCCTGAACAGTAATCTCATTAATTGCTTGGCTAGTTCGTCATTGCTCTGGAAAGAACTATATCAAAAAGTTCTCTTTATTTGAATTATTTCTCACACACACACTCACACTCACACATCTGATTCATGTACTTGTAGAGACGTTTTCGCTCCGCGCTAACAAGTTTACTGCAATGTTACAGGAAGTTCAGGAGTATTTTACAGATTACCTACTCAACGACAGCTTGGGGATCATTTGCAATGCTCACGTGGTCTTTGCAGACAGGGAGCCTCTCATGGCAAGAAGTGAAAAATGTATCGAGCTTGCTCGGCTAGCATCGATCGCTGTTGACTTCCCAAAAACCGGCGTGCCTGCTAAAATTCCTGAAGAACTACGCGTCAAAGAATATCCAGATTTTATGGAGAAGGCTGAAGATAAGCATGCTACCTATGTATCCGAGCATGTACTTGGAAAGCTTTTTCGAGCTGTAAGAGACATCCCACCGGACACAGGTTCTAGAAGATACTTCACTAGGGAAGTGGCAAGGCGGTGTTATGACAGTGACATGGAAGTTGATGGATTTAAGGATTATATCCACGAGGCTTTCAATTACAAAAGTCAATACGATGAAAAGTTGGGGAACTTGCTGGACTATTACGGGATCAAAACTGAGGCTGAAATAATCGGTGGTTTCGTCATGAGAACAGGGAAAATCTTTCGATAAGAAAAGGGACTTGGATAGTATTAATTTTTCTGTAAAGTTCTTGAAGAAGCAAGCTAGAGCCTGGTTCGACGAGAGCGGCACGGTGGAAAGCCCAGATGTACTTCGTCGGAAAGCATCAGCTTGGTACCACGTCACGTATCATCCTAGCTTTCTGGGGTCTCTACAGTGATGGAACGGATCGAGTTCATTTCCTCAGTTTTCCCTGGTGTGTTTATGACAAACTCATCAAGATTAAGGAGGAAAAGACACCACCGGTGCGCCGGCTGAATCGAATAGTGAGCTTTGAATTGGAGATCCAGGAATAGAAGACATCCCTTCTTCTGTCCTCTCGCCGGCGTGCTCGTTGCCTCTTTATTATGAAAATTATATATTTATTTGCATATAAAACTCAAAGCATGTGCGTATTTGATATTTCTGTGACTACTTGTCTTTGGCTCATTGTTATTTGTGTGTATTATTATATATATTATTTAGGTTAATTTTTAATAAATGAAAGCTGTAAATAATCAGAACTGGAAATATATTTCTAGATTTCGGCTGTTGAATAAATGTTTGGTTTGCCTTCTCCTGTAAATAAACCTGTACCAGTACCATCTCCAATTAGCTTCTTGTAGATATAAGATATGATGCTTGCTTTTCAGTGCATCTGCATGGAATTCAGGCTAGCTTTTGATTTATGATACAATCAATCTTTACGGAATTAATTTGAGTCCCAAGGAGTCGGCGAGATCTGTTTATTAGAAAGACGATTTTAAAACACCACAATTTATATTAAGAAATTCAAATCATTTTTATCAACAAACACACTTAAAAAAAAGGTAAAGATTGAAAGATCATTCCAAGTTACAACTTGCCATTTCTAATGAAACATTATTGTTCTTTTGCGTCAAATTGCCAATTACACTAAAATAAATAGTTGTAATGTTTAACATTGTAGTAATAACAGTTGTTGTTTTTTAAAATCTTTTTTTAATAAAATAATATTTTAAAAGTTTATTTTTTATATGGGTGCATCAAAACTATTAAAACATTAAAAAAACATTTTTTTTAAAAAGAAACTTTCGAAATAATTAAGAGCTAACCAAATGGACATTTCTACGTGGTATCAATTTAGTATTTGTTTAGGAGTTTAATAGTATTTTTTATTTAGAAATGCATTAAATTTTTTTTTTTTTGACATCAGCACATGAAAATGATATATAAATATCAAAAAAATTAATTTGAAAACAATAAAAATAAAAATATTCGATTTTTTCAAAAATAATTTTGAAACACAGTGTCAAACAATATCTTACCTAAGGAAATGCACAACAGATAACTCCCAGTCAACTTCGTCAAGTTCCTGGCTAGGTTTGAACTAGTGTTGTTAATTTTGTTTCGACCAAAATATTTTATACTAGTTAAAAAAACGAGATAAAACATTGGCGATATTATGGATTCATCCATAGTTACTAATCTATCAAACAGTTGTGGCTATCTTTTTTCGTTGCTACTTTCTCTCTGCTTGTATTCCTTTAAATAACACATTGGTGGTATTGTGTTACCACATTCTTGATCTTGATCTGACCTGATTAGATCTAAACCCGTTTGGATTTGACTCATTTCATCATCAATTCAGCCGTGAACCATCTATTTTTTAGCCAATGTCAGCTCTTTCCTCTGTATCGAGATGGCATCTCCTGACTATCAGTATAAGGATCTTCCCTATTTATTTCATTCAGAACGATCTCATCCACTAACCCAGGAATAGTGGTAGATTCACCCGTTTGACCTTGATTTCCCTATTTATAATATTCTTGTTTTAAGAATATTATACCATGTAAACCTTTTATATTTTTCATCCATCATTCACATTCAAGTCTGAATTTTATAAAGTATGATTTACAATCGAAAGTTTAGCATGTTTTCACTTGTACAAACTTCAACTCTTTATTTCGTATATGCAAAAAAAAATACATTAATGTAAAGCCACCATTCTATGTACATATTGTTGCAAGGTGGCAAGGACAATATTTAGAAGTTCAGTTTGAGTTCAAAAGAGAAATTTCGCACTATGAAGTTTGTCTTGACTTCTTGTTTGCACCTTAAATGTTTTTCATGAATAGATGTTTAACAAGGAGAACTTAACCTGCAAGCTTATTTTCCCTTTATCCAAGTCCAGCTTAGCCCCTGTTACTAGCCAATGCCCAGGACTGTCCTGTGGCCCTCTACACAGCTGTGATGTATCTACGAACTTCAAAAGCTTTTGCGTTTGCACTGGTACTGGAGGTCCTGATGGAAATACACTGGAATCCACCACCACAGGTTTAGGTTTATCTTTCACAGGATTGCCTGTTATCGACGTGCTTATGGCAGAGAAGAGGCCAGACTTCTGCGAAAATCCTGAAGAGCCTTGTGCCCAGCTTGACTGAACTATATGAGAACATGAAACCTTGGAGAACAGTAACCGAAGATGGAGGACACTCTTCGAGTTATGATTCTTTTTTCTGAAGTCTAGCTCCTGTGACAATGTAAGCTACATCTTTTCTAGTACTCCATCTGGGAGTCATATTTTACTGGTGCTGTGCATACATAGGAAAACTTTTTTCGATGTATAGCTTCAAAGTATCCTTCGTTATCAATGTCATCGGATCCTCGCCATAATTGCATGCTGTCATCTATCTTGTTTTCGAGAATTGTTGGGGTGTTTGTTAGGTGTTGGAGGTGTATGGCTAACCTGAAAAGGGGATATATAGGCCTGATTAATGCTAATCATCAGGCATGTAAGATAAAGACCATGCCACATTGCCACAGAAACGTGTTCATCCTCCAGTTGGCCAAGAAAATTCTTAAATTTCTAGAGGATTATTCAAAAAGTTCACATGTTTTTGACTGTTACCTGTTGCATTTCATGCCTTCAAGATAAAATCTCATCCCAGTTACTGGTCTCTTTCCAACTGTAACCTGTATGGCCAGAGCATAGTTTGTTAAGAACAGGCATTAAATTATATGAAAATTCGTAAAAGGAAATGCCAGGTTTAGCCGTTTAAAGTGCTACCTGACTAGTGTTCACATAGAGTTTAGGGCCCAGAAAGTTTAAGTGAAGAGCTGAAGATGAACTTGCCACATTTGTGGAAGGGCCTAGTGGCAGGTCATTGTGAACAGGGGCCCAAATCTTGTGAGATTGAAAGTCAAGAAAATAAGACAGATCGGATAAAGGAGGCTTGTCTGAAATCACAAAGAAAAGAAAAATCAGTTTCACACACGAGTGGATTCAGCAAATGTAACATGCTAATTCTTTTTTATTATTATTATTATTATTAATGTTGATTTTCAAGCCAGTTTCCGTGTACCTCAATTAATTTCATGGCTCTGAAAGTTAACAATTATGTAAGTCTCCGGTAGATATCATATTAGCAAACACATGGTAGTAGCATGTTAATTCTACTTTAGTGCTTATTATATCATTGCAGTAAGAGAGACAGCAACGGAAAGACTTACATCTAAGATAAAGATTGATAGCATGAGACAAGAAACCTTTGCCAGGAACATCTTTGAGGAGAGACGTTATGGGTATGAAGCTAAAATCAATTGCATCTGGCATGGAAGAAACTGTTGGAAGCCACTCAAAGTGACTACTTACTGATGTATCGCCTCCCTTCTTGGCATATAGAACAGTGATTCCCTGCAAAAATCAACTCCCTGCTTCAATACGAGTTTGAATCATTTGCAATAGTTTTTGTTTTTTAAAAAAAAAATAGCTCTCTCTTCTTTGACATGTGGGTCCTCTGGGCCATGAACATGAGGAATGTTAAATTATATTTATAGCTACCAATAATGTGTTGCCATGACAGCATTCGAATTTAACGGATATTTTCTTCTCTGGGTAATTAAAATAACCATTATTTGCAAGAGTGGAACCTACATCTTTTGTGTTGCTGACGGATGAGAAGCTATCGAAGGCAACAGGTTGTGGATCAAAGACATTGAAAGCCTGCGGTGCCTGCAATTCATAGCTCAATTGAGTTATTAGGATAGAAAGCTAACAGAAATTTTACTTGGTAGGGGACGGGATTGATTAATATTAACCTTAGACTTGTGATCTCGTGTTTTTGGAGTAAAATTGCACGTCCCTGTAAACAATTGATCACCAAGGTCATCTAAATGTTTCTTCAGCTCTGATGGACCAATATTAGAAGATTTGTCTTGCCTGACCAGAACCACATCATGGCCACCTACGCTCAGCCCCACAATGATATGTGTCCCGTGTTTTTCAATGAACCTGTCAGACATCATAATTTTGGTGGCATCAAATTCCACGAGTTTGGTTTGTGTTATAATTTTGTCTACCAAACCCTCCAATGTACAATTAACTAAAACAAAATTTCTAGTTCAGTCAGGGTTTGGGAAACGCCTAGAAAATGTGATCGACAAGGTATAAGTTGTCTTGATTTGTGACTCTTTTAAGGTCATGTAAATGTTTCTTCGTCTCTGTTGGACCTAAATTGTAAGATTTGCGTGCGCTCTGTAAGAGTTTATATGGTTTTAATGTCAGAACTATAATACAAAATACAAAATACCTACGTTGACCAGCAAGTTTGAGGAACCCTAATCAATAATGTAATGGATTTATTATTGTCATTCCAGATCAATAACACATGAAGACATTATCACCATGAGAAATGTGACAGTCACGATCTTGATATAATGTCAGAACTATATACTTCATTCCACCCTAAATCAAGGCTGGTGCGGTGCAACGTGCAGGTCAGCAGATACCTCTTTTATTAAATTTTCAATTCTATGAACTTAATTCTAAAAAATAAAAATATTCACAAAATCATAGAGAGAGCGGGGTAAGGGGAATGGTGGGTGGGTGGGTGGCCTATCACTTGTCTGAAACAGGTTAAAACTTCAAATCCAAGCACCTGATATTGTTGACTGCACAATAAACTAACGCGGGATAATATCTTAGCATGTGACTAGAGAGCAAGTCTTCTTGGCAAAATTGCAAAAAAAATGAACACCCTTTGATTTGACTTGGTCTGTAGAGCTGGTCTGGCTCTTGTTCTAGCTTGCGTCAAAAAAGTAGATTCTACAAATTTGTCCTTTCTCACTCAATCAGGTACTTGTTAACGGATAATCCGAACAGGAGAATCATTCAAACTTTCTTTTCATATTGTATGAGCAGTAGAAGTCACCAGCAAGGATGGTGAAATGGTGGGCTTTCATTTGACTTTCGTTAAAATAATTGAAACTACGGTAGAAGTTATCCTCAAATAAAAAAGGGGCTCATTCTGAATAATGGATGGCTTTGCCCCGTCTCAAAATGTCCTGTACTTTTTAAAAGTTTGACCTTCGTCTCGTGTATTTTAATGTCTTTATGGTGGTGTTAATCTCATTTTATAATTTGTTAATCTCGCTCTATAATCTAGTTTTTTGTGTGTGGGCGCGTTCAAATGTAAGATTTTTGAAAACCGCAATCACCAATAAAATAACTATTCAAAAAAAAAGCACAGTAGACAAATTAAAATTTGAAAACTTGATTAATATACATATATATATCTTGTTTTTTTTTTTAGTTTGAATAGGTTTTAAATTCATGTTTCTATAAAATTTAAATATAATTAACTTTGTCTCATAAATCTATCCATGTTTTAGTGTCAATCATTGAATTCTCAGATTTTTCTAATTTTATCTTTGAATAATGTGTACAGTGTGATTATTATTATTTTGAAAAACAAGTTCATATCATTGAATTGCGTGCTAAAATTGTCCAGAAAGAAAGAAAGTGTAGCAAACGGCGATCTTAAGGGTAAAATAAAGAATTGAAAAACAAAAAGTCTAAATGACCAGATTGACACAAAGTTATGAGTAGATTTAGAAGGTCGGCCAATCTTGGGCGACCGATTCAACTTCAGCACTGGTTGCGAAGAAAAAAAAAGAGAGATGGTATTATCGTTCCAAGTTGAAGTTAACAAATCCAAAGCAAGCAAAAATTGTGAAAATTTGGCATTTCTATTCATTTAGACAGAGGACAACTTCTGCTGGGATTTACCTGCGTTTTTTTCATTGCATGTATTTATAATTATATATACTACTTAATTTTTAGCATGAATATGTTCATTTTTCTGTTCGTAAGAAGAAAAATGAAAATGAAGAAGTAGAGTACCTTGCTAGAGCACAGGGATCCCAAGACGATGGAACTGCATCTCGGACTTCATCACTGAGAACAAGCGGATACCGATCGATACGAAAATTGAACAGGGATATGAAGAAACCATCCAGTGCCAAACATTTTGTGTTAGCTGCGTCAGCTGCCCATGTATCGCTTTCAAATCCAAACATGGAATTAAACAGCCCTGACGGGATTTTTCCCGGCACAGATGCTTTTTGGTTGAACAACTCTGACATCTGCACAATTTCACAACTCTGATATATGAACACCAGCAACAAGAATCAAGAGCCAAAACCCTCTTGAAAACTAGTAAAATACCTGATGAAACTCAAGAATGTCTGACTGGTATCGAACAAGATCTCCTTTGTCGCACTTTATATCAGCAGAAACATCTTCGATGGACCCAAAACCAGGGACCTTGAGCTCTTTTCTCTCTGCTTCACTGAGGAAAACCAATCTTTTTTCTCCTTTGCAAAACTTGAGCCTGAAATCCGATGTCAAGTCAAATCCCTTTCCAAGACTCTTCACAGCCCTCTCCATTATTCCATTGCTCATCGTGCTCCCTCGATTTTGTTTTCTGTTTAAATAAAGTACCGTCTTGTTGCTGAAAATACATCGACGGCGCCGGTGAGAAAGAGCATGTTGTTTCTGAAAACAAATGTCAGGGCTGCGTGTATAAACTTTTGTTTTGTGAATTTATTTGTACGATTGGTCAAGTATGGACGGAGGATATTGATGAGGTGGTAAAATCTGTAACCAGGAAGCCTGCCCTTGCTCTCTGTCTAATTATTAGTATTTATAATATAATTTATGCAGAGACCAGAAGCGTGGCCTGGCTTTCACACGCAAATGAATAAGAACTATGAGCGGAGTCCTTCACTTGGTGCTTTTTTCTTCCACAAATATCCTCTTACCTAATCAAATTTTCTCATATTATTCTCCTTTCTATTCTCCATTACTTGATTGTTTTTAAAACAAAATAGATGTATATTAATTCATCATTCATGAGCTTCTTTTTTTCTTTTTATTCTTTTAAGCACAATAATAAAATGATATGAGCACTCTTGGAATAAAAGATTATTAAATCGAAATACATGGGTATTTTTTGTCTTTTCAGCTTGATTTTTTTGTTATAATGAAGTTTAAAATGGATCAAGTATTATATTATAATTTAACATTCCTCCATTCTTTAACGTGCATGTGTGAGCAATGTACTTTTAGTTTCTCCTTTCTTTTCTCTCTTTTATTTTTTAAAGCAACCCTTCAATTATTATTTTTCTTACTTTGATCCCACTTCTTTAATTACTAATTGTTTTACTTTGGATAATTTATATATATAAAAAAATAAACAAATTTATTCTCCTTTAGTTTTTTTCATATATCATATTTGGTCCTTGTTTTTTTTTAATATTTTTCTTGGTTTGTCTTATTTATCAATTTCATCACTTTTTTTTTATTATTTCATTTTATTTTTATACCATTTATGATTCTTATTTTTTATTGCTATTTGTTTAGTTTTTTAAATTTAGATGATTGAGAATCTTACATCATGATTTTTGTTTTTTTTCTTTTACAGGGTAACTTGGTCTCATTACCTAAATCACGGGTTTTAAAGTTTAGCCCAATTCGATTTTGATCTTTGTTTTATCCTTTGTAAGTGATTTTTTTTCATGATTTTGCCTATTTTTTAGGTTATCTCAATTTCATATCTCATGTTTTTAGCTAGTCAAATTAACTTAAGTTGAGTCGAGTTTTTTTTCAATTGATTTTTTTTTTCAAATTCATCTTTCAATATTTAGTTTACTTGATAATTGACCTACATTGTTTTCTTTCAGTTTATTTTGTATAAGAATATCTCAATCTCACAATCAGATCATGAATTTGGCATTCTCACTCAAGTCAGGTTATTTTTTTATCTTTTTAAAATTGATTCTTTTTCAATTTGTCATTCAACATTTTATTATTCTCTAGTGATTAAGTTTCTTTTTTTTCTTTTTAAACTTTCCTCTTTATGAGACTATTTTGTTCTCATTAGATTTTTGAATCGTTGAGACCTTTTTAAAATATTCAGAGAGTATCTTTTTAAATATTGAAAAATATTTATTTTTTAATTGTCACTGCTATATTATTTTTATTGTTGTTGGGTTTTCTTATAACTATATTATCAATTGACTAAAATTATTAAACGCATCCAACTCAATTACTTGAGTACTAATTTTTTCTTATTTTGTTTTTTTTTTAAAAAAAAACACTATTGTAATAATTTCAATGTTAAAAAATACTCAACCCGGCATGTCACATTGCACGGGTCATCTATCTGGTGCTAGCTGCAGGTCACCATTCTGATCTTATAATAAGACACGTCGTTTCTGTATGGACGACAAGTTTTATTAAATTTTTCAAGATCTTGAATTCAAGATCTTAGCTTGGTGTTTATATGAGGGCAACTTGCGGGACACAGGAATACTAAAATATTGACAGGGAATATGTCGACGAGGCGTGAACGATCCCTTTACGAATACTGTATACCCTCATCATGTAAGTTTCTCGCAAATCCAAGTAATTCAGCAATTCCTGATTAATCCTCCATCTCCTCCCCCTGTTGAATGTGACTGATTTTTCAATTTACTGACGATTTCTTAGAAGTCAACACGAAAACTTGACTCTTGTAGATATCCCACCACTTGATCGATCGACATCAGCCCCAGGATGGACTAGAAGAGCCTTGACTGGTTTTTTCTTCAAGCGATCCCCTTATGATTTCACACCATCAAAAATAATAAGAGGTCAAATACGTTTTAGTTGTGAAAATTGTCACTTCGAATTGCAACGGAAAAAAACAAAGGTGGGATATTGTGGAAGGCCTCGAATCATAGCACTAATGATTGGTGTTTAAAAATCATTGGTGTTTAATTTGGTGAAATTTGAACGAACCTCTGCCACCATAAACTTATCCCAAGCATATGCTTACAGAAACCAGAGGGCAATCAAATGGAATACAGTGGTGTGTACCGGACAAGGCTTTTCATGGACTTGCTTTTGTTGAACCCTTTGTGTTTGATATTGTGTTTTAATCGAGGACTAAGTTAAAATTTGACTATTTTTTTTAAGAAAATAATATTTATATTTATAAATTGTTTTAATACGTTAAACCCAAAAAGATTTCTTAAAAAATATATTATTTTAATTCATTTCTAAATAAAAAAACACTTTATAATATAGAATAACTTAACGAAGTACATTTCGTAGTGTGAAACTAAGAAATCCATGATTCAACAAGCACCGGTAACGACAAGCTAAACTCTAACGTGTTCCCACGGTGAAACTGACCCTTGGTCATGACAATCATCAGATCGACGTGTTGTTCATGCTTGATTTCCATTTTCCATCAACCTCGATAATTATCTGCATCCATCGTTATTAATCATCCATTGTTATTGGGCCCCTGATGAGGTTCTTGTGGGCCATGCATGCCTGAGAAACAGGAAGTGCATTTCCCTCTTCGATGACTCGACTTATTGCCCCCCTGACGCCATGGAGAAGAAGATGAATTCTGGATGTTCAAATTTATTGATTTCTAGTGTCAAACCAAGTGTCGTTACCAAAAAAGAAAGAGAGAAAGAGGGGGGGCATGTTCGGGGATTGGATTGAAAAAAGAAAATTAGTTTATGCAAAGTTTGGGTGGTGTTATAAGAAAATCAAGATTTGGGGAACCTAAAAAGGGTAAATTGTTGATATTAAAGACTTAGATGCATAAACTTTAAATTCTGAAAAGCAATTGAGGATTTAATTAAACAAATTTAAGGTCAATGAATGATCTAAAAATGGTGCACGACTATGAGGACTAATTTCAACAGTTCAAAGACTTAGTTGAAGAAAAACAAGGTTTTATTGACCAATAAGAGACTGAATTGGTCAAATCAAAAATCAAAAAGTGAAGTGGAAAAGACGTTCAAATCCAGGGTCAAAATAGAATTTCTGTGAGGGGAGAAATTGCAAAATTAAGGGTGTGATTGAACAAATTAAAAATATAAGAATACAATAAAAAAATCTCAAACCAAAAAAACCTAATTTTAAAGGTTAGCCAAAACAACATTGTTTCATAAGTACTGTACACTTTCTACGTCGACTTTGGTTGGTCGAGGAAACATCTTGAATACAACGTTTCCGACCACCTCCAAGGTTGATATCATCATTATTCAACTTACAAACACCCCCTCTACAACTCTATGATCTTGGAATCAAACCACTATAACTCATGTTTGTCATTTAATTTTTGTTTCAACATCTTATATATAATTACTCTTCATTGCATATTCAAGGAAAAGTTAATTGGGTTTGCAACTTCATACAATTAAATATTGATTTTTATTAATCCAAATCAAGCAAGAGAAGGTTTAATGGAAAAGGTATACACCTTCTCTATCAAATTTAAATGATTACTAGTCAAAATGATGTCAGAGTTACTCCAACAAATTCATAAAAGTAATCGACCCAGTTAGTCTTGACTAGAACACCCACATGGACAAAACCACCTAACCACTTATCATATTCACATTTAAAAATAATCCAAAGGTGCAAAATCAAGGGTTGTAAGAGACTTTGAGCTAAGTTAGCAAGGACATCTTCCATGGTCATGGTAAACGAGAATCAAAATTGAAAATGTTGTTTTTATCATCCCTCTATTATGCACTCCAACAGGATAACCATATAAAATGGTTTAAATAGTTAGATAATATTATAAATAAAATCTAGTTATAAAAATATTTTATGGAATTTCATAATAAATTTAAAGTTAATTATAAGAAAAAATAGTAATTATTTTTTCAGATAAAAATAAAACAAAAATCATAAAAACTATCTTTAAAAACACGGTGAGATTTAGAAGATATTTTCTTACAAAATATTTAATACAAGACACTGAATTGTGGAAAATGAATTGTCAAATTGCTGACAATTTCAAAAAATCAAAATCAAGGTTTTCATTTAATATCTATTTGGAAATATGATTGAGATTGTTTTTAAAATTATTTTTTATTCAAAAAGAATATTAAAATAATATTTTTTTATTTTTTAAAAAATAATTTTTTTAAAATCAACACATACAAAATAATCTAAAAAGATAAAAAAAAATTAATTTAAAATAAAAATAAAAAATAATTTTTTTTTCAAAATCTTTTTTAAAAATACTCGCAGGCATCAAAACTGAGTCAAATAACTTGCATGCATGTTAGAAAATGCGCGGGAACTCCTCTCTTTTTTGTACTTTCCCGTTAGCACACCCCAAGTATAGAAAAACAAAGGCAAGGAAGATCGAAAGAAAGGTCGCAGATCGGCAGCATCAATCTGCATACACAGCGAATTGAAAGGTTTATTCTCCTCTTATAAACCCTAATCCTAGTATTCCAAATTACAGGTAACTTGAAGCAGACAGCCTTTCCTAGCACAAAACCACAACAATCTCAGATTGATAGCACTAACATGTATTTTTACAACTTCACTAATCAGGGATTATAGACAAAAGAGTTCCGGTCGCACTGCTTCTCTCAAATAACAGACACCTTTCACTGTTCCTATACTGTAACAGTTTGTTCTGAAACAGAGGCCAAGCCTTGCATCAACCTAACAATTTCTGCTGTATCATCGAGATAATATTTAGCCTTACTGGGTTTTCGACCAACAGTACAAGCAAACACTTCCGCATTTTGAGCAAGTGACGGGCCTGCCATGGAGGTGATTATTACCTCGAACATATCTTCATCAGACCTATCATCGCCAATGCACAGAACAAAATCCGGTGACGTTTCATTTTCTTGCATGATGGAGAGGAGGTGCTTGGCTACAAGTCCCTTGCTGACACCCTGAAAACAGACAAGCATGTTTGGGACCTTTCGGAGATAGTAAAATGAAAACATCGCTCAAATGTTGTTGAATTTTAAGCTCTATAGATTGCGGCATTTGTCCTCCAAGGGAGAAAAAAACGCAAATTGTGGAATATGTTCACGAGGAAGTTACCGAATTCCAAGTAAAATAAGAAAGAACCTGGTGAACTGAGCCTAAACTTAACTAAATGCATGAATTCTTCGGCCTGATTAAGAGTGTCCTTGTACAAGGTAAACATTTCTCTGAGCTATGAGCAACTAGAAAGATAATTCTTACAAATACAGTACCTGACTTGGTTCCAACCTTCTTGTTTTTTACTATTTAAATTGTAATCTAGTACTGTCCCTAGTTTCTTTCCCTCTAGGTGTCTACCATCAACAAGTAAATTCTGCAAAAACCAAATGGACACCTCTTCAATGGAAAAATACAGATATCACCTGCTGAATCGTAATTCTTCCACCCCTGAACAGCGATAATGCAACACAGTGCGATCAATCTAAACTAGGTTCAAGTCACTCAAACTCAAGGAGTGATATTTGTCCATGGCATGCTTGTTGAAGGATTTCTTTTCATAAGATTTCCTCTATCAGAGCTTGTTTAACAGGTTCAGTTGCAATGCATCCGATCTACCCATAGCATTTCTACCAAATTTCTTTTTAGATTTAATTGAGATGATACCTTATTCAAAGCCAAACCCCCACAAGGTTTAAAATTCAGGGAACAAAAGAAAAACAGAATATACAAATGAACACAGGGATATATAATGCAAACCTGAGGTTTGACCTCCACGATGCTCTGCCCACTCTTGACTGTAACAGGTTCATTGGCTAGCACACTTTCAAGATGATCAAGAAGCTCTTTTGCTTGGCATGACCCAAAGTCTGGATCTGCATCCTCATAACACCATACCAGTGAAGTTTCCTTGTCCTCGATAGTTGACCCATCTGTTGTTTCTGTGTAAAGCTGCATCACAGGCTCTGCAATCTGCTTCCAAGTGATATCTGCTACAGGGACGCATGTCTCCCACTCGGCATCTCTCGTTAGCCTGCAAACAGACGGCCATCAATTTCAAACTAAATCACGTTAAGCCTAGCATTTGGAATTAGTTTAAAAAATGAACCAGTTTACCTAAGAAAGTAGCCATGTTCTGCTGCTAATCCCAGTTTCTCACACTCGGAGAACCATTCAGCGACTGTGTTGCGGCTTCGAGCACTGACAAGGAAAACCATGTTGTTCTTATCTCTACACAAGCTGTTTATGATATCAATGGACTTTGAGGATGGGCTCTTATCAATAGAAGCCTGAGGGCATTAGAGTACCATCATAATCCAGAAGAATTGCCCTAGTCGTGGTCCTCTTATAAGCTGAAACAATGCGCTCCAATGAAAGCTTCTTGAAGTTAGGATCAAGTGCCACAACTCTGAAGCTTAGTCCAAATCCAATACCCCAGCATCTCCTCTTTGAATGATCACGACATGTCCTCTCCAAATCCTGAAGAAAACTACGTGCCCAATACCCAACATCATGGGTACTGACATATCTGTAATGCTTCTCATGTCGGAGTTGTTTTTCAGGCTCTGCCATCTCCAAGGCAGAGTCCATTGCATCTGCCACGGATTCAATATTCCAAGGGTTTACTCGAATGGCTCCGCTCAAAGATGGGGAGCAGCCAATAAATTCAGAGATGACCAACATGCTCTTCTTAGGGGCAGAAGGTTCTTGTCCCAGCAATTTATTCAATCGATCATTACCTTGGCGACTTATTAAGTATTCATAGGGTATGAGATTCATTCCATCCCTTACAGCAGTGACCAAGCAACACTCTGCGACAACATAGTAGGCCACTTTCTCGTAAAACTTCAATGGTGCATCAATCAAGACAACGGGGTCATATCCAGGCTTCCCAAATGTTTTGTTGATCCGTTTCACAGCAGCATTTGTCTCAGCTTGGACTTCTTTCACATCTTTTCCTTTACCCCTTGCAGGATTCGCTATCTGCACCAACACTATCTTCCCCTGCCACTCTGGATGCTGCATGAGTAACTGTTCCATTGCCAGCAATTTCAAGCTTATACCCTTAAAAATGTCCATGTCGTCCACCCCCAGCAACATTATCCTATCTTGATCTCTAAACTGCTTAATGAGCTCCTTGACCTTTGCTTCAGTCTCTGGAAGGCTCAACACCGACTGAAGCTGACCCATATGTATACCAACAGGAAGAATTTTGATGCTAACAGTCCTGCCACAGTACTCGATGCCCATGTATCCCCTCTTAGATTCATAGGTAAGGCCAAGCATTCTACTGCAACAAGACAAGAAATGTCTGGCGTAGTCAAAAGTATGGAACCCGATTAAATCTGAATTCAACAGAGCTCGCAGGAGCTCTTCTCTAATAGGCAATGTCTTATAAATCTCTGACGAAGGGAATGGACTATGTAGGAAAAACCCGAGTTTCACCTTATTAAACCTCTTCCTCAAGAAAGTAGGCAACGCCATTAGATGGTAGTCATGAACCCATACGAAATCATCCTCTGGATTAATCACCTCCATAATCCTATCAGCAAATATCTTATTTACTGAGACGTACGCTTGCCACAATGACCGATTAAACCTACCCCCAAGGTCGGGTGACAAGGGTAACATGTAATGAAACAAAGGCCATAATTGTTGTTTACAAAACCCATGATAATACCTGCTAAAAAGATCCGGTGGGAGAAATGTTGGCACACATTTGAAGGTCTCTAAAAGTATTTGAGAGACCTCATCTTGTTCATTAGGGGTGAACTTCTTCCTTCAAACAGCCAACATAAATAACCTCAATTTCATCATCCCCTAAACCATCTCTCAGCTGAAGAAGAAGTGAATTCTCATCCCAAGAGAAAATCCAGGACTTACTGCCATCTGATTTTCGCTGCGCTCTTATTGGCAGCTGATTGGCGACAATTATTATTCGATCCATTGGCATCGAAGAAGATGATGGATCGGAGCACACACTCTCAGATGGATCATCATCTATATCGGACATGATGCCTGCCACCGTCATAATCCGCGGAATTCGCCGGCTCATGCGGCCAAAAGATGGAGACTCGCCAGAGGCAAGCTCCAGAAGATTAGAGTATGATCTTGACACCATTTTTTTCCCGTTACTTCTCCTGGCTAATTATACTGTTTTCTTTCACTATGGCCAATAAAACTCATGCAAGCAAAAATGTTTCAAATTGACAAAGTCCCTTTTCAAGACTCGAGCAGATACTGACTTCTTGTAAACCAGGAAACTAAATACAGCAAGAAATAATTAAAATTACAAATTTGGAAGATACCCTTTTCAAAATTCACAAAACACTAAGACTACAAGCTACTGAAAAACAAGAATGAAATGACTTCTTAAATCAGAAATTAAAAAAAAAGAATAAACTGAAGTGGCACTAGAGCAAGAGAGATGCAGAAACCACCAGGAACGCCACCAATTCATTAAGAGAGAGAAAGCTATTGGAAACTGAAGGAAGATTTCAGGGAAGAAAAAGGGGATTTAAGCAAATATAGGAGAGAGAAATAGAAAGAAACATAAGAATGGAATTGATTCAAGATTATGTATGGAGCTAAATAAAATACACCTGCCACAGTCAGATATTATCCCACTAGAGATTGTCACAACCCTTTTTTTCTTTTGATCTTCTATTGCCCTACTATTTCAATATGCACCACCCAAAATAATCAAAACAGTCAGGAATAATTTCAAGAAAATTACCATTTTCTTGAAACAAAATTTCTTTCCTAAAAAATCCACAGAAAAAAAAGATTGAAGTCACTGAACTCTTGTCTCTGGGGAGAAACCAAAAAAGATTTGTTTTGATTTATTTTTTTCTAGCTTTTTGAAGAACTCTCTCTCAGTTACCCTTGCCTCCTTTTCTAAACACAATCCGAGAGAAAGAACAAGATACTGAAAGTTTGAATAACAACGTAAAATCCTAACTTTGCTGGCATATTTACATTGGTTGTAATTTAGTCCCTATATTTTAATAAACATACATATTAATATGCCTCTTTAGTTTGAGAAATTAAATAGAGACCACGAAGAAACTGGTTGGTAGACTTGGACTGTCACTCCATTTATAAATTAAGACCAAGGTTATTGAAATTATTTCGTTTGGGTCAAAATAGCCGAAATATTTCGTATCAGGCAAAAAAAATAAAATAAAAAATGATATCATTTTTGTCTCATTTTAAATACCGATCTGTACTTAGAAATATCAGTCAAATACCAGCCGAAACACCTAGGAATCACTCCGGGTGTTCCATTTCGATCACAGGGAAACATTCATTTCCCGCTTAATGCTTTAATGGCTTAATCTGCCGCCAGCGCTTTTGCATTGTTACTTGTTAGTGATGTGACCCATCACTATATATATATATATATATATAGTGATGTATTGAAATTTGAAAATGTAAAAAAATAATAAAAAATTTAAAAAATATATATATATAAAAAAAAATATTATCAACTTTAATCTTATAAAAAATAAAATTATATATTAATTTTTTTGCTTTTTAAAAATTTTTTTTATATAATTAATTAATTATAAATAGTACAACCCTGAAACGGCACACCGAAACACTCTGAAACCGAAATGTTTTGTATTAATAGAAAAAATAAAACGACAACCGAAACGGTATTGACAGCCTTGATTAAGACAATAAAAATAAGATACATAGGAAAAATCAGGCAAAAAAATTATTAGATGGATATTTTGTCTCGTGTTTGTTAGTTTACTCTAACCATGTTGAGTTGGTTGTGTTTATATCTAAAATCTATGTGATATGTAGTAGATATGGTGATTCAAATTAATATATATATATATATATATATATAATATAATCTTTGTACTTTCATAAACTACATGTTTAGTCTATATTTATTGTAATAATTCTATTTTTTATTCTTATTTATCTATTTTGAAACATATAATAAACAAACCGAGAGAGAAAAGTGTGTAATGTGAGAAACCTGGCTATAAAAAGCATTTATCGAAAAAAGAATTGACAAAATTAAGGAGGCATATTTCAGTAGTTACTTTATACACGATATGAACTAATTGACTAGTTTTATAAAACTACAGGGACTAAGTCATATTAATGTCCTTGTATTTTAAAGGGCCCGCAATACTGATAAAAAAAAAAAAAAAAAAACATCATGAGACTTGTGGAAGTGAGAAGCAATCACAGTCAACTATGGGGACCAAGAAGTGTTAATCCAAATTCCAACGGTAAATAGCGAAGAAAAAAGTCCGCTAGATATAAATAGTGGCAGAGGGTCTCTCTTTTGTGGTTCTTATCCTTTTGTTCTTGCGTGAGCCCGCCACGAGACGTTGGAGGTGGACAGTGGGACCCGCCCGCAGAGATAGAACTTAGAAGTATTGTCTTGTTGTTTATTATTATTATTTATTATTATTATTATTTATTATTATCCAGAAGGGAAAATTAACTGTCTGGGATGTGAGAATCACGCGCCTATTCCTACTTGGGGCGGGGGGTTATTATTAAGGTATACAATAATGGAGTTAATAACTGTTTAGATTCTTTGTATTTTAAAAATGTTTTTCAATAGATTTAAATTTTATTTTTATTTTTTCATTTAAATTAATTTATCTATGTATTTTCAATGAATTTGATATTAAAATTAAAATTTTTAAAAAACAATTATCATCACAATACTAAACATGCTCAGATATTACTTTTTTATATGAATATATGGGGTTTGATTTTTATTTATGGAGTAGTGGATAAATGTGGTTGAAAATTATTTTTTATTTTAATTAATCCATCTATCTTTATTCTATACAATAAAGTAGTAATTTTTTAATATGTCATTAAATTTTTAGTAGAGTCAATTTTGTTAGACATGTTTTTGAGGTCTTTAAACTTATTTAAAACAAAGAAAGAAGAAGAAGTCAAGCTATAGAATTAGACATTCAATTTATATATGTTTTCTTTAAAATATCATTAAAAACAAACAAATGTACAACTTGTGTGACTAATTTTGACGTTTCAACCCAAATATCTTGTTAAAATTGATAGAATAAATATTTAGTGTAGATTTATAGATAAGATTAACTCGATTAAAAATATAAGAATCTAGAGAGTTATTTTATTATATTAAGATAGGTTAATCTATTAATTATTTTTTTGGTGAATAACTCACTCTTTTGACGTGTTTTGGAATTTATTATTTAAAATTTCAAAAATAATTTTTTTTATCAAATTATAATTCCATTCTAATTTATCACCGACATGTTTTCCAAGGTTCCTATAAATTATTATTCTTTAATTTAACATAAATAATATCCTATCTCTCATCAGGATGAGATTTTTTTATCTTACTAGGTCATTTGTGTGTTTGGATTTTATGATTTAAGCCTTCTAAAATAATTGTTATTTTATCAAATTATGCTATTATAATTTTATTCAAATTTATCACTAGGTCCACCTACAAGACTCTCATAAATTATTCCATGTCTCATCATGATGCGTTTTTTCATAGTTGGGTAATTCATATCTCGGACTTTATAATTTAAACGTTATAAATATTTTTTTAACATTAACATGTTTATAATTGTTGGACTTGTTAATTTTTATCATTAACATTAAAATAATTTAAACCTTTTGAAATTAGTTGGCTAGTTTCACTATCATGATTTCATTCAAATTTAAGTATCATTACGAGGCTCTTACAAGCTATTCTTTTTTATTCTAACATGAATAATACCCTTCTTCTCATCAGGATGAGTGTTTTTTTTTATCTTAGCTAGGTCATCTATACCACATTAAACAACTCCATTGACAATAAATTAGTTTATCGAAACCAAGTAATAACACAGATAACAACTCCATTAAATTGCTTGCCAGACTCAGTTAACATGATCACCAGACCGGTAGACCGGGTAGAGTGCAGCACAGATTTGAGATAGCTGGATTCACAACCATCGAGATATGAAACTAATACCTGTGATAGGAATTGTTGGGTGATTTTATCGTTTTTGTTAATTCGCTCCTATAAAAATAAGACTCGTAAACACTACAGAGTACCTAATAACCTTCATTGTTTATTTTTTATTAACATGGATGCGTATGAATACTTGACCAGTTTTAACATACCTCAACTAATCTCATAATTCATAAATTAAAAACTATTTAAATTTAAAATAATTATTATATTAACAATCATATACTTAAAATAAATACTAAAAAATCAAATTATTCTGTAACAATCTCTTATCTCTGATCAAATTGGAGGCCGGTGCGGGTCCGGATCAGCTTGCGTCCCATCGGATCAAATCAAATCAAGTGAAAGCTAAATTTGCTGTGAAGGGAGCGGATCGGGCTGGGCTGGGTCAGTGCAATCGCCGACCTCCCAGCAATAGCAATAGCAATAGCAATAGCAATAGCTGGACGTCTTGTCAGCCCCGTCATCAAAAGGGGACCCCCGCCCATTAAAAGTCTCAATGCAGTGCAGGGGGGAAGAGAATCATAAACAATTAAAGATTGCTAAAAATTAAAGATTGATACAAGTGGATAAGCACAAATAAGTGCGGGCGGGGCAAAACGACACGCGTCACTCGAATGTCATTTTTTTTTTGGATTTGCATGAAAACGACTGAACTGCAAAATACTTGAGAGAAGTGGATTGTTTTTTTTATATATATATATATATAATTATTTTCATTAAAATAACTGTTAAGAAATAAAAAAAATAAATTCTAATGTATTAAAGTAAAATAGCAGTTAATACAATACAGAACGGCTCGAGGCCGGCGACGCGACTGCGGATTGCCTCTCTAGGATAAAATAAGAGGATAATGTTCTAAATTTGGAATGTAATCATATGTGCTCGTAAGTTATTCGAAACTTATGGTGACGCTAACTTGGCAAGTTCTTATCCGTCAGATCAGCTATAATTTTTAGAAAAGTAATTAGACGTAAGTTTTTTAACTTGAAAATATCTCGCTTACTAGTGAGATATAAATCATTTGAAAGTAAAATATAAGCATGTATCATAAACGTAAAATTCATAATAAATACAACAATCAATTCAAATCGGAACATCTTCTTATCTATCTACAAGAACCTCTAAGATGACAGATGGTGACATGTGCCCGAGGCACACTTACTCATAGACGGTGATGCCTAGAAACGGACAGGGAGCATTGTTTATGTCAGATAGTTAAATCACGGAGCC